>JAHUZM010000015.1:2470203-2894587 GCA_019925275.1 Mytilus edulis | reverse complement strand
TCAAATATAAAAGGAAGACAGGACTGCCAGTATTGGGTCCACCAACATTGTATTGGACTTTATTATAAGAACAAAATATTCAAACATTCTACCTAGGCGTTCATGTCGTTTCTCATGACATGGAAGTTAAAAGAAAGAGAATAAATAGTGGAGTGAGATCTTGTATACTAAAAAATGGAGAGATTACGTTGTTAAGTATGTAGAAGTAGACGACCCTCAATCTGCACTATTTTCTGATGACGGAGTACATTTATAATGTATTGGAAATAATATTTTCTTCAATCAAATTTAATTAGCACTACAAACATTCATAAAGCACTCACATACTCACGGGGGGGGTTGCTATGGTTTTTTTTTGGAAAAAAAGTTTGTTTCCATTTTTAGGTGAAAAAAATAATTTGTTTTGGACTCTGTTTGTTTCACCCTCAGCTGCCACTATATGTAATGATAAAAGTGAAAGAAAAAAATTGTTTTCGGTTTGTCGCTAAAAAATAGATTGTTCTTCGCCGAAGACGAAAAAAAAAGTTTGCACAGAAAAAAAAATCATAGCCCCACCTCCCCCCAAAAAAATCAAATGGTTGCTGCCTAATGATATTGTGATCTTTGGAACTAGAAAATTCACATAAATAATTTGTTTCCACACTTTTGTTTGTAATGCTTAATGATTTAGACTTAGCATTTGTTATATAGTTCATAACACCATGCGAAATTATAAATCAAGTTTGCATTTTAAAATTAGTTTGTAACCGGTAGGGGACTATATATTGTTAATTAGACTATATATTGTTAATTAAAGTTTTTCATAGTTTCAAAAATGTAGCAAGCCTCTACATTGTTTAAGTTGTATATGTTGTTAATCCCTTAATAATGATAAATGCATGTTATAATTTTGTCTTTAGATTGGTCGTGATATACTTCCTGATGATTCCTTCAAAAATTACATACCTTGAGCTGGAAAGAGTTATCAAAGGTACCAGGATTATAATTTAGTACGCCAGACGCGCGTTTCGTCTACATAAAGACTCATCAGTGACGCTCATATCGAAATAGTTATAAACCAAACAAATACAAAGTTGAAGAGCATTTAGGATCCAAAATTCCAAAAAGTTGTGCCAAATACGGCTAAGGTAATCTATGCCTGGGATAAGAAAATCCTTAGTTTTTTTTTGAAAAATTCAAAGTTTATACAGGAAATTTATAAAAATGACCACATAATTGATATTCATGTCAACACCGAAGTGCTGACTACTGGGCTGGTGATACCCTCGGGGACGAAACGTCCACCAGCAGTGGCATCGACCTAGTGGTGTAAATAGTTACAAAGGTACCAGGATTATAATTTAGTACGCCAGACGCGTGGAAATCTATTTGTTTTGAGAGAATTCTTTAAGAAGGGACGAAAACAAAAAAGACTACACTTACACTTCCCTCGGTTTTAGTTTGTTACCCCGATTTAGTTTTTTGTCCATGGATTTATGAGTTTTGAACAACGGTATACTACTGTTGCCTTTATTTATCAAAAACTTTAGAAAGAGGTTTAAACATACCGAAAGAAGACTCAGACTCGGAAGTGGGGAAGGATGAAAATCGTTCTGTTTCCATGAAACTATAAAATGAATACCTCGTGCAGAAAATGAAACTGGAAGTAAAAGCAATTGTTAAGCTAAAATTTTAAGGGAGAAAGGATACTTGGATGATTTGATGAATTCAAGCAGCGATATAGCCTATTATTGATTATGCTGTGCTAACGACTACCAATCAATCAATCATCATGACTAAGCTTTTGATGCTTATAAATATTATTTCTCTGGCAGGGATGGATAATGTAGATTGATTGAGTGTTGGTTGCTTAACGTCCAGTGACAAATATTGCATGCATCTTCAGGACGAGAACAAGTTAATAAATACAATAGGTAGGTCATGTCATAATAAAGACCATTCGGGATGATCGTCCGGAAAATTTGGACTGCCACTGGAAAATGAGGGTATATTGGACAGGGACAAAATTTTGCCCTGCAACAAGCCACCTACGAAGCCTACAAAGAGTAAATGCAAGGGTTCTAAACGTGCAAATATCGTATGAATGTTCAATTTGGCTGAATATGTGTAACCAGACAAACCATATCCTAGAAAATACAACCTATCCCGTCCAGAGATGATGATAATTTTCTCAACAGCAACGATATATAACTCGTGTTGTTCGGTCACGCGTTGTCTTATTTTTGATATTCAAATACGGCGATTTGTTATACTATAATTATGCAAGCATACCAGACGCGTAAAAATATTTAAAAAGCTAAACAAGTACGAAGTTGAAGAGCATTGAGGATCTAAAATTCCAAAAAATTGTGCTAAATACGGCGTAGGTAATATATGCCGCCATGGGACAGAAGGTCAGTGATTCAACGTCATTGTTGCTAAAAGTATTAGACATTCATAAGCATAGTTAACTAAAGTGGCAAGTTCATTTTTTGATAGACGAGGTTATCATTTATTTTGGTAGTTTTCAGGACACATGAGTTTACCAAAGTATTAAAATGTGGAGAAAAAGGTCCAAATTAGTATAACAAAAGAAAAACTCAAAATACCAGGAAGATTTTTACTTTTAAAAAGAGATGTAAAATGGATATCCTATGGTTAAGAATGAGAAGCAAGATGTGTTTTAACGCATGTCACTCCAAATTGAATCTATAGTAGATAATAATCATTAAACCATTGAAAGCATTCTAACAGTTAAATGCGCAAAACACAGAAGATTGAACAGTCCAAACCAACGACATGTTATATGTTTTATGATGGTTTTATTACAATGTTGATGGTTTACCGTAAAATACACATGTTAATTTTGTGACAAGAACTTTTGAAGAACTAAATTCTTTAAAAGAACAATGTGTGTGATTTTGATTTGTTTAACAGTAATATTCACTAATAATAAACTTTTTTTTGCACTTTTTATATTATCTATATTTAGAATGAGATAAATAGAAACTAAATGAATGATGGTAACACCAATGATGCCATGGCATTCAAGAGTGTAATAACATGGCCATCAGGGAGGTACACTGATAACAGAAATCAGTTGAGAAGAAAGGTAATTTTTAAGATGAGTTAATGAACTTTGTATTTGTATCTATACATTTAGGGGCCAGCTGAAGGACGCCTCCGGGTGCGGGAATTTCTCGCTACATTGAAGACCTGTTGGTGACCTTCTGCTGTTGTTTTTCATTTGGTCGGGTTGTTGTCTCTTTGACACATTCCCCATTTCCATTCTCAATTTTATTTTTTACAGAGTTTGTCTTTAGTGCCGTGTGGAGGCAGTAGAGTGCCTCCCCGTGCTTCAGGTTTATGCTCTTATAATATACTAGATTATGGAGTGTGTGTCCGAGCGAGAACTGCTTTAGTTCATTACTTTAGGAATATTTATCAAAAAGCAGTATTTCAATATTCAGCCCCATTCAACTATTTAGTCAGCCATCAGTCCTACCCTGATATACACTATCTTTTTCGGGTAATTTATACTGATAGCGTTTGACATTTTCAGCTAACAAATTTATCAATTTTACATAACTTAAATTATTGTATGCTGGTTCATATTCTGGACGCCAATCTTTGCTCCTTTATTATGTCATTCACTAACAAAACAATTATGAAGCTTAGAAATGGAAAAATACTAAATACTAAACTTGTTCAAAGGGTATCTACACGTCTAAATCTTCAAAATCGGTTATCTAAAAATACTACCATCGCTAACATTTTTAACAATAAAAATCGTGGCTACCCTTCTATCGATAAGTGTCATGCCAAAAAATGACTTACATGTCCCCGTCTTTCCACCAACAATACGGTAAGGTCCACGTTTAATGGTCGCACATTTTCTTTAAATTTTGAAACTGATATAACTTGAAAAACAAACAATATTATTTATTTACTCACATGAAACAAACCGGGGTGTGGTATTCAGTACGTAGGAGAAACTTGACGATATTTATCTAAACGCACTCAAGAACATCTGTATCGTTTTAAAAGACCAAATAAATTCAAAAGTATCATTTATCAACACCTTAAGAAGCACAACCATCCTTTTAAATATTTAGCAGTTCAACCTTTAGAAGTAGTAAATAAGCAGCCTGGTGAATCGCATTCAAAGTTTGTACGATCACGGAAAATAATTGAATTAAATTGGATTAAAAAATTACAGACAGTTTACCCTCTCGGTCTAAATGATAATATCATGGGAATTGGTAATATATCTAGAACCAATTCCGTTAACATTTTGGATATAGTTTCTAAAACTGTTCGTAAAAACCGTTCTCACGGTCGTAGAACAAATCGCAATCAAAGAAAATTTCGGGCCAATCATACCAATATTTCGGACCTAATTTCTATTTCAAAAAACAACGGCAGACATTATCTGTTAACAAAACTCTGTTCGTTACCGGTTAATAAGTTAAATAAAATTTTGGAGGATTGCAACACAATTTCATATAGCAGTCCTAAGTATGAAATTGTTCAAATTATTATGGCATATTGTTATTCTAAATTATTTCCCAAAATTGATCGCCCTGAAGATCATAAAAAGCATTTTATTAAAATTAAGTATGTCAATAAAGGCTTTGATTTTGTAAATATTGCCGGTATATTTAACGACCATTCTGTTAAAGAACAAATTCCTGGATATTTTGACAATACTGAGCTACCTCTTATTTGTTATATTTACAAGAAATCTACCCGGAAATTTGTGTTTAATTATAGTCAATTGTGTAAAGATGTTAATATCAGTGAAAATACACCTACTTCATGTAATTGCAGTAATTCCGAATATATTTATGGACCCATTTCCCATGTTATAACAGGAGATCTTAACATCGTTCAAGGCCGAGAGTTAAAATCATTCCTCAGTAAAGGACCTAAATATCGTCCCCCGTCAATTATTAATTGGAATGAGTGTCGTAATATCATCCACGACTCACTCCATACTTACTGTATAAAATGGATAAAACGGGAAAAAGCTGACAAAAAATCTTTGGGCTCTTTTTTTAATTCAGTAATGAAGATAGTTGATATACGTATTCAACATTTTAAAGAACATTTTACTATTAACAATAACCAAAATAAACCTATTTCTCGTATCAAACATAAACTAAAAGAATTAGCCAAGGAATTTGTTTTTGTCCCGGCCGATAAAGCTGCTAATAATATTATTATTGTTTGACGTAAATTTTACATTGAGGTTCTGAAAAAGGAAATCACCAACATTCCAACTGACTCCATTTTCAGAAAACGAAATCTGTAACAAACATAAACTTTTAGCCACCGCTTTACAAGCAGAGCCAAATACAATGAAAGTCCCAACAATGTATTGGCTTCCGAAGCTACACAAAACCCCTTACAAATATAGATTTATTTCGTCTTCAAGCCATTGTTCAACTACTAAATTGTCTATTCTTCTTACCAGCACACTTGGTACAATTAAAAACCTTATAATAAATTGTTCAAATAAGGCCTTCGAAAATAGTGGAATAAATTACTTTTGGAGTGTCAAGAACTCGTTGGAAGTACTTGATAAATTGCATGCTTATATTGGTGATTTTGAATCTATTCAAAGTTTTGATTTTTCTACCCTGTATACCACATTGCCTCACATTCTCATTAAGAAAAAATTCACACACCTAATTAAATGGGCATTCAAAAAATCAGAATGTGAATATATATTTTCAAACTCTTTTAGGTCATTTTTTAGTAGCAATAAACAAAAAAACTATGTTAATTGGACATGCTTTGATACTATATATGCCCTTGAATTTTTACTAGATAACATTTTTGTTCGCTTTGGGGATTCCGTATATCGTCAGATTATCGGAATTCCAATGGGGACTAACTGTGCACCACTTATTGCGGACCTCTTTTTGTATTGTTATGAGTTACAATTTATGACAAAAATAAGCAAAGACCCATCAAAACAACATCTGATAAACAAATTTAATAATACTTTTAGATATTTGGATGATATTTTGGCTCTCAATAATGACGACTTCAGTATGTATATTAATGAAATTTATCCTGCTGAACTTACTTTAAATAAAGCTAATACTAACAATGACCACTGCCCTTTCCTCGATCTTGATATCTATATCACTAACGGAAAGCTGAATACTAAAATTTATGATAAAAGGGATGATTTTTCATTTCCTATCGTTAATTATCCGTTTTTAGATGGTGACGTTCCCTTGTCACCATCTTACGGTGTTTATATATCTCATCTTGTACGATTCGCTCGTGTATGTAACAATGTTTTAGATTTTAACGAGAGAAATTTATGTATTACTGAAAAATTATTACACCAGGGTTTTCGATATCACAAACTAGTCAAAACATTTACTAAATTTTATCATCGGTATAAAGACATCATTCGTAAATATAGCTCAACATGCAGACTTCTTATACGTTCAGGTATTTCACATCCAATTTTTTATGGAAATATTCTTTATAAAGCACAAAGGTGTCAGTATTCACCTCAGAAACTTAAAAAACCTTTGAATAGACTTATTAAGAAGGGATATAATTACGATACTGTTGTCAAGTCATTAAAGATTGCATATTTTGGCGTTAATATTGAGTCACTGATAAGGTCTTTGCGTCGGAACTAAACACATTTATTCTAAAAACAGTTGGCATGACACGGGTTATGTTCTTCTCATATATGTTATGATGGTATGATACTAAACCCCTAACGGGAAGGATTGTGCCTGATGTACATATGATGAAATCATAATCTTTCAGTCAGTTTAATTGAAGTCTGGAGCTGGCATGTCAGTTAACTGCTAGTAGTCTGTTGTTATTTATGTATTATTGTCATTTTGTTTATTTTCTTTGGTTACATCTTCTGACATCAGACTCGGACTTCTCTTGAACTGAATTTTAATGTGCGTATTGTTATGCGTTTACTTTTCTACATTGGTTAGAGGTATAGGGGGAGGGTTGAGATCTCACAAACATGTTTAACCCCGCCGCATTTTTGCGCCTGTCCCAAGTCAGGAGCCTCTGGCCTTTGTTAGTCTTGTATTATTTTAATTTTAGTTTCTTGTGTACAATTTGGAAATAAGTATGGCGTTCATTATCACTGAACTAGTATATATTTGTTTAGGGGCCAGCTGAAGGACGCCTCCGGGTGCGGGAATTTCTCGCTACATTGAAGACCAGTTGGTGACCTTCTGCTGTTGTTTTTCATTTGGTCGGGTTGTTGTCTCTTTGACACATTCCCCATTTCCATTCTCAATTTTATGTTTCCTTTAATTAGAAAATGGTCCATAAATATTTTTATTGAATTGTGCCCTTTCCATATAATATTGAATACATCAGCACATAGGACATATATCAACCGGTAATTGATTGATTATAGGTTGGTTAACGTCCAGGTTTTTAGTATTCGTTTTGTAATCTTAGAAAGTCATACTAATTAAAATACTACAATAGGGAACAATGTGACAATGATTGAATTTAGCAGTGTCAACCCTGTGAATATGACCCTGTAAATAGTATATCCTAAATACACCGTTTGGTGGTGCGCCTACCAGATGTTGAACATAAAGATAAGATAATAGGTAACAGATGAAAATACTATTCATATCGGTATCAGATTCTACTCGAAACTTGTTAATTATTGGCAATATTAATTTTGTGGAAAACAAAAGGGCCTAGAGTTGTGTAATTCAACACTATTGTCTTATATTACCTATATATAAATATAAAAAAGAAGATGTGGTATGATTGCCAATGAGACAACTACCCACAAAAGACCAAAATGACACAAACATTAACAACTATAGGTCACCGTACGGCCTTCAACAATGAGCAAAGCCCATACCGCATAGTCAGCTATAAAAGGCCCCGATAAGAAAATGTAAAACAATTCTAACGAGAACACTCACGACCTTATTTATGTAAAAAAAAGGAACGAAAAACAAATATGGAACACATAAATAAAAAGTTGATTTCTTTAATTTGTCGTGTTTATCCCATGACGGCTGACAAATTGAATGGTTATCAAAGGTACCAGGATTATAATTTAGTACGACAGACGCGCGTCATCTATATAAGACTCATCAGTGACGCTAATATCTGTTAGATCTGAAATGTAATTCCAACTTGTTGGGTTACTTTATTTATTATTACTGAATTTATTTATTTTATTTGTAATACTTGTAGATACAATTTTTGGGTGTTTGCGCATACATGTAACGTTGCGCTCTTTTTAATTGTTAAATTTCCCGTTTTTAAAGTTTGATGATGTTTAGCCTTTTACGTACCTGACGTTGTCTAGTTTTTATTCATTACAAGTTATTTGATATTCGGAGACACATCGTTATTTTTATAGAGAGATTATAATCGGTAAGAGATAATTTATGTACATTTTTAAGAACAATATTTATTTAAAGAAGTTAAGTAATATTTATTCAATTAAATTTTAACAAATTATTCTTGAAGCGTGAAAGAAGGTGTTTCCTATTGTTTGTTTAGTATTACGATTTTAGTGTGTTAAGTTATATTTTTACTTACGATTTATGTGTATGTGTATTTGTATTCTATTGTAGAGAATCGGTTGATATGATATATAGTATAAGAAGCCAAAATAAAATGTAATTTTGAAGAATTGATTGATTGTTGGTTGCTTAACGTCTAGTGGCAAATATTTCATGCATATTCAAGACGAAAACAAGTTCACAAAATATACAATAGGTAGGTGGATACAATAAAGGCCATCTGGGATGATGCTCGGGGAAATTTTGACTGCCACTGGATTATGAGGGTATATTGGATAGGGACAGAAATTTTGTCTTGAAACAGGCCACCTATACGAACCCCTCAAAGAGTTATTGCAAGGGTTCGTGTTGTGTATTCTTTAGTTTTCTATGTTGTGTCATGTGTACTATTGTTTTTCTGTTTGTCTTTTTCATTTTTAGCCATGGCGTTGTCAGTTTGTTTTAGATTTACGAGTTTGACTGTCCCTTTGGTATATTTCGTCCCTCTTTTTCTAAACGTGCAAAGAGCGTGGCACTCTCTTTACACGAGGCATCGGATTTAACGTCCCCCTTCTGACCGGACGTGACTGCGAACTTTATACATCCCGCACAGCCAAACGGACGCCCCACTTCGGCAAGCGTTTTACTGCCGGTCTGGAGAAGACCAAGTGACCATATTTCTATACCACAGTCACCCTTTGGAACTTTGTTATTTTTGCTTTACACAAGTAATATATTGCGTAAATTTTATAGGGAACGGAGAAAAAAATCTAGACAAATTAATATTACACTTACATTATCCTCTAGGGACTTTAAGATTCTTTTGTTTTTTTATACGGTTTTAGCATTTTAAGAATTGAGGATTAAAGGTGTTGAATCATTGAAAAGGAATGCGGTGCTTAGATGATTTATTACTTGTAGTGTCACAAGTGTTAACACGTCACCTCATGTTTTTGTGGTCTTAATGGGTGCTTTTATTTCTGCTACTGAAAACGTATTAAAGAGTGGTTAGATTGAGAGAACTACAGATGTTGAATGATTGAAAAAGGTATAGTGTCAAAATAATTTATCACATGTCGTGCCATGATTTTAGGAGTGGTAGTTAAGAAGTTAAAACACACTTCATGTGTGTAAAGTCTTAATGTGTGCTTTTGTATAATTAAAGCCTATTGAGGAGTTGTTTGTGCAGGTGTTGCGGCGGTTTTATTATATGCTAGCTCATATTTAAGCATTCCATATTTTATGACCCCCTTGTAACCATTTTCATTTCTTATATTCCCAATACTGGGGATGTTCTTTATGACGCCAAGTAAGTTCCCATGTTTCATGACCCAACAGTTGTGGAGGTTCAGTAATCATATACTACTATTGACGGTACATTTTATCAGTTAATTAAACACATGCATACACTCTAATAATCTAAGAGTAAAAGTTGATAACAAACTAGGTCCATGTTTCATTTAACAGGTCAGAGGATCACAACTAACTGGGTGAATTTAGAAAAAGAAGGACATCAATATCAGTATGAAGAATGTTCTTCAAGAATTTGTTGGAATTGGGGGTCTACAGATATATACTTTGGAATACGCGAGTTTGATCATCAAAGTGAAAACCTGTCATCGGTTAGCATTTGAGCTCCATCAATCACAAATTCAATAAGACACATCTCACAGAATCAAACTTACTCAACATTGGAAAACCATCTGATAAACATCATAGTTGGGACTGATGGATTTGATTTGAAATGATTGTTTTAATAATAAAGTATAATACCTATATTTGCTGTTTCTCAGAAAGATTTCAGATTATTTTAGGGCGAAGTTTATAATAATGGTCCACATCTTAAAGTTTGTAGCTTCATACACTCACAGAGGTTAAAATAATAAACATAATAAATGGGGCAAGCATGTACAATGCATTCAAGCTTGATACAGCTCTGATTGTGAATAGGATTTATATATGGGTAAATATTCACTCCATAGCACTTTCGTATAATTTATATTAAATTGTATTTTTGTACATTTATCGCAATCTTTTAAAACTTTTGTGTTTGTAGGAATGTGGTTTATGATATAAAGAAATAAAAAAAATAGTTTCAAGCTCATTAAGTTTTTCGTTTTAAATGATGAAATGTTTTAAGGGCCCCAATTGGTGTTTTTTTCAGTGTAAATTGTGACATACGCAATAACGATTTTATTTCTATAAATTTGAAATTGTTGTGAAGGGAAAAACCACCCAAAACATGGGTAAATAGATTGTCATGATTATAATAAACAAGTAGGAACACTCAAATAGATAAACTTTCCGCAATTAACATCAAAATTATTTGATGAAAGTGACTTCTCGTTTTAACGTAACTTCTGTCCAAAGGCTTCATTTCAAAATTTCGTTTTTTGAGAGTTATATGAGAATTATTCGTATTGTAGATTAAATAAATATCTTTTTTTATTTGTTATTTCGTTTACTAAGACTCAAAATGGCCATGAATTCATCATAAGTTGTAGAAAATCGATGTCGAAGTTGCGGTTGGAAGTTCTGTCCAGATTGAATCCATTACGTGATTAGGAAATCCCATGTTGTAAATTTAGAAATCTAAATATAAGAAAGCCAGAGAGAGGCGGGAACATGCGCAAACAAGTTAATGGACTATAATTTCCAGTTGTCAACATTTGGCACGAAAGACGAAGTACTGCATAAACAGCCAGTCACATTTCTGTCCAAAATGTTACGTTAAAGGTAAGTTAATTACAATTGTTTCAGTGAATGGTTCTCTAAAACATAATTCCACATGATTCAGTAACACTAAAGAAAGGTTGGGATTGATATTTAAGGTAATGGTCCTAACAGATTAGAAAAAGGGCTCAAATAAGTATTTTTAAACAACAACAAAAACATTTAGGATTTTATAATGGTATGATGTCGTCATCTGCGTCATCCAAAGACACATTGGTTTCCGGACAGTAACTTTTGTTTAAGCGAATAGATCTTTATGATTTTTTTCGAGAACAAATGTAAATGTACTGCAAATAATAATGTATAAGGTCTATTAAAAATGTTTACCAATGAGTTTATCTATTTCTTTCTTCATATGAGAATTTATCTATGTCTGTGCTTCAAATCCATTTTTTCCAGAGCCAGGTATTTTGTTCTCCCTTGACAAAGACAATTTTCTCACAGTACTGGTATCTGTCGGATTGCTACCGTTGGTTCCAATATTGGTTGACTATTTGCTGGTGTCTTAAACAAATTCCCTCCTCTTTTGGCAAGTCCTGTCTTAGTTCACTTGCCAAATATGTGAGGGTAACTGAAATCTTTTTTTTTTCCTTTGTAATTTCCAGTAAATTACATATTTTTTTATCTTTCTCAGGTGGTACTAACAATTTTGGTGTTCATTCTTATATGACGTGCTTCTTTATCTATGTAAAGAAACCATACTGTATTATCCAATAAAATTAGTTTGCACATGCGTATATTGACTACTGCAGAAAAATTAATTTCATCAAATTGGTATGCACTTTAAACACTTTCAAATTCTAAAAGGATACACATTTTGTTACTTATACTTTCTCAATGACAACAATGTGTTACAATTCGAAATTGACATATTTGACCCAGATACCGCAACGTCCATGTTGGCTGTTCCAACTTCAAACCCCTCACTCTTAAAAACACGTTTTCTCTATCGTCTGCTTGTTTATAAATTAAAATGGAGTATGCGAGAACAATCCCGTTAACAATTGGACTTAAGGTAGAGCATAAAGGACAGAACTACACAATACATGACCATTACAACCAGAAACAATCTGTCCTACAGTATATCATTAGGAATATCCCATCAGGACAATTAAAGAGTATTCAGACATGAAATATGTGATGCATCAATCAATGTTTGCCAGACTAACTGAAAAAGAAAACACCGAAATTATTCAATCAAACAACAAAATTGTTGGATACTGAATCTGGGAAAGTCTCATGTTAAATGTTAAATGTTAAGTTATATGATAAATGGTTTAGAATAACCACCAGTACTTACATGTGTCGTCAAGCCATCCAAACTCTGTAAAAAATGCTATACCATATGGACTCGGTATTCGTGTCAAAAGAATTTGCTCAACAGAAGAAGATTACAAAAAAAGAAGAGAAGAAATAAAAACGCACCTAAGGAAACGTGGATACAATAACTCGTCCACTGAAGTTCAATTGAAAAAAGTCGACAATTTAAACCGAGAAGATCTATTACAGTACACACATAAGAAAGAAAACAGCAGGGTTCCTTTAGTAATTACTTTTTCCAAAGTGGTTCCAAATGTACATTCAATTCTTAGAAAAAATCTTAAAATTCTCCATAAATCCGACAAACTAAGAAAATATTCCCCGATCCGCCTATCGTGGCATTTAAACTTGATAACAACATAAAAGACATCTTAGTGCACAAAAGCATAATTTACTATTTGATAAATAAACTAATGGATGTGATTAACATTGTGCATTATGCTCACATATAAATGAAACCAAGGTATTTTTTGACAACACCGGCAAAGACAATACCATTCAGGGACAAATAAATTGTAAAACCGTAGGCGTGATATATGCGATTAATTGTACAAAATGTGAAAAAGTTGTATATGTTAGACAAACGGGTGATACACTATATCATGATTGATTGTTGGTTGCTTAACGTCCAGTGGCAAATATTTCATGCATATTCAGGACGAGAACAAGTTAACAATAAATACAATAGGTAGGTTGTTATAATAGAGGATGATGGTCGGGGAAATTTGGACTGCCACTGGAAAATGAGGGTGTATTGGATAGAGACCGAAATTTTGACCTGCAACAGGCCACCTACGGACCCCTCGAAGAGTTGTTGCAAGGGTTCTTAACGTGCAAAGAGCGTGGCACTCTCTTTACACGAGACATTGGATTTAACGTCCCCCTTCTGACAGGACGTGACTGCGAACTTGATACATCCCGCACAGCCAAACGGACGCCCCACTTCGGCAAGCGTTTTACTGCCGGTCGGGAGAAGACCAAGTGACCATATTTCTATACCCCAGTCACCCTTGGGGGCGATACACTATATCAACGAATGCTATTGAACTTTTTAAAAATACGAACAAAGAAAACAGAAGATCCAGTAGCCAATTTCAGAACAATCATTCAATGACAAACTAAAAAGTTTACAACCATAGAAAGAGTATTTGGGACAGAAACGTACAGAAAAACTAAAGAAGCCTTTTGGATGAAAAAAATAAAAACTTTAGAATCTGAAAGACTCAACACAATGTATGAACGATAAAAAGTATTTTTTTATTAAAAAAGCGAAAAACGCGGCAAATGAACGTCGTAGAAGTTTTTATAACGTTATGCATCCAAGCGATCAGGGTTTCCCCTGGGTGAAATATTTTTTTCGCCAAAACAATATATTTTTCGCCACTTTATTTTTTTTTTCGCCAAGTGACACAAATATATTTTTCTTTTAAAATTTCCTTTTTTTTCCAGCACCCCCCCCCCCCCCCCCCCTTAAATAGGAAGTGATTTTTACAACAAAACGAAGCATCTTATCACTTGGAATTGATCCTTCGTGTAAGGTGTAGTCATTACATTGAAGGGTTACTCTCATGCCAACCTTTTGAATAGATTTCTTCATAACGACAGTTTTTCTAGACCATCGTAAATAAGTAAAACTATATGCTTGAAACACGTGCTTGACACTGAAACGAATTTGAAGTACCCACTCAATCAATGATCTATATGAAAGTTAAATGATAAAGTTTTAAATCAGAGACCTTTCTTGCTTTTGAACATGTTTCGTCATAACAACAATTTTCTTTTCTGGACTACCATTAAAAGAATTTTTGCTCCTTCAAACACGTGCGTCGCAAAGTGGTTAAAAAAAGCCATTTAACCATATCATTTTGTCATATCATACAATCAACACTTTTATTAATTCTTCCTTTGACGTTGATAGCTATGAATGCAATCAGCTGATTATTGATTTTCTGTCAAAATCTTAACGAGTTCAAGGTGAATTCCGAGCATTGTCTGATCGGTAGTCAGAGAAACTCGAAAAAAGTAAATAAACAAGATGGCTGAAAATAAATCGTTATATTTCTTTCGCCAATGACGAATTTTAATCGCGACAATTATTATATTGCGAAAATGGCGACCGCCGGCGGAAACAATGCAAGCGATGTAAGTATTGTTTCAATATTGTAATTTATTCCAATAAAGAAGGCCGTAATGGCCGAAACGTATGGGAATTTGTGTTATAGTTTTTATTATATGTATAAAAAGTAAAAACACAAAAATACTGAACTCCGAGGAAAATTCAAAAAGGAAAATCAAAAATCAAAAGGCAAAATCAAAAGTCCAAACACATCAAACGAATGGATAACAACTGTCATATTCCTGACTTGGTACAGGCATTTTCTAATGTAGAAAATGGTGGATTAAAATGACTCAATAATTAGTCAATGATTAATCTTACAGGGCGATGGATCATGTAATATGTTTCTATGCACTACAAAATATAATATACAACAAGTCAAAAAGGGTGCATCACTATTGAATAACTATAAAATGAACAAATATTAGATATTTCGGATAACAGATAACCTTCTTCAATAATAGCACGATGTCAAATGAATCATGTCAATATATTCAAACTTGAAATTTAAACAATTCAAGAGAACACCACAGACGCTGTTGATGATTGTCAATGAAGACACTGACATGTCTTGCAATTGGACGTCAAAATTTGAGGCACCGGATAGTTGTGATTGTTGTGGGTACGAGACGAGGCAAAGCGCAAATAATCACCGGCATTATGAATCTGATCGGCATGTGCGTGTACAGAATTTTTCTACCCAAGTAAACTGTTGATATTTGCACCGATAGCGCTACTCAGGCTCAGCCCACCGACAGTTTCGTAGATAATGCGACCGTAGACCACCAATCCAGTTCCGTCAAGATCATTACGATGAAGATTTTGAAGAAGAAAATGAAGCTGTAGAAAAAAAAGATTGAACAAGAGTATTACGAGGAACGAAGCCGCGACACCAGGACAAACACAATGGTTCCCCATTCGATTCCAAAACCCAATTTCTTCTCACTTCATTGTCTATTCGTTTTTGATGTGATTTGTCATTTGATTTTGCCATGTGATTAGGGAATTTCCAATTTGATTTTTCCCCCGAGTTTAGATTAGAAGATTCATACACGGGAATATTAACCACTTATTTAGCAAATCAATATGGCCATTTCACGAAATAAACAACAGTTCGTTCAGTAAAGTAATTTACAAAAAAATATTTGGACGAGCGTCCCAATGACGTATTCGGTATAGACAGTTATTCTGGACACCAAACTTAAGCAGTAAGGACAGAAAGAGACTTGTGATTTTTTGTTTCGTGAACAACGTACCAATTGGTATTTTGATAAAATCCCAAAAAGTTGTGCCAAATACGGCTTAGGTAATCTATGCCTGGGATAAGAAAATCCTTAGTGTTTTCGAATAAATTAGACATTTTTCATAGAAACATACCCTACTGCAAAAGCTGTTAATCATATATGAGCGTTAAATAGACTTTGTACTAACACGCACCAATGGCATTTGTTTGAATTCAATGTTAAACATCAGCAGTACTGAAATGTGGACGGAGATGTGCAAAATGTTTTAAAAGTGAGTACATTTTTAACAAATGCAGGTAGTTACACTGTTTACCAAGGGGAAGGGGAAAAGGGGACGGGTCACTTCCTATAATTGTATAACTTTGAGAAGACTTGCTGCCTTGCACAGCACTGCGTAAAGTTTCCGGGGAACCATACACATTTAGTATGAATTATGTTCCTTACTTGGAAGAAGAAGAATTGGGTGTACGATAATATGCCGAAAATGTTATATTTCTTTGTCCGTCAACAAACAAAACTATCAATTTACTGCAGACATATTGTTTTATATAATAACACTCCTATGATGAAACAAACGTGCTTGTGTGATTTTAAACTTTTGAAATATAGTTTTACATATATAATATATTAAGTAGCATAAAGTTTCCTTAAATAAGATAAAAGTAAATGACATATTTTTCAGGCGAAATGAACGATTTTTTTTTATTTTTGTATATTCAGTTGTATGAGTTTTCCGGTTATAAGTTTGTTTAAGAGGATATTCTGCATTTAATGATTTCTTTATTTCAGTTCCCGAGTTGAGGGCAGAAAAAAGAAACAGAAATAATAGCCAGTTGGCTTCTAGTTAATAAATTAACGGCCCGTTGGCCAAGATAAATAATTTATATATGTATAATCCTGGGGGATGTTCCCTTTTTCTTTCCTCTTCACCTGGTACTCAATCAATTGGTTAGCACCCTAAACCTTATCCTAGTCCACATAATTTCTCCGTCTCTCTATTACCAATAATTGCCGGCTCAATACCTCTACTTTGTTGATTTAAAGCAGTTAAAACAGTTCTCCCTCATAATCCAAGAGTATATTCGAACGTACTTATCGACTAATACAGCTAGAAAAATTAACGTGACCTATCGAGTAGACCCTGTCGTGCCGAATGATTTAACCGCCAAATCACACAAAACACTTAACCTAAACGCCATCTATGGGCAGACAATTCAGAAAAAATAATTTCATTCTAATTCATAAAATCAACCGACTGAAATTATATTATATATAAACATTTAATTATAACTAATTCAAATTTTTAGACAGTTTAAAGGTCAATGCTACTTGGATGAGTAATGTGTACATACAAATGGGAAGCTATTTCTAAAAACAAATTAATTGACACTATTAGTGATTGTGATGTATTACATAAGATAGTCTCTTTTGAAAATAATATTTTTGATGAAAACAGCAATGGCATCAATAAAGCCTCAGAACAACTAACAAATATTTTTGATAATTTGGCAAAAACGTCCTGTAAAATAATAAGACACAAAAAAGTAAAAATAAAAAAGAAGAAATCATGGTCAGACAATGAAGTTAACGATTTGAAAAAAACAGTGGTTGATTTAGGCAATAAAATACGTTCTAAACCATTTGATTTGCAGCTACGTCATAATTTTTTTTATCAATGTAAGAATCTTAAAAAGATGATAAAAAGGAAGAAATATCTATTTAAGAAAAATATTTATGATAAACTTTTAAATTGGAAAGAAACTGATCCAAAACAGTACTGGCAGCATTTAAATTCACTTAAAAATGATGATAGTAGTTCTTCAAACTTAAGTAAACTTATTAATATGGGAAATTTAAGTCAACATTTTCAGTCCCAGGGGAAACCTGAACATATAAATGTACCTTTTATGGATAAAATAGATGCATATGTTAAAGATTATAAAAATATTTTAAAGGAAAATGTATTGACAGATGCACCTTTCACTATAACAGAAGTTAAAAAGTGTATAAACAAATTAAAAATGGGGAAAAGTGCAGGACCAGATAGAATTGCAAATGAAGTCATTAAATATAGCAGTTATGTTACATGTAAATCCATAACTAAACTTTTTAATTTAATTTTAGAAACAGGTAAATATCCGATTCAATGGAGAAAGTCATACACAATATTAATTTTTAAATCTGGAGACTGTACTGATCTTAATAATTATAGGGGTATATCTCTCCAAAATTGTATTGCAAAACTCTTTAGCTCTGCATTAAATAATAGACTAACATTACATTATGAAAACATTTTTGCAAATCAACAGTTTGGATTTAGAGTCAATCATAGAACCACAGATAGTTTGTTTATATTAAAATCTTTAATTTCAAAATATGTAAATAAAAAGAAAGAAAAGATATTTGCCTGCTTTGTTGATTTACGCAGAGCATTTGACACTTTGTGGCATAATGGGTCACGATACAAACTAAAAAAAAATGGGCTAGGGAAAAAATTTTATGAGGTCATTAGTGATATGTATAACTTAACAGAATCGTCTATTAAAATTGATAATAAAATTTCTAAATCCTTCATATTGGAAAGAGGTGTTAAGCAAGGGGATAGTTTAAGCCCTACTATTTTTAATTGTTTTATTAATGATATACATCAGATTTTTGACAATACTTGTAAACCTTTAGTCCTTCAAAAATCTGAATTGTCCAGCTTAAGTTTTGCAGACGATTTGGTAATAATGTCAAGTTCACATATAGGACTGCAGAATGCAATAAATAAACTAGAGAAGTACTGCTATGACTGGCAATTAACAGTTAATACTAAAAAAACTAAAGTTATGACGTTTCAGAATAAATTTTCTCCCACACCTGTGGTATGCTATAAAAACATCCAATTAAATGAGACTAAAGAATACAATTTTTTAGGAAACATTATTAACTATAAGGGTAATTTTAAAAATGCTATCCAAGAACTATCAAAAAAGGGATTGAAGGTCCTATTTGCTTTAAAAAGTAGATTTTCTAACTTTCAATCCATCCCTGTTAATTTATCATGCAAACTTTTTGATGTCTTAATAAGACCTGTTTTATTATATAATAGTGAGGTATGGTTTATGGAAGATTATTTATCCATGTTTAAATCTTTGAAACGTTCAGAACAACATGGTTCTGTTTGTGATACTTTGTCGTTAGAAGATAAATTTTGCTATGAAATGATTCATAATAAATACTGTAAATCTGTCCTAGGGCTTAGGAAAACTGCATGTAATATTTCAGCCAAAACAGAACTGGGCAGATTTTCTATGGCTTCATTTATTAAACCACAAGTTATGCTATATTTCTGTAGATTTCATACCCATGATAATAATCCTCTGTTAAAAGAAGCCTATGAATTAAATAAGTCCCTGCATATTGATGGTTTTCATAGTTGGTATACATTTGCTCTAAATATTTTTAAAGAGACTGGATTAAATGCTAAAGATTTTGAAACTTGTGATAAACCATACAATAAAATTAAATATTCCTTAAAGATGAAGTTTAAACAGGTATCACATGAATTTTATACAAAAAAAGTCTTGAATAAACTTTCTTCTATAACAGACAGTTCGAAATTATTTCTATATGGTCAAATAAAAACTGAGATAAAAATTGAAAATTATTTATTAAAAGAATCAAATTTTAAAACCAGACAATTAATTTCTAAATTAAGGGTTAGTGACCATAACCTAGAAGTTGAAATGGGAAGATATAAAAATGTACCCAGAGATCAAAGGTTATGTAAACTTTGTAATAAAATTGATGATGAATACCATTTTTTACTATACTGCAAACTAAACTCAACTTTAAGAGATTGCTTATTTTTAAAGATTAATAATTTAAATCCTGATTTTACAAATTATCAACCACTTTTAAAGCTAAAACAACTTTTAATTCCTAAATCTGAGCTTTTGACAGAAATTGGTGACTTTATAAAGCAATCATTAGAATTGCGAAAATGAGGTCCATGTCCATCAAAGGCTATATTAATTACCATTTATAACTATGTTTTTTTTTTATGTTTATCATGTTTATATTTGTAATTCTTCACTGTCTGTATTAAATGTTGTATTTGTGTTTGCTTGACCCATATGGGTGTATTTTTGCAAATAAAATTATTATTAGTAATGATAAACTGTAGGCCTTCTTTTGTATGCGCGTCAGGTCTCGACTTTGAGGTGGGCCTTTTAGTAGTGTTGCTTTAAACTTTTAACTACCAAGTTCAACATGATATAAAAACAGGTGCTTGATTCTGTTCTGTGTTGTTCAATAATTTCTAGAAGTTTTATTGATAACTGTTACATGTAGATCATTGAGATTAATAGTTGAGACCTCCTTTAATTCATTCAAATATATAATAATGGGAAATATATATCATTTTTTTTCTTTAACATGAGAAGATAACAAATTATATTATTAGTAGAATATTGGTAAAACCAAGTGCCTCAAGACACTGTGATAACGACATTGGCTGGTACTCCTTTGACTTGATTCTTTCTAGCAGTTCTATCTGCAAGTCAAGCTTTTTCATCTCCTTCTGCTTTTCAATTTCACCTCTTAAGAGCAATTCTATATAACTGTCAAAGAGATATCAAAGTACTCAGAAATGGCATGTCTCAGAATTAATTGAAATTCATGTCACATGTTTGCTTAGTAATACTAATTTATAAAATAAAGTTATTTTTTCTAAATTCAATTCATGGTTGCCATGAGTGACGGGCAACCATTTTTTGATATTTCTGCTCATTTTCTGGAAAAAATACTAAGATTTTGTCGAATTTGAAACATTTATTTCAGAGCATAAATACAAAACAATAACTATTGAATGACATTTATGTTCATAAACTGCATTTCTGTTACTATAAAATAAAAAGTATAAAGTGTCAAGTCCAATAAAAAAATTTTTTTAATGGTATCTTAATAGGGTACTTTCTCCAAAACTCCATTTCTGGAAAAAAGTGATTTTCATAATTTTTCAAATTATTCTCTAAGAAAATTGCAGTGTAGAAAAATCTTAAAACTTGTTATCATGTTTCATTAATATATGTTAAAGAATTTATTAAAAAATTGGATCGGGTAATTTGGGGGATTTATAGAAAAATCATTCCGAAGATGAGACAAAATTCAATATCTGGAAAAACCCATATTTTCACCAATTTTCAAAATATTTTTTTTAAAACCCAAAGGGTAGCATATTTCTGAAACTTTGGTGAGGGTTAAAGTAACTTAAGTTGAACATTTCTGCCAAAAAAAATAATTGGGTATTTTTTTCCCGGTTTATAGAAAAATCGTTCCAATGTGGAGGCAAAATTCGATTCTGGAAAAACCCAAATTTTTATTTTTTTCAAATAATCCTGTAAAAAAAGCAACAGGTAGAGTATTATTGAAACTTTGCTTAATGTTTCAGTAACTTATGTTGAACATCTCAGAAAAAAATAGATTGGGTAGTTTTTTTCTGATTTTTAGAAAAATCATTCCGAAATTTAGGCAAAATTTGATTCTGGAAAACCCAAATTTTTACAATTTTTTTTAAATTGTTTTTTAAAAAACCCACAGGGTAGTGTATTTCTGAAACTTTGCTTAATGTTAAAGTAAATTAAATTGAAATTTTCTAAAACAAAATTGGTTTGGGTATTTTTTTCTGTTTTATAGAAAAATTGTTCTGAAATTCAGGCATAACTCCATTTCAGGAAAAATCTAAATTTTAACTATTTTTCAAATTATTCTCGAAAAAGGCCACAGGGTCAGGTATTTCTGAACTCTACTTAATGTTCAAGAACCTTAACTTGAACATTTCATAAAACAATTGGATTGGATATTTTTTTCCAATTTATCATGTTTATAGAATAGTTTAACAGTTTGGTCAAAATTCTATTTTGGTTTTTTTTTCCTGCAAAATTTTATTATTTTTTCAAATTATTCTTAAAAAAAATCCCACATGATAGTGCATGCATTCCTGAAACTTTCCTTAATGTTAAGTAACTTCAGTTGAATATTTCAGAAACAAAATTGAATGGGTATTTTTTCTAATTTATAGGGTCCTAGTTCTGAAGTTTGATTGAAATTCCATTTATTGAAGGTTTTTTGTCTACAAAGTTCTTCAGCCCTCCCAAAAAAGGGTAGAATATTTCTGTAAATTCTGTCTATGTGAAAGTTTCTGAGGTTGAACATTTCATAAAAACAATAGACCAGGATTTTTATCTATTTATAGTAACATAGTTTCAAAGTTCAGTCAAAATTCTATATAGCTTGAAGAAGAAATAAAAAATGTTCAGGTTTTCAAATTATTCAAAAAAAAAAAAAATAGGTAAGGAGGATATTCCTGAAACTTGTCTTAATGTCGATTCTACATTAGTGTTAAATTTCATGGGAAAACAAGAATGTGTCCTCAGTACACGAATGCCCCACTCGCACTATCATTTTCCATGTTCAGTGGACCGTGAAATTTGGGTAAAAACTCTAATTTGGCATTAAAATTAGAAAGATCATATCATAGGGGACATGTGTACTAAGTTTGAAGTCGATTGGACTTAAACTTCATCAAAAACTACCTTGACCAAAAACTTTAACCTGAAGCGGGACAGACGGACCGACGAATGGACAGACGGACGGACGAACGAACGGACAGACGGACGGACGCACAGACCAGAAAACATAATGCCCCTCTACTATCGTAGGTGGGGCATAAAAATGGCATTGTCTTTTTATAGTTAACACAGTTCAAAGTAAAAATTCATGAGTATCTGTTCAATCAGTTTAGCAAAGAACTCTCAATGTCAGAAATTGCTTGTTCCCTCAATGCTCCATTCTTTCTACAGTGTCTAGAGAAAAAACTTGTTATTTGCTGTGGAGTGAGAAACTCTTCAATTGAAAATCTTCTGGTCCCATCTGCCTTTTTCACGCTCCTCATAACTACGGCAACATTTTCAGGGTCTTCCTTATGCCCTGTTTGAAGTCCTATGTTAAACCTTTCTATCAAAAAGTTCTTCTGATTGTCACTAAATCTCTTATTTTTTCTGTCAGTTTTTATTGCCCAACCACGAGATAGATGGTGTTCTCCTTCCATTTCACCACAGTTTCCTGTAAGAGTAATTTCTTTTGAATTTACTTGGGATTCTGCTAATTTGTCAACATATTTAGTCTTCAGCACATCTGCTTTACTGACTCTTTCTGAATGAATTTCACAGTTGTCCAGAATTAAATGGTTGTTAAAGTCCTGATGGGAGTTAAAAGATGCAGTGCATCCATCATTAGTACATGTAAATATATCTTCACTTTGTTGGGTTGATGAAGATGATGCAGATGCTGCTGTTGTTGATGATGATGATACTGATGATGACGACTGTACAAGAGGATGGAAGTCAAATATTTCACTTGGGTTTTCAATGATTCTCAATTTCGGCACAATGACATCTGCTAGGTTTAATGGTACAAGTTTACCTGCAAAGGATAAAGCAAAAAATGCAAAAAGGCCTAAAAAATTAATAAAAGATACACATTATACAGACAATTATATTCTACTATCGACCTTTAAACTATACTAATACAGGTGTACAGATAATATGAAGTAGTATATGAATATGTATATGTGTAGTAGATGACAATGTGATCTCTTTGTATCCTGCTCCTGTCGTGAATGAATGGTTATGACCAATTACTGTTAACATCACAGTTCAATTTGCGGTCCTAATTGTGGAACATGTTTAAGTCATATTGATTTCATAGCAAATTCAATGATTGGATTAGAAAAAAAAAGTATCAAATTAAATGCAGGATAAAATCTGGCAAGAATCAGGATCTGCTTATTTTCCTGCAAAACCTAAGGTTGTTCCCATTTATTTTAAGGACACAACTACAGTCCCTTTACTTTAAACCACCTACTACAAAAAGCAGAGGATGAAAAGGCACACTTAACATAAATACTTCAATATTGAACCTAGCCTCATTCCCCAAGATTTTTTATGGGACTGTGTTTCTTTGGCACTTATTCAATTCTAAATTACCTGCTCCAAGCTTGTAGTGTCTCCAGACTTTTACACCATTTTCAACAAACTCAAAGTTATTCATGGCTGATATAGATGGAACTTGAACTTTCTGGTGAGGATGTGTAGCACTAGTGTCAGTTTCAACCACTTTAACTACATAGCGCACTTTTTTGGATGTTTTTTCTATTGCCTACAATATAAAATTGAATAAAATAAGTAAACCAAATTGTGTTGTGCACTTATATAACCAAATACAATTATTCGAAACAAAATGTTAAAACAAGAAATTAGTAAAGTTCCAGCTACAAATAAAAATCTAGATATGACAAACTTAAGCTATTTGTGTGAAGCAACACAACCTGACTGAAGTTAAATAATATTCTTATAATACATGTATGGAGATTTAATAAAAAAAGTGTAATAGGTGAACTAAAATTTGTTAACAGTTCTAATTAAATTATGTCAACAATATAACGGTATATATATATATACAAGGTTGATGCTGTTGTAGAAATCATGCATACAGAGTTCATGACCTTGTATTTAAAAAAAAATGTAGACATTGCATTAGAATGAAGATAACAGAATGATATTTAACTATAGATATGATACTTCCAGTCCACATGTTACATGATAATTAAATAAGACCATGCACATCTTTACAAATTATGATGAAACCACACTGATTTATTAGGGTTAAAGTCTAAAATTGCAAATAATATTTTAACAGATCCAATCATATTTGAACAGCTGCGTACAAGATTTCCTGTTTCATATCAAACTACTAGAAACCGAAGCTTACAAGTGATTGTAGGCTTGGCATACCTATTGTGTAATTCATTCACTCGTAGAAACAATGTTTTACAAAATAAGTAAAATACACTGCAATGTAATGCAATGCAATGTAATGCAATGTAATGCAATGTAATGCAATGTAATGCAATGTAATGCACTGTAATGCACTGTAATGCAATGTTATGCAATGATATGTTATGTAGACATTTACTTACTTCTTTCATCTGTGTTGCTGTCAAGACATCATTCCCTTGGTTAATGTATCTCCTTATGCTTGATTTCAGTGTTGCTGCTGTACGGTCACATGCTCCCTTTCCACTCTGTGCTTCACAGAAGTCATATGAAGTTACAAACTTGCTACAATACAAAGCATATATTGTCTCTGAGCTTTTGTAACAGCCAGCATTGTCTGACCATAGATGGATTTTGTCTATGCTGTTGTCTTGTTCTTTCAGGTCATTGACTATATCAAGGATGACTGCAGATGTTGCATACGAGTCTTGTGGTATTTGACCATTGAAAATATGGTTGAAAGCTAAACTTTCAATAACATTTCTTCGACGAAAAGCTACACCTATATGCCAAGAAAGACCTCGTTTAGCAAACCAATTGCTCTGGTCTTCTCTGTACCTTCGTGGGAGGAACTTCATCGCCCAATCAAGAACTATCAAAATGTCATTTGGACCCATGGTGTTCATAATTTCTGTTTTGGCTTTCTCTTGATGGCAAGTTCTTATAATATGTGTCTTCCAGCTGAAAATATTGGTTTGAGCCTGGGATAATTTGTATTGGTAATCATCCCTGCAGTCTTCTTTTTCTTTCAGATCACTGTTAGCAATCAGGCTATTTAATGATGACAGCAATTCAGAAATTTGCTCACAGTTGCAGCAAACCATTTCATGATTATGACCACATAAGCAACTAAATGCTTCTTCTTTGTCGCTAAGTGCAAATATTCTGCAATGATCAGGAACAGTTGCCAGTTCAGAAATGTGAACCTGAAATACAAATTTTTTTTTTCATACCTTGACAAATGCTTGTGAAGTATATAAAGGTAATTTTTGTCCCTTTTTCATGTTTTTATGAAGCCATTACTGATTAATCTAATCTGTCTAAACTCATTATAATAGTTAAGAAGAAATCACAAAACACGAACTCAATCAAAAATGTAATGCAATGTTGATCCACGTAAAAATGTATTAATATATATATATATATCATAATTATTTCATAAATGCAGTTACATGCCATTGTATAAGCATTTTTACCCTTTGCTTATGATGAGTTGTGTGGTATTTTTTGGCATCTGTTTATAAATGGCCACTTCAAATTTTGCGTACTCTCAAAAACCTTTTTCTTCAAGAGAAACAGAAATGGAAAATTTACAAATAAAAGTATGTTCAGATACTTTGACATGGTGCTGTTCCCTTTTGTTTGATTGATATTTTTATGTTCTAGACATTATTAGCAGGCTGCATATATTGGAGAACATGTGGCGGGAGTTGGATATCTTTTGTTTGTGTTGCAATTTGTGATTATTTTATTATATTCCCTTTAGCCATACATCGGTTCGAATCCCAGCAAGGAAAGAACAAAACATTTGCGAAAGCAAATTTACAGATCTATCATTGTTGGGTTGATGTTGAGACAAGTTGTATATATATATCATTGATTTTTCACATTTATGCACATTTCTAATATTTACAGTTTCTGCGGTTCAATTATGGGTCTCTGTGTCTTTGACACATATCCCGATCCTTTCTTTAAAAATGTTGATTAATATTTTTTACCTTGAAATCTGTTTTCAAATATCTTTTACATTCTTGAACAATTTCTGCATAATCCTTTGCTCTTTGATCTGTCAGTGCACCGACTTGACACAACTCTTGGACAACATTACAGATATCCTATAAAGATGAAGCAAAACCATCAACAAAGCCAGACTGCAAATTTGGATATTGATAGGCAGAAGAAAGTTATTTTGTGAGAATTATCCAACAAAAATGTTTTTAAATATCAAAATATATAAGTATATGAATGAAAACCTAAGAAGTTTTCAATTAATTCCCATGAGTAGTATAGGTGGCGCTGTGAATACAATTGGATATTCTTTAAATAAAGACAAAGTCCATGACTAGAACACCTCTAAAACAGTTTATCAAAAAAATAGTTGGAAAGATGAAAAAGATGGAATGAAAATTTCACAAAATTCTGTCAACTATATTTAAGAGAATTTGCGGATATAAAAATTGTACAGGTGGACGGACCGATTTCCTTAGTCATTATGATGAACATGTATTTTGTAGTTCAAATGTTTTATATTATTAGTCCCAACTATGTTAAACAGGGTCCATTAATCCCATATTTCATATTATCATTGCTTATAAGTCCCAACTATAATATAACAGGTCCATGCATTGAAATCAAAGTAATGTGATTATGGTATACTAACCTGAAAAGCCCTTCCTCCTTCAGCAATAAAGTAATCTATTCCTTCAAAAGCTTTTCTTACATTTGCTGTACATTCAGTTAGAATTTTAAACATTGTACTGTCTCCTGAAAAGTAATAGAGTGTTATAATATAAATTAAACGAATGTCCCACAACAAACAAATGTGATGCATAAAAAATCATTTGTATTGCTTTTCATCTTTTACTAAAGATTCACTCACTATTCCAAATTAAAAATGAGTCTCTTGCATAATTTTTATTTTAAGCAATCAAGTCACAATAGTTGAGGGCTATGGATAGTTTGAGAGATTATATTATTTCTTTAAGTCTTTTTTGTGTTACGAACTTTAAAATACTAGTTTATAAATTGATAACATATACATTGTTTACAGATGAAATAATATAAATGGGTACATTTACAAAATAAATGAAGTGATTCAAGCTGTCATGGCAAAAAAACAGGTATCAAAAAAAAACCCTCACCTAATGGTATCTCTTCATTTTCAGCACAATACTGTTTGAACTGCTGAATAATTGCAGCTGGTGCCATGCATCGTATCACATTGGGTGTTTCAATAATTTTCCCACTAGACAATCTCATTTTTCTCTCACCAAATGGCAAATCTTTTATGATGTGGGATGATGTTATAAAATCTAAAAAAGAATCAAGCTTGTGTGGGTCCATTTTCTGTCTGTGATGCTCTGTAATAGGTGGAGGTAAAGCACATCCATAAACTGCTGAGTGTTTTTTGGCGATGTAATATCTATACTCTGTGATGCCAGGAATCTTTTGAGACATCCCTTGAAATGACAAAGTTTTTGACAAGACTGATAATATCTGTCTCTTCAATTGCCATGACTCTGCCTTGCTATAAGATTCAGTCAAAGCATCTACTATTATACAATCTGTCTCAGTTTCAGCTGGTTGAATATTGCACCCATTAACTGATGAATAAACATCTTGAAGAACAACTTCTGTCTCATTTCTGAATAGAGTATCCACGACAGCTTGAACAACTTCTTTTATCTTCTGAATGTACCCTTTTTTTGTTTTATCTGTATATGAGGCCCATGTACAAACTGGTATGTTGAAATTGGCAACACCACACAAACTTAGAAAATGGTTTAAACTTTCCAACTTGCCACAGCACTCATAACTGTTTTGACTGGATTGCTAAAAATAGAAATGCAATAGATTCATAGTCTCTATATATATACAAGTTAATCATGTCAATTGGAATTATCTCCCTTATTTATTACGTCAATTGAAATTATCTCCCTTATACCACTGACCTAATAAAAAAAATATAATTTGAGTTGCTTCAAATAGTCCTAATATTTGAACAAATTTACAGTTTTAGATTAAATATCTTTAATATATTTGGTTGATATTATCCTATTATTGAATTTGAATACAATACTATGAAAATATAACAAAATCAGGATAAATTCGTTACACAGTGTATTACCATTGTTATTCCAACTGATCCGGCGGAGCTTATGTTTTAATTTGCATAAGGACAGTCTATTTTAAGATGTGTTTGATAAGGATGATTGCCGTTATAATTATAACTGATTTCTAATCACCTATCAGTGTCATCAAAGGAATTTTCAAAAGAATAACTGGACACTTCATTGATGAGTTTATTCTAAAACACCTATCTATAGATGGATTGGTTTATTGTGAGCGAAACGGCTAAACTCCCCCCAGTCAAGTGAAATAAATTGAGTAATACAACTGTCTTAATACAGAATTTATCAGGTCAATTCTCGTATCTCTGTAATTGATGCCAAGTGATGGCATTAGCTCAATAAACCTTAAGTCCAGGTGAGCTTAAGTGCAATTTTTTATGTGTTGTTTTCCTATGATTTATTATAAGGTAAAGGTCAAAGCCACTCAAAATGTAATCTTTCAATAAGATATAGTTACGAACTTTTTTTAATGCAATAAAAATGTTGAAAGAGAGATAACTGTGACAATGAGGATTCAAGTTACAATGTGTGAGGAACTTTACCTGTGACAAATCAGCTTGCTCACATGTAGAGGGAAATGAGTCTGTCTCAAACATTTCCTGAAAAAAAAAATTTCATAAAGTTATCCTGTTTTCTACAAAAAATGTAAGTGGTCTGATTGGTTATAGAGAGATTTCTACAATATGCAACTTTAGAAACAATAAATCGAAAAGGTTATTAATAGCATAACCAAATCTTTCGACCCTAAATCAAACTTTAAAATTTATTCATGAAACATTAAACCAATAATAAACTGTTATCACAGAGATATGTCTCACCTTTTTTGTAATTTTGATACTGCAAATGTTGAAATTAAAATACCAATAATTTAGCCTGTTTACAAGTTATGCAAATATTTAAAGTAAATGGACCATAACTGAAGGTACATAATGCTAAACAATTTCCATGGAAATAGAATGTGCCAATGCTAGTACAACTTCATACCAAGTACCATTGACTTATCATGAGTCGTTGCCTTTATACAAACCTAAACACAAACCTTAACTTGTAGACTGTGTAAAAGTTTTAAAGTCAATAAACCATGAGGAGGGTGCAGCTATATAATCTCCATAGAAACAAGATTTGCAAATACCAATATATTTGTATACCAAATATTATTGACTTAGCTGACCTAACCACAAACCAATACATGTCATGTAAGCACTAGTAGTTCCACATTAACTGACCCAATCACAAACTTATACATGTATGTAAATTAAGCAGAAGTTTTAAAGTCAATAGACCATTACTGCATGAACTGATTGGGAGGGGTTGAATTATCGCCAAGGAAATGAGATATGGCAATGCTAATACAACTGAATACAAGATATCATGACCTTCCTCTAGTGGTTCACCACAAAATAAACTTATACATTGTTGATGCTGTCGCCACATGGAAAAGCACATGATAATGATTGTAAGCATTTTACCTGCATTGGATCATCATTGTAGAAGCTTTTGCTGTTATATGTATTCACATTTCTTCTGTGATTGTCCTTTTCATTCTGCAATAAATAATAATAAACAATTCAAATATTCTTTCAGTTGATGATGCTTTTAATGAACAAAGCATATATAGCATATATAGCACATAAAAATTTATAAGCAATTAGAGTATTCAATGGCAATAGATAATCCTGTACGAAAATAATCATGTGAATGGACAGACAGACGGACGGACGGGACAGAGGAGACAGACAGACAGACAGACAGACAGACAGACAGACAGACAGACAGACAGACAGACAGACAGCAGACAGACAGACAGACAGACAGACAGACAGACCAGACAGAGAACAAAACACGTCTGAAAAGGGGGAAAAATAAGTATAATGATACATGTAGTGATACATACCAAGAATGCTGTACATGAAATCTCTTTTTCTTCTTCTTTATCAATCTTCTCCTCAGGAACAGGTGAACATATGCTTCGTCTGCAGTTGGCACATACAGCTAAATTTTAAAATAAACAAAATTATGAATATAATGGCATGACTAACAGAATATTGGAAAATAAAACAAAATAATTATTTTATATAAGAGAAATGTGACTGAAGACACTATTTTTCCGCTCAAGCTTTATAATTGCAAATGGTGCGACAGGATGAAAAGACAGAATGATGAATAGACAGACGTTTAGAATATCATTCATCCCACAATTTTTCTAGTATTTGAACATATTTAATTGTGTGTTAGTATGTTCCCTAATGGAATTTTGAAAACAATGAAATTATCTTATCATGATTTTAACCCAAAGTAGTTATTTTATCATTGCATTATATACATTATTTAACATCGCAGTATTCTGTATGTGTCTGTCTCAAGTCAGTAGCCTGTAATTCAGGGGTTGTGATTTGTTGCTGTTTGACATATTTGATTTACATTCACAAATTGAAATAAAAATTAAGCCATTATTTTTCTTGTTTGAATTGTTTTTAATTTGTTGATGTTTTGGAGACCTTGGTCTATGCAATATGAGCTTTGCTCATTGTTGGAGGATTTTGATATGACATTTAGTTTTTACTGTTTTGTCATTTTGTGGAGAGTTATTTGTTTGGCAATAATACCACATCTTCTTGTTTTAATTCTTCACAAATATATCAAATGTATTTTTTTGGTAGATTTGAAGCAATTTGGCGTATAGCGTCATTCGTGCATGATTTATCAAATGTATTTTTTTGGTAGATTCGAAGCGATTTGGCTTATAGCGTCCTTTATGTTTGATTAAGATCATAATTGGGTGAGACAGTCTTGACAATGTTCTGTAAACACACTCCCCCGCCGGTACATATATAAATATATAGGAAAGATTTGACGAAAAAAAAATCAACTTTGTTATTTGCAGTTATTTCCCTTTATCTTTTTTACAGGGAGACAGATTAATATAAGGGAAACATTGTTTTGGAATTCCTTAGTATTATTGTATCACTGTATTTATATGTGTATGTCATGTACATGATTTTTTAAAAATGAAATATGTTTAACATGTTTAAAGTAAATGTATTTTTGATCACTACCAAAAAAGGTGATTTCAAAAAGCGTAGCGATTCTATTGACTTGTTTCTAGAATTCTCAAAAATAGTTTAGTATTTTAAAAGTATATTCATGGAGAATAACATATAAAACCCTGACGGGAGATCATTGTCCATATCAACATTTTGATCAACGATGTCTCATTTTCTTGATTCATGTTTTATCGTTTGATTTGTATGCATGAGCAGAAAATTTCTAAGAGACATGCGGACATGGTGAATATAAATATATATGAGTCATGCATAAACAGAGAATGGGGAAGGTCCTTGTACATATATATACATGTACAGTATACATTTTGTACAATTATCATTATTGAATTTAAAACTGCAAATGTCTGGACTTATATTGTGCAGACATTATCATTATAAAATTGAATCCAATTCTGTGATACATTTTGTTCATGATTGTATTGAAGGTTTATAGCCCTTTATTCTCGGATAGACAGGGAATTTTTATTTTTGATTGCCAAATTGAATAATATGTGTAGGTTAGGATCCTATAATTTCTTGAGTAAAAATAAATATACATTAAGACAATTGAAAGGACATTTTGACATAAACAGTACATATTGTATAATCAGTCCACAAAAGCAATGGTTGAGTACAGGCTATATGTATATATAAATTTATAGTTTTATATAAATACTCAGCACACTTACCAACTGTCACTATTTGCGCGGGATTTCCCCCAGGGAGGCTCCCAAATGAAAAATTGAGCAATTTTGTCCTCTATTTCAAAGAAAACAATTAATTCAACAATGGCTATGAACTTGTCAAAGCACAAAGAAGCAAACAAACACATAAGAATATATTTGAAGGCCCCCATTTTGTAGGACTATAAGAACCATCTTTCATGTAAAACACCCATGGGCATTTTGAAAAGTTGGCAGGTATGAATACTGTAAATTCTAAAATTATTGTGTGCATTTATTATTGCAATTTTTGAAGAATGAACAAGACAAAAGATAGATATTTATTGTGATTTCAAGAAGATGTGAATAAAGACATTTGTACCTGGCAGATATTGAAATGCGAGTTCAGAGGCGGATTTAGGGGGGGCAAGGGGCCCAGGCCCCCCCCATTTTGGGAAAAAAATTGGTTGCTTATATAGGGAATCACTGAAGCGTGACTGGAGCAGGTCCCCTCTTAGGTCAGTCAGTGGGCCCCCACTTATGAAAAATCCTTGATCCGCTACTGGAGTTATAATTATTGTGATTCTCACTCAGTCGCATTATTCTCATTTATATAATAAAAACCTCACATTAATTTCTGAATTTACAGTACTTTTTTTTTTTAATATTTTGCTTTTTTATAAATAATAATAAAACTTACAAGTCCCAACAGGAATAACTATGCCAATTTTATTCCTAATGGTGACCACATTTGCAAAAGTCAGTTGCCTTTCCTTCTTCCTAGTATTCTTGGACCTGAACTTGGTGATGTCTGATGTTGTGGTGTCTGGGTGGGTACTGGCTAGTGGTGGAATTTCACAGTACACCCGCTTTCTTCTGTTGGCATTTCTCTCAAGGAGATGGGAAAAGTGCCGGGAACATATATCATATACAGTGTTGCTGATATGGTTGGGGAAAATACCGCATTCAGTCAAAACTATTATTGTATCATTTTCACTGCAATTACTCAAAGAAACTGTGTCATCTGAGCACTCAACCTGGCTTACTACATTACTGAACTTGCAAGTCATATCAAAATCTCTTCAATCCATCATAAAAAAACTGTGTCAATGTATAATAATATCTATCAAAACTCGTCTGCTATCAATATTGTATGTCCTTCACCTACCTCCTTTTTAGGAGAACTACATCCTAGGTAAAAAGAGAGATAACCCTTGCCCAAAAAAGAAAATTCAAAGCTATCAAGTACTAAAAGCATGACAAAAAAAGACTTTTTGTTAATTTCAACTATTTTGATATATAACAAGATGATAAAAGTGACTGCAATGTGTAGTTTAGGAAAATACCTGTGAAATGTGGGTTTCCATTTTTCTAAAAATAGATTCCTATAAGCCATATTGACAGAATTTATATTTCAAATATCTTTGTTGTATCAAAAATACCCATCCCGATTTTTTGGTGAAAAAAACAAATACGTTTCAAATAAAATTATATAAAAATTTCCGAAAAATTGTACACTGCGTTTTGAAATGATTTAATGGTGAAATTGGTATGCATTTGGTTTATTTACACCTGGTTAGCTATTAAAACAAGCTAAAACACAATTAATTTGACCAAAATTTTGAACATGAAATTGAAATCAGATATGTTTATATGTATACATCATTGTTTGATATAAAAAAATTTAAAGTAAATCAAGTTAATAGGCAAAAAGAGCAAAATTGGTAAAATAGGTGATTTTTTAATAAAAATCACATGTTTTTAATAACAAGGCCGTTGTCATGGAAACAAAAACAAAATTTTGCAAAATAATGATTTTTTTTTACTTTGTTAGGGTGGACCTTTAATGTGACCAAATATTTTTAAAATTCATGGTACACCATTTCCAGACAACTTTGATGCTTACAGAGAATAGCTCTTAAATACACAACCTGTTGGACAAAACAGAAATGTTAATGATATGAATTAATCAACAATTGTACACGACTAATTTGTAAAAAGATTACAAGCTCCTGTGCAGCTGAATGAATACAATGCATTTCAAGAAAACCGATCATCATAGAAAAATTATATAAAAAGGTGTGGGATATAGTAACCCAATGACTCAAAATTTCGAAACTTCATTAAGAGGAAAGGGCCAAATTCTTCAACAATATGTAAAGGAAGGTCGTATTTCACAATAAAGGTAACCATTCGTAATCGACTTTTTGAATGTTTGCTTGGACGCCATTTAAGAGAACATTACTTTGCATGTGTCTGTTAAAAAGAGTTACTTAAAAGGATACTCAGCATTCATGTGTCTGCATCCAGCAACTTCTGACTGATTTGATTGATTGATTGTTGGTTGCTTAACGTCCAGTGGCAAATATATCATGCATTTTCATGACGAGAACAAGTTCACAATAAATACAATAGGTAGGTTGATACGATAGAGGCCATTTGGGATGATGTTAGGGGAAATTTTGACTGCCTCTGGAAAATGAGGGTATCTTGGATAGGGACAGAAATTTTGCCTTGCAACAGGCCAACTACGGACCCCTCCTAACGTGCGGAATTTGTAATGTTTACATTGTCACTGATTGTGAGGACAAGGTCAATATTTAGTACATTTAAGTGCATAAACATCGAAGGCGATGTAGACGATTTGATCATTTAAGAAATAAATATTGGTTAAATACCTTTAAAAAATATATGAATAACTATAAAAATATCCTTGTATAGAAAGTATTTGGGTTAGAATGTAGCACATGAACAAAGAAAAACTTTATTTCAACAGTTTTAAACGATTATTTGGGTCCATAGTGATATTGGCGTACATAAATTTTTGCCATACATCGATGTTATTCCTTCAACTAGTGCATATTAATAGCACAACTGTATAGAAATTTCGAGAGAAAGATGTACAGAAACTTTAAATTGATATATGGTCCTCTTTTTTACGAAAAATATCTTCTTTGCCTCTTTCTTGGTGTTGCCCCATTTATCTTTACACTCCTTGGCGGACCTATGGGCAACACCAAGAGAAGACACCACCAGCCGAAGATATTGAAATGCCGAAGATTTGAATTAAAAGCCGTAGATTTGGAAAAACCGAAGAAAAATGTATTATTATGTTCTTATTGCTATCTTGTGTATCAGAATGAAACATCTCTACATACTTTGTGCTACTGGGAAATTTAGTAGTAATGTATTGATATAATTTTGAGGTGTCATTTCTTGATAACAGGAAATTGTGGTTCTTGGGAAATCTTCTTTCTTGTTTTCTAAGGCATCTACAAACCATGTCATACCCATCTCGATTTTGCTGAGTGTGAATTCGCATTACTATAAGACGTGGTACGGTACTTGTCTATCCCAAATTCATGTATTTAGTTTAAATGTTTAAAGTTATATTTGTAATTCTCATCGGATTTTGTCAAATGTGTTGACGCCTTTTCTATTATATATATGTGTTATGAAAAGAAAAATTAATCACCGCCGTCATTTATTAGATTTAATTTTGGTCAACGTAATCTACGATAATTTACGTTTGAAGTTGGATTCATAACAAACTGGACATATATATATTATAGTTAATTGCTATTAACAAGTATTTGCAATATGCCTTGTGTTAAATGCAATATCAGTATTTAGTTCTATTATAATCTTTAATCAATCCTAATTCTATCTTACTTTTGAGATATAGTTTTTCATATGTGACGTCATTTTTCTGCTGTTTCACAAATTTCATATATTCAAATGTGACGTAATTTTTAATGTCTTTTCACCATCGTATGTGACGTCATTTTCATAATTTACTGCGTTGAGGCCTGGACTGAGTCGGGTGTGTCTTTTCTGTTTTGGTCTTTTTGCATTATGCATTCGTGTTTGTTTTATGTAATGAGTTAATACTTCAGTTTCAATATGTATATCTGTTATATTCATTTGATAAAATTTACTGTTTGCAATAGCATTAATTGTTCTAAATAATAAGGATGTTCTTATCCCAAGCATAAAAACATAGCCATATTTGACACAACCTTTTTCAACTTTTGATCTTCAGTGCTGTACAACTTTGTACTTTTTTTCGCTTTCGATCTTTTATATCTGGGCGTCACTGGTGAGTCTTGTGTGGACAAGGCGCGTTTTTGGCGTATTGAATTTTAAACCTGATGCTTTTTGTTATTCATTAATCATGAATTTCTTTATCTAATACGTTCTCCTATTTATTTGTATTGTAGTCCTGTAATATTATGCTGCCATTTCAATGTTATATTTAACATTGCATTAAAGTGTGAGGTTTGGCATGCCACAAAACCAGGTTCAACCCACCATTTTTTCCTTAAAAAATGTCCTGTACCAAGTCAGGAATATGGCCATTGTTATATTATAGTTCGTATCTGTGTGTGTTACAATTTAACGTTGCGTCGTTTGTTTTCTCTTATTTTTTAGTGTAAATTGACATTGCGATAAGACGTGTCACGGTACTTGTCTATCGCAAATTCTTGTATTTGGTTTTGATGTTATATTTCTGATTCTCGTGGGATTTTGTCTGATGCTTGGTCCGTTTCTGTGTGTGTTACATTGTAGTGTTGTGTCGTTGTTCTCCTCTTCTATTTATGCGTTTTCCTCAGTTTTAGTTTGTTACCCCGATTTTGTTTTTTGTTCATGGATTTATGAGTTTGAACAGCGGTATACTACTGTTGTCTTTCTTTAGACTGTATTTGGCTTTCCTGAACTAGACAAAATTCCAAACTTCTCATTCTAGGACCGTATTTAGCTACATGTGATATTAATTTAAACACTAACCCAATAAAAAAAGTTTAATTTGCAAAATAAATTACTTTAAATTGTCTATACTGCACATATTTAACTCAAATGTTCTATATATCAGATGTTTAAATTTGAATAGCAAATATATAAATTGACAAACAAAGCCAAGATTAAGATACACGCAAACACTTATTGTGTAAAAATACAAATATGAACCTGTTTATTGATATGCCGAGTTCCATGTACCATATTCTTCAAATAGCTATTCATCGACTCAAACCCAAAACAAGAATATCCACAATATTCACAAAATCAGGTAAATAAACTCGTCATAGATACCACTACTAAATTTTGTTTATACGCCAGACGTGCGTTTCGTCTACAAAAGACGCTCGAATCCAAAAAAGTTTAAAAGGCCAGATAAAGTACGAAGTTGAAGAGCATTCAGGACCAAAATTCCTAAAAGTTTTGCCAAATCCAGCTAAATTAATCTATGCCTGAGGTAGAAAAGCCTTAGTATTTCAAAAGTTCCTAATTTTGTAAACTGTTAATTTATAAATAAAAGCATATCAATGATAATTCATGTCAGCACAAAAAGTGCTTCAGTAGATGCAAATTCATTGTTTCTCCTGGAAACAGAAACGAACTTTTGGTTAATACTAGGATTTACTTTATATACATAAAACTTAAAACGATTACGATTTCACATAGAAACTGAAGTTTTGCCAAACGCCATAGCTATAATCAGATTAAATTTATCAGCTTCTTTATAAAATATACGTTATACTGTGCTTGTAAATTCACTTCTTTTCTTGGGTAACAGTTTTTGTGGATTATAATCAGTTTTGACAGAGATTTTGCCATTTTCATTTCTTTTGTTGAGTAAAAGGCTCTTATGAGTTTCGTTGCCATATCTGATCTGCTGGTTGCCCCACTGAGAACTATTGTCTTCACTTGTATCGGTATGAGTACATTGATACCTGGCAATAATGAATCCATCTGCAAATAAAATATCTCATTATTTCCTTCTTATGTTCTAATTGCAATCTTCTGATTAATTTTACTTTTATGTATACAAAAATCATCATTCCAGTGACACTAAGGTGGAAAGAAGTCTTGGTAATAAAATATCTACATTAGGTGCTAGGCAGGTTCATATAGATTAATAACCAAAATGAATAATAGATTCCATGAACAAAAAAGGGAGAAAAAGTTTGCAAAAGTAAAGGAAACTCATGTCTAATATTAAAAAAACAGAATAAACACTTTTCTAAAGGTTAAAAGTAAAATGTCCTCAATACATCTACATAACAAATAAGGATCCAATCCAGACCCTCACACATGGCTGTTTAACCAAAAAGCCACTTTTAGATTTAACCTTTTCTCCAGCTTTTTCCTCATCTGCGAAAACACATGACCTCATTGAAAAAATCATAAATAATATTCAAGGTAACAATTCGCGAATCTTAAATGGCACTCTGAATGTACATGAATATTGTACGAACTGAATAAGCTTGAATATACATGAATAATTATCTATAGGATGAATGTGATTGATTGATTGATCGATTGTTGGTTGCTTAACGTCCAGGGGCAAATATTTCATGCATATTCAGGACGAGAACAAGTTCAAAATAAATACAATAGGTAGGTTGATACAATAGAGGCCATCTGGGATGATGGTCGGGGAAATTTGGACTGCCACTGGAAAATGAGGGTATAGTGGATAGGGACAGAAATTTAGCCTTGCAACAGGCCACCTACGGACCCCTTAAAGAGTTTTTGCAAGGGTTCTTAACGTGCAAAGAGCGTGGCACTCTCTGTACACGAGGCATCGGATTTAACGGCACGGACGTGACTGCGAACTTGATACATCCCGCACAGCCAAACGGACGCCCCACTTCGGCAAGCGTTTTACCGCCGGTCGGGAGAAGACCAAGTGACCATATTTCTATTCCCCAGTCACCATGAATGTGAAATATATATCTATCCCAATATTGAATGCTAAATAAGGGTTGAATATTCTAGAATAACCATGAATATACATTTGAATTGTTGAATATTCTAGAATAACCGTGAATATAAAATATAATATTAAACTCCATATGAGAAGCATCGCATGATTGATTGTTATGATATTATCACGTGATTATTTTTGTATTGACCTTAATGTTGTTGTACAGAGGCGTTATGAATGGGCCCTAAGTGAAAATCATAAATTAAATAAAAGGCATATAAATTCTATTATAATTTTATAACAACTAAAATACCTCATGCTTGTTCAGCCACTGCTTACTGAACCAGTTCTGATTTTTTTTTATTTTCATTCCAAGTCTTACTAATTTACAAAGAAAACAAGTAGAAGTTTGAGCTTCTACTCACTAATGTTACCCCGTCCCAAATTATTGTGCTTAACAGGAAGTTGTTGAGTAATGACTGAGGATATAACTGACTTATATATAAACCATGATTACAAGTCTCACGAATCATTATGATATAGTTCCTGAGAAAAATGGGAAGAAAATTATTCTGAGACGGACGGACAGACAGATAGATGAATCCACTGACAGCTGGATACCACGTGTGTGCATCGGACCACTAACACAAAGGTTCCTGGTTCGATTCCCGTTTGGGATGAAAATGTCAGGAACTCAATTTTCGGTTCTGCCTTGACACCATCTGCGAGTATGGTCTTGAGGAAACGATGATATTCCTTCGGAAGGGGACGATAAATGGCTGATCCGTGTTAAGAGAGAGCCATATCTCCTGCACGTTAAAGACACCCTTGTAGATTTCGAGAAAGAGTAGGCTAATGCCGCTACAAAGCAGCACTCACACCCGCAAAGTGGAAAGGGATTAATATAAGTTGCAAAACTTGTTTCCCAATTCACTATAAATAAATATGTTTAAACTAATAAAACAATATCCACTTACAATTATCTTCTCATTTTTCAAAAACATAACTACGAATATCATCCGAATTTTTCAACGGCAATTTTCAAAGCGCCTACACAATTCCAGTGCACCGTTACGATTCAAATATGATGTAATGGTATAGAAAAACCTTGCAGCTGGAGTAACTATTGACAAAAACATACTACATTTGAGAAAATGACTGTAAAAATTTTACCTATATCTGCCGTGGTCATTCATATTGGGATAGTCGTAATTCCAGTTACGGTAATCACTTTAATACCAGTGATTGTTATTACTATCTGTTCATGCTGTGAACAAGGGCATACAGTAATCTTTTATATTCTGTGTATCACACAGGTTATATTTCTATCAATACGCTCTCTAGCTGAATATTCTGAATACTTACATACTGATATGTCTGACAGTTCTTAAGGGGACTTGGGTAGAACTTCATCATGTGCAACAAACTTAATATTTCTGTTCAGTGCATTTACTGTTTGCTCCATATTATAATCACGTGTGTAAATACAAAGTCTCGTACAGACATTTAAAGTTCTTTGGAATCATTTTATCAAAGGTTGGGAACTTTTATGAAATAAAGGGTTTTCTTTCTTAAACCTCTTAAACGTTTCATTTTTTTTAATTTGCGACGATTGATGAGGACTGTATCTTTTTTTAATTGGCTTAACCCTGGAATGTTGTTCTAAATAGTCCATCAGTTTACTCCTCCATTTGTGTCTTAATTGATATGGCTTAGACAACCTCTTGACTTTATGCTCTTTTCTCTTTCTATACAAGTTTACAGTTTTATTTTGATTCCAAAGTTAACCTGATGAGAATTGGCATTTCGAAATTCAAGACATGGTCTCCCAACTTTATTAATATGCACAGTTACTTGAAGCTTTTCAATTTGCAAATTACCAATGATATCTGAGAATGTTTTAATACTAATCTGTGGGGCATCTTGGGTAAATTTTGATTGCCCAAGGCGTAAATGATTTAATCCTGGGTGTCCCGATTGTGGATTTTTAACCCCTAAAGAGGTGTTTACGGTCCCAATAACTTTGGTGCAAGTTTTTGTGATAAATAAAATCAACCTGTAGATGTTAATATATTTTAAGGTAAACCTTGTCAAATAAAATTCAGCATCAACCATGTCAACTGAAAAAATATTTGTTCCTAACACATAACTTAACAAAAACATCCAATAAACATGAGTAAGGATGGAAAAACAGTGTAAGGTTTACAAAATTTAGTGTGAACCATTTTATGCTTTTTCCTGATGTGTCTATTAATAGAAGGTTATTATGTGACGTATAGATTAAGATTTCAGTGTGGACCTAAATGGCTTTATGCATTGACCTGTAGGGTCACCTGTCAATCTTAAACTAATGTCAATATTTCATAAATGTACCTGTTTATCAGGTAGAACATATATCTTTCATCTATGACACTCTGCCTTTATGCTTGCAGATGTGGTTCCCTCTAATATGTTCAAGGGGAATCTTCCTTCATATTTTTCCCTCCGATGGATCGCTATCCTTGCCGTGGTCGGGGGGGGGGGGGGGGGGGGGGGGGGGCTTGCGTGTCTTAGTGACCCCAAGAGCTATGCCAGCTGGAGCCTCGTCTCCTGGTAGGGTTACCCATGCTGGACAGGTCGAAGGGTAGATACCAGATTAAAGTGACCCGAACATCGTGAGATGCCCGATGTTTTAAATAAAATAGGCTCTCCAACCCGTTTGCCGTGGGTTGCTACCCGTGTCGGTGGTTGACGGACGAGATCCTTGTGGATAAGGGCTATAGCCAGACTCCTTACGGTCAGAAAATACCCGGACGGACGAGACTATAGTTCAATAAGCTGCTTTGGCTTCGATATCATCTAAACGGGAGGTTGGATGGACCCGGTTCGATCAATCGGCTGGTCATGTCGAGCCCTTCAGTTAATCCTCAATAATAAGCTTTCTTGTAACAATTTTCATAATATACACATGTATTTTAAATTAAGCTATTTATATTCCGGATAACTGAGGAAGGCGATGGGTCATGGGTCAATCAAGTGGTACGCTTTCTTTTTCGCTTGATGGATACGCTCTGCTTGAGTATACTATTCTTGGAACATCTGGTGCTTTCCGCAGTGGATCTTAGGTGCTGATTTTGAGGACCAGCTACATTATATTTGGAGCTCGTTTTCAGCATTAGCACTTGATCCCGGTTCGCCATGGAAACACAGCATCGCCCTTGTAGGCACTCCGATGGCTTAGTTACTTTTTTACCACCAAGAAATGCGTATATACTCTGTACAATATAAGTTATGACCACTGTATGTTGAAAAGGAATATTACATATTTATTAAGTCAATGGAGCTGTAAAATTCATAAATAGACTGGAAAGAATTCCGTAACGCCAAGTGAGGACACATGAGGATTTACAATGCCAATCAAATACAAAAAGAGCAGACATAGACATTTGAGCTGGTAATCAGTCATTTTTGTAAGCATACAACTGTTCCATGTTGAAGAAGGCCATGTAATGGGAGAAACACTCCAGAATCACAAGGCAAAAGGTACTTATCATGTCAAAGCAAATCTTAAGATCGAATATATTTTGTCAGGAAAAAAGTCTAAGATGAGTCACGGATTGAAAATACCAGTAAAATAACCAGCCACGGTTGTGATGAATTAACAAGAACAATGTGATTGCAGGATTTTTTTTTTCTTTCATTGTGATGAGGTATCTGACTATCATTAAGCCTCGACAATTATGATCGACAATAGAGTATGTGACTGTCACTTGAACTACTAACCATTGTTCTTTTAGAAAAACTCAGTGCTGGAGATTAATATTTCAGGAGCAGATATCATGCTAAATGTTTGTTAAAACTGCACGACAGGGCAATAAGACTCGGAACTCATAGAAATAATATTTCTTTCAAAAGAATTTTTAAATTCCGCATTACATATAAATTTTTTGAGAATTGTAGGGTTTTTGTCGAGCCTGCAACTTTTGTTGCAGAAAGCTCGACATAGGGATAGTGATCCTACGGCGGCGGCGTTAGCTCACTTCTTAAAAGCTTTATATTTTAGAAGGTGGAAGACCTGGATGCTTCATACTTTGTATATAGATGCTCCATGTTACGAAGTTTCCGTCAGTCACATGTCCAATGTCCTTGACCTCATTTTCATGGTTTAGTGACCACTTGAAAAAAAAAGTTCAAATGTTTTGTAATGTTGAATTCTCTCTTATTATAAGTAATAGGATAACTATATTTGATATGTGCGTACCTTGCAAGGTCCTCGTGTCTGTCAGACAGTTTTCACTTGACCTCGACCTCATTTCATGGATCAGTGAACAAGGTAAAGTTTTGGTGGTCAAATACATTTTGAAATAAAAATGCAATTTTTATAACAATAAAGGTCATCATGGTTCAGTTTAAGGATACTGTCAAGTCAAATTGCATGTTTGAGGATTTTGAGTTCAAACTGCCATAACTTGTGAACTAAACATTATAGCTGCACCAAAATTTGCAGAGATATTCTTCAATGTATTTGTCACATTATGGTAACAACAAAAAAGGTGAGAATAATTTTTAAATGTGTATTTTTATTTTTTGAAAATAAATTTTAAAACATTGAAATTTTGTATTCAATTGAGTTTTGAGAACCACATGTTTCACACAGAGGTTTCATTTTACATTCATTTTGAAGCATAGTTATATGCCTCTAAAACCGTGTCTCAGAATTTTGATATCTGTTGTTGTTTTGAAGATATTCTCAATTGAATTTCAAAAATTGAAATTTTTTTGAAAATTTTAAAAATTTGTATTAAAATCTCAATATTTCTAAAAGTAAGCTACATCTAAAAAATCTGAGACACGGTTTTGGGAGCCTATTATTCCTCTTCATTTTGCTGTATTTTACAGGAGTGCAAGTCTATCAGTGTTTTCTCAAAACTCAATTTTATAAGAAAAGTCAAAATTTTAAATTTTGATTCAAATTCAAATTTTATTTTTCTCTTATGGTGTTTATTCCTATGTCATCAGATAGTACATTCAGTTATCTATCCATTGATATATAACATGACTATATTTGATTAAGGTTTGTACTTATTATTTAAATTCTGCTGGGACACCTCATTTGACTTGACAGTATCCTTAACAAGAAATATATGAAAATTTAAAGATTTAAAAATTTAAATTTGAATGTTATATGATATAATTTTTTGAAATGACAACCGATAGAACTAATAGATAATCGGTTGGTTGAGGTGAACCGATAGTGATTATCGATTGGTTGCAATTTTCTACCGATTGCACATCACTAATATCTACTGGGAATGGTGCTTTTTTATTGATAACTTTCTTTCAACTGATTTTTTTTGGTAATATATAAGTATAAATGTATAAGATCTCATACAGTAGACTTACTATCTTCAAGTATATCCCAGCTGTTCCTGGTTTGTGGCAAGCCTTTGATCAAATGTTTTAATGGGTCCATTGTTTTCATCAGTGGCAATAATTTTTCAGACACATCTTTTACGGTCTCTTCCTGAACAGACAAAGTATCCCTTAGATTACACTGTTTATATATGGGATGTTCAATGGGAGTTCGAGGTTGAGACTTGAACTCCACTGCAACAAATCTCCTTTGCGTATTTCTCTTATTGCTGTCTTCGCAGACGATACAGACGGTCACCAGGTCTTTCCTTTCGACTCCCCACATCTGAAATTAAGGGATAAAAAGTATAAACTTGATGCAGTGGATATTATCTCAATTACTTTGTACAATTATACCTCGTTTTTTTCGACATTTTACTGTAAATTTGCCCATTTTTTTTTAGCTCACCTGACCTGAAAGGTCAAGTGAGCTTTTCTCATCACTTGGCGTCCGTCGTCCGTAAACTTTTACAAAAATCTTCTCCTCTGAAACTACTGGGCCAAATTCTACCAAACTTGGCCACAATCATCCTTGGGGTATCTAGTTTAAAAAATGTGTGGCGTGACCGTCAAACCAACCAAGATGGCCGCCATGGCTAAAAATAGAACATAGGGGTAAAATGCAGTTTTGGCTTATAACTCAAAAACCAAAGCATTTAGAGCAAATCTGACATCGGTAAAATGGTTGATCAGGTGAAGATCTATCTGCCCTGAAATTTTCAGACGAATAGGACAACCTGTTGTTGGGTTGCTGCCTGTGAAATGGTTATTTTAAGAAAATTTTGCAGTTTTTGGTTATTATCTTGAATACTATTATAGATAGAGATAAACTGTAAACAGCAATAATGTCCAGCAAAGTAAGACCTACAAATAAGTCAACATGACCAAAATTGTCAGTTGACCCCTTAAGGAGTTATTGCCCTTTATAGTCAATTTTTAACAACTTTTCGTCATTTTTTGTAACTTTTCTAAAAATCTTCTTCTCCAAAACTACTTTGCCAAATTTAACCAAACTTGGCCACAATTATCATTGTGGTTTATAGTTTAAAAAATGTGTCCGATGACCCAGCCTACCAAACAAAATGGCCGACATGGCTAAAATTAGAACATAGTGGTAAAATGCAGTTTTTGCTTTATATCTTTGAAACTAAGACATTTAGGGCAAATCTTTCAAGATTTAAATGTCCATCAGAATAAGATATATCCCCTCACAAATTTTGAGTTGAATCGGACAACCTGTTGTTGGGTTGCTGCCCTAAAATTGGTGATTTTAAGGACATTTTGCAGTTTTTGGTTATTATCTTGAATACTATTATAGATAGAGATAAACTGTAAACAGCAATAATGTTCAGCAAAGTAAGATCTACAAATAAGTCAGCATGATCAAAATTGTTAGAGGACCCCTTAAGGAGTTATTGCCCTTTATAGTCAATATTGAACAACTTTTCGTCATTTTTGTAACTTGTATAAAAATCTTTTCTAAAACGACTTGGCCAAATTTAACCAAACTTGGCTACAATCATAATACTAAGGTATTTATTTAAAAAAAAGTGTCTAATGACCCCGCCTACCAACGAAGATGGCCGACATCAGAAACACATTAACAGGTGAGCGATACAGGCTCATTTTTTTTACTTGTATAAGTAAAAAAAAATTACTTGTATAAATAATTAATATTTATGTAAACACATTAATTTAAATTTACTTGTAGAAGTAAAAAAAATACACTTGTATAAGTAGTACCCCTGACTGATGTTTAGTCCCACAGTCCTAAAGTCTCCCAAGGTAGCATTCGTCAGAACAATTTTTTAAAGTCCCATACCACACTTTGAAAAGTCTCACAGTGGAAGAGTCTCGGAATGTATCATTTGTTAGTCATACGATTACTATCCAATATAATTTATTTGAAGTGACTAAGCAAACATGTGCTTTGGTGATCGACTAGAAGTCAACAAATCGTGATACTTGGGTATTCAAACATAAACCTTAACATATTAATTTCAAACTCCCGTGCCTCTGTGCTGTAGTGTACGTACTTTGTGATTATTTTGGTTATGCCACTTCTGTACTGAACATGACATGTAACACCTGATTATACAACATTCAATCATGTGTGACATGTCATGTTCAGTGCAGGAGTGGTATATGAATGTTGTATGATCAAGTGTCGCATGTCATGTTCAGTTCTGGAGTGATGAATGAATGAACGCGAAATATTTGTGTATGCATCTTCTAGTCAAATATTTCTTTTCCATTGGGCAAGAACGGACACACGCATAGACTAATTGATTGGTAGCTTAACGTTCAGTGGCAAATACTGCATGCATGTTCAGGACAAGAATAAGTTAACAGTAGGTGTTGTCATAACAGAGGCCATTTGGGTGATGTTCGAGGAAATTTTGACTGCCACTGGAAAATGAGGGTTTATTGGATAGGGACAGAAATTGTTCCTTGCAACAGGCCGCCACACATAGACTGTTTTACTAATTCAAATGGCAAAAACATTGGAAACATTTTCATAAAAACTTACGGCCTTATTTAAGTAAAAAAATTGAATTTCCCTTTACTTAACAACAGTTATTAAAAAATCACTTTGGATTACATTTTGCCTGTAAATAGTTACATAAATAGGATGTGCAACCTTATCTAAATTTACAGTTATGTTGTCATCTGTTAAAGTTTCCTACTGCCAATAAAATTTTTGTTGACATTAAGACTGTAAGAACACATTTTCATTCTCTGAATAAAAGTTCTTGAAAAATAGAATATACAAACAACAATCCCTTCTGACAATTCAAAACCCCATTTTCTACTGAAATATAAAATTTGTTTGCTGCAACTGAACTGTTTTTCAATAATTACATTATGTGTATGTTTCATTATAATACATTATTCTGATTGGCTAACTGCACATCACATGTTATTCCTTAAGCAATTGCATAATCCATTACACAATAAAACATTTCATTCATGATAACACAAGGTCCCACAATTAAGTGCACAGGTGAATTGAATAAAAAAAATGATAAAATTGGTGTTTTTATGATCCTAGCTAAAAAATGTAATTATTAGTATTAAAAGCTTTTACACTCGAATGAAGTTACAAAAAGAAGCATTCAATTCTTAAATATCTCCTTCACCTTTTAAAAAAAATGCTCGGTTCAAGAACAACAATAGGTGTCATCAATTTAACAACAATTACAAAAAAATCCCTGTCTTGAACACTTTCTTCTCCCAATAAGAAGCATTGTAATCTTTATTCTATTGACAATTTTTCAAAGATGTGATTTTAAAGGGCAATATTACTACTTAAGGTAGCTTGGAAGTCTAAATGTTTTCATTGATGAGGGTTTTCTTAACTTCTGGGTCAATTTACTTTCAAATTTTAATATGAAAACTAAGAGTCACAGACCTTGTGTTTTGGTCAAAATACATTAAATATCAAAATGAAATTGGTAGTTTTATATGGATCATATAGGAGAAACTTAAATTTTCTTTATTTTGCACCAAGTACAAAAAGTTTATATCTCTATGACATTAACCTAATATTGTTTTTATACTGCAAGTTAAACAAATACATAGTCTAAATTGTAACACAATTGTCATTTTGTCATTAAATTTATTTTCATCCCTTAATGAACCCCTGATTGTGGAGAAAGTGTTCCATGATTAAATTGACATGATAAAAAATTAACTTTGTTACTATATTAGAAAATAAAAACAACTAGTTGCAGTATAAAATTATCTACCCTTGATTTTAAAAGAATTTTTATTTCAGAAAAATTTAAAACCCTTAATCTTTCATTTTTGTTTAGGTTCATGTTTTATTTTGTATGACACTTGTTAAAATCTTTCGAAATCAAAAAAGGTATTTGTGCAACATGTCCAAAAGGGATGCTTAGGAAAAGACACCAGATCTACCTCAACTAGCATTAACCTTTTTTTCACAATAATTTTAAGTGTTCACTTATTTGTATTTTAGACTACACTTAGATTTAAAACTATTAATAAAGTATCTGTTCACATTAACATTGTGGGAACACAATCTCTTTAGCATATATCTTTCCTTTCTCTCGACAAAACTTGTAGTAAAATCACTTTGAATCTTACACTTTGCTTGTATACAATTATGAGTCAGAAACACAGGATGCACAACATCTTCCAACTTTACAGTTATAATGTCATTTGTAAGTGATCCCTCCTGGCATTTCAAAGCGTTATGTTCTTCTTTAATAAGAAATTGCTTCGCTGCAATCAGGTTCTGTTTGTCAATACCTCTTCTTCCTTCATCAAAAACAGCTACTTTCAACTGAAATATAAATATTACTAATTTAGAGAATATTACAAATGAAAAGCTTAATCTTACTCCTACAAATATCAAGTTAGATGTTACAAAATATACATAAAATAAAGGAAGTCTAGTTTTTGATATGAATTGACTTCATAAGCAAGAATATTCAGTGAGCCTGCAAAGTCAAGTTCAAATGGAGATGATGCCAAAAAAATCAAAATGAAAGTATTCTTTTTATTGGCAGTTTAAGTCATACAACTTAATATTGTGTTGGTTACAGAACATGAAGTAGCTGATTAACCCTTATTTACCCTTCTTTGTGATAACTGTGAGATAACTCTGATTAATTTTGAATTTACCCAACATATTATTAGGGGGAGATGATATAATTCAATTTTCATATTTAGTTGTTTTCAAAAAAGTTCAAATGCTTAAAGTAGGTTCAATCATAATTTGTCACTAAAGCATTTCACATAAGTCATAGAAATTGGGGTTTGGCATTTACAGGAGCCAAATTGATGTTTCTTCATTTTTTTCTTATAAATATATCACAAACAAACAGCAATCATTCAATACACTAAATATAGTTGACCTATAGCTATTTGCCAAAGTTTCGAAGATACAGATTTAACAAGGAAAACTAAACATTGACCAATGAACCAGACACATGAGGTCAAAGTCAGATGAAACATGCCAGCAAACCTGTACACCTTAAATACAATCTATGCATTAAATATAGTTTTGCCTATAGAATCTAAGAAACAAACTTAACCATGAAAACTTAATATTGACCAATGAACCACCAAAATGAGGTCAAGGTGGTCAGATAATACCCATCAGACAGACATAAACAGCTTACAATCCTTCCATACAACAAATATAGTTCACCTATTGCTTATAGTCTAAGAGCAAGGAACAAAACACAAAATCTTAACACTGAGCAATGAACTTTGAAAATGAGGTCAAGGTGAAATAAAACATGTGAGACTGACATACACATCATAAAATATTTCCATACACCAAATATAGTTCACCTATTACATATCAAAAAGCCCAAAACTCAAAAACTTAACTTTGACCACTGAACCATGAATATGAGGCCAAGGTCAGATGACACCTGCAAGTTGGATATGTACACCTTACAATCATTCCATATACCTAATACAGTACACCTATTGCATACAGTATAAGAAACCCAACAAGAGGCTGTCACAACGACAGCAAACCAAATTTATTAACATTTATTTGTGTCCTGGCAATATCACAAGAACCATTACTGATAAATGGTGAAAGTGAAAATTGTCAAAATCAAATTTGACCTTCATTTTGTCATCAGTATCAACATATCAAAATTTGAAAAGCTTAGATTGAATGGTTCATGAGTAAATGCAATAACGTGAATGGAAACGCCATTTTACGATCTTTCAAGAACCATAACTCCTAAACGGTAAAAGTCAAAATCGTCATTATTGAACTTGACCTCTATTTTGTCATCAGTAATATCATATAAATATTTCAAAAGCTTTGGTTGAATGGTTCATGAGAAAATGCACGGACACGACTCGAAACTCCATTTTTCAATTTTTCAAGAACCATAACTCCTGAACGGTAAAAGTCAAAATCGTCATTATTGAACTTGACCTCCATTTTGTCATCAGTAACAGCATATTAAAATTTGGGCAGCTTTGGTAGAACAGTTCATGTGTAAATGCACGGACACAACTGGAAACTCCATTTTTCAAGAACCATAAGTCCTGAACGGTAAAAGTCAAAATCGTCATTATTAAACTTGACCTCTATTTTGTCATCAGTAACAACATCTTAAAATTTGGAAAGCTTTGGTAGAACAGTTCATGCGTAAATGCACAAACATGACTGGAAAATCCATTTTTCAATCTTTCAAGAACCATAACTCATGAACGGTAAAAGTCAAAATCGTCATTATTGATCTTGACCTCCATTTTGTTATCAGTAACAACATATTAAAATTTGGGAAGCTTTGGTAGAACAGTTCATGCATAAATGCACGGACACGACTGGAAACTCCAATTTTCAATCTTTCAAGAACCATAACTTCTGAACGGTAAAAGTCAAAATCGCCATTATTAAACTTGACCTTCATTAAGTTGTCAGTAACAAAATATTAAAATTTTAAAAGATTTGGTTGAACGGTTCATGAGTAAATGCACGGACAACATTTGATTGCCGGCCGCCCGCCCGCCCGACCGACCGGCCGCCCGCCGTACATTCCCAAATCAATAACCGACATTTTTGTCACAAAAATCCAGTTAAAAACCTTATGAAATTGAGGTGAAGGTCTGATGAAACCTGCCACTCATTAGGACATGTAAAATCATTCCATACACCACATTTAGTGACTGGCCTTTTTGCCTATTATAACGTAAACTAGCGGCTCTTAAGAGCCTGTGTTGCTCACCTTGGTCTATGTGCATATTAAACAAGGGACACAGATGGATTCATAACAAAATTGTGTTTTGGTGATGGTTATGTGTTTGTAGATTTAATATTTTACTGAACATTCTTGCTGCTTACAATTATTTCTGTATATAATGAACTTGGCCCAGTAGTTACAGTGGAAAATATTTTGTAAAGATTTACAAAATTTATGAAAAATTGTTAAAACTTAAAACCATAAAAGAAAATAACTACTTATGAGGTCAATTGACCATTTTCGTCATGTTGACCTATTTTTAGATATTGACCTAATATACAAGTTTGATCTGATAGATTTGCTCTAAATTCTTTGATTTTCAAAATATGAGCCAAAAACTACATTTTACCCTTTGTACTATTTTTAGCCATGTCGTCCATCTTGGTTTGTGGGCAGGATCATGGGACACAATTTTAAAACAAGATACTCTAATGATGATTGTGGACAAGTTTAATCAATTTGGTCTCTAAGTTAAGTTTCATAGAAGATTTATGTAAAAGATTACAAAAATTTACAAAAAAATGTTAAAAATAATTGACAACAAAGGACTTCTTAAGGGATCAACTGACCATTTCGGTCATGTTGACTTATTTGTAGATCTTACTTTGCTGACATTATTGCTGTTAACAGTTTTTATCCTGCAATTGGGTGTTCTACTATACAGATACAGCCCTACAGATATCGCTATGCTGTATTTGTAAACTATACAGATATTGCTTTAAAGCTCCACCCACTGCCGGACTGAGTATTGTATGAATCTGTGTGACCTCAGAATGTGTAATGCAGTCGCATTCCAATGACATATCAATTGCGAATTAACGATTACTTTTAAATGTTCTGTTTGTTTTCAAATACTTCTTTAGAGCAATAAGAATCACACCAATTTTCTGATAACATACACACATGACAACTATCAATTTAATTAATTGCAGGATAAAGACCAAAAACAGCAAAATTTCTCTTCGGGCCAGGTGAGCTAAAAACTAACATGGACCTTAAAATTGAGCTCAATGTCTGATGAAAACTGCAAGTCAGACATGTATACCTTTTAATCATGCAATACATCATATATAGACTTACTGATCATAGTAATTGAGATACCAGGTAACTTTAACCTTGATCCATGAAGTGATCTTGAGGTCAGGTGAAGCCTACTTAACAAATTGTAGAACTTACTAGACTCATAACAAGACAGTATCATGAGTATTTTACTTTTCAAAAAAATACAGTCAACTTTTTTCAAGCAATCACTGCGCCATGAAAATTAGTTCAAAGGACAATAGACGATTGACAGACAGAAACTTTGTAACAAAAGGTATTTGTATATTAGGTATGAAGCATCTAACATTTAGGAAAAAAACTTTACTAAATAGCCTTATAAACAAGATAATCTTAATTCATACTGTTTGATTCTCTAAATATGCAAATGCATCCCCTTTCTTTATCTGAACATCAGCTACTTGTACACTGCTAAATGTTGTATATCTTTCTTCTATTTGTGCAGGATAGGATTTCTTTCTAGCTGGTTGTTTAAGACCTGTTAAAAAAAAAATTATAATTTAACAATTTATATAGTCAAAACTCAGTTAGTTTTGCAACTAGGTGAAAGAAACTTTACTCGGTAGTAAAAATATTGCTATGGCATGAACAAATCTAAGAGTTTTTCATCAAAAGGACATAAAAGAGGATGTCAAAATACAATTGAAAAAAAAATAATAAAGTGGCAAAAAAATAATTGAACCAGGGGTAACCCTGGTCCAGTGGACCCATTCCCTGTTTATTTTTATATATTTGTTATGTTATATTTCATAACAATTGCATTAGGAATATAGTACTTTTACTTCAAATTCGTAAATGTATCACCTCCTCCAAAATGTCAAAAATATCTAAATACATACTTAAGGTGGTACCCAACACTTTAACTAAAATCAATTTGGCTCGTTTAATTTTGATAAAATTTTGACAAAGTATTGACTTTGATCCTTTGACAAAAATATAAAAATTTCAAAAAATATGAACCAACCGTTTAATCAGAAAAAATACACTGGTTACAGAGCAGTTTGACAAACACTTATTTTGATCATTGAGAAACTTAATAATACCTTAACAACAAAACGTAATTAAAACGTTTAGCTGATTTTACAGAGTTATCTCCCTGTAGTGTTAGGTACCACCTTAAAGAATATGAATATTGCTTAAAACTTAATATTGTATGTTTGTAAATATTGTCATGCTTTTCTTTGTAAAATTTTGATTTTACACCAATAAATCGATTTGACTTGATTTATGAAAGTTTTGTAGATTGCATATTTAAATCAGAATATTGTTTCGATTAATTTAACATTTCAACATATGAGTTTTTGCCCAAAAAGGATGTACAAATAAATAAAACAAATAACCAGTCAACTGTTTTACTTCTTGACATATACATTAATTGATGATTTAAGAGTAGCCAGTGTATCAGTGTGCACTTACAGGGTCCATTTTCCTGTTTCAGGTAGCCTACAGTTCCACATAGAAAATTCTGTAAACTATTGTCTTCTTTGTATAGATTTTGCACTGCATTTGAAGCATTCACACTGAAAATATACAAAAAAAAAATCATAAATTTTACTGTTGGTATAAATTGCAAATGACACAGACAAATGAGTTTTCAAACGTGGAAAATCAATAAGTTAGATCAGTTTAATAACTGTTTGATTTTATGATAGGATGGGAAATATCAAATAAATAAAAACAACAGTGCTAAGATTGTAATATGCTTTACTGATCTTATTTCTATCCTATTGTAAAGGTTAAACAAGAACTACACCAATGCCCCACTCGCACTATTATTTTCTATGTTCAGTGGACCGTGACATTGGGATAAAAACTCTAATTTGGGAACATGTGTACTAAGTTTGAAGTTGATTGGACTTCAACTTCATCAAAAACTACCTTGACCAAAAACTTTAACCTGAAGCGAGACAGACGGACAAACAGACGGACGGACGCATAGACCAGAAAACATAATGCCCCTCTACAATCGTAGGTGGGGCATAAAAAATGTTTTACTACAAATAACACACACACTAAATGATGAAAATGGGGTAAAGATTATATTATCCATGTCAGAAATACATAAAAATCATTCCAACTATCAAATATATTTAAGATTGAATGATTGTTTGATTATTGAACTTTAACAACAAACACATCGGTTGGAAGGCACTTATTTTTGTACCCGTAATGCATTAATTTTAATAACCTTACTACTACCACCATACACAGAATAAAAGTGGAAAATATAACCTCCACGAATAAAATTAAATAACAAAATTGTTGATTCTAAAATCTAGCAATTACTGCAAGTTTTATTTAATATGATGTATTGTATACCAAGGTAAAACTTATTAGGGCTGTTCAAAAATACTTTAATAATGTGTATTAAAATTAGAAAGATCATGTGATAGGGGAAATGTGTACTAAGTTTCAAGTTGATTGGACTTCCCATCTTAATAAAAAAAAACTACATTGACCATAAACTTTAACCAGGAACAGCCCATATTGATTTCTAATCAAGTTTCCTGCATTCCGGTAAGATAAATCAATTTTTAGTTTCTCATTGGAGTAATGAAGTCTATCTGTTTTTTTGTTTGTTTTTTTTACATGTCTGCAATGTTTGGTCTCTACATCATGTACATCATAAAAAAAAAAATTATATTAGTAAAGAGTTTGTACATAGTCAGCAATTAATATAAATGTATTTGTACCTGCTGTGAAACAGGAGAAAAGCTCATCAAGCCTCACTTTACGTCCGCTTCTAAAGCTCATTCAAATAAATTCTATATTTTCCAGCAATTTACATATATTGTATATTATCATGATTACTGTTGTTGTTTTTAAATATTATTATTATTATCTAAATGAAGAGTTTACATGGTAAACCATGCAGTTCACTGGATTTCAGCAGTCACAGTCTGTATTGATGAGGCATTAATGAAATAACTAGTGACTTCATAACTAAAGTTATAATATAGGTCATATAAACTTAATTCAAATTATATTTGTTCAACAGGCATTTTAGACAAAAACAACAGTTTTCTAGTATACTTACAAATTTTTACCTGACTTCCACTTGCCACCATCTAAAATATGCCTGACCTTCTCATGCCTACCGAAAATGACAGCCGTATCTCTAGAAGGTGCCCTTTGGTTTTGGCAAAACTGTGCATTTTTAACAAAACCACAGTAACTTTCTCCTGCTTCTAAAAAAGTGTAAAAGAGATAATGAATTTTTCAGTGTGAGCCAAGACTCACTGTTGAAGACCGTAAATTGAGGTATGATGGCTTACTTTGACAAATCATGACTGGGATGAAGAGTTGTCTCATTGGCCGATTCCACATCTTCTTATATCTATTGGGTGTGGGATTTATCTTAATAATTACATTAGATGTACATAAATGCCAACTTTGACACAATCAGTAACAAACTATCAAATTTTCCGTATTTTTGAAAAGTTTTCAGTAATCATTCATAAACGTGCATTTACCAATAAAAACTACCGACGAGTGGTTGCAAGGTGATGTGCACTAAAATTTGTTGTTTAACATGTTGTCTGTAGTATGTATTCCATTAATCAATTGTTCAGATGTTCTCGACTCGTACATTTTGGTTTTGTCAAGGAGAAGTAGAGAAAGGGGGAAAGCTACTTCATGAATGCACGTTTGCCTCTTTGGAAGTCAGTTAGTTTCTCAACAATAAGTTGATAACTCCCGAGAAACCGGAAGCATTACATTGGCATTTCTAAATACTGGACCAGGACGGAAAAGTAATGATAAAAATCCGCGTTTTACAAAATTGAACGGCGATGATTGGTAATCCGTAACTATTCAACTTTGACCGTAATAGCGTAGTTTTTAAAGCAAAATCGGAAAAACTACGCAAAAATCATAATGGTTGGCATCTATGCATGCTGTATGTTTCATTATAATACTTCATTTTAATTGGCTAACTGCACATCACCGGTTATTCCGTAAGCAATTGCATCACTCAATAAAACTTTTCATTCATGATAGCACGTGGTCCCACAATAAAGTGCACAGGTGAATAAAATACAAAATTTATAAAATTAGGAGATAACTGTATTGTATTTTAAGCTTGGCCTTCGTAAAACGTAGATTTTACTGTCGCAAATTGAGTTTACCTAGCGAAGCTGAGCGGAGATAGGTAAACAGATATTTGCGACAGTAAAATCAAGTTTTACGAAGGCCAAGCTTAAAATACAATACAGCTATCTCCATTCTAATGCCACATATTAAAATAAATGTCATTTGATAACTATTTTGGCTTAAAAATGGCATAAATGAAAAAGTTCGTGAAACTTGCATTGTCTTTAGCATCTAAACAATGTGACGTCATATGTTTACTCTGGATGTCAAACATGAATACTAAACACATTTTTACTTTTCGTACGCTTCAGAATGGTTTCAATATAGACTAAAAGAAGATTTTGAGGCTCAAAATGTGTATATCTTGTTTATTTTTGTGAGAAATTACATATTCAGAATTCAAAATGGTGGCTTTCTTAGTTACGGACTGGTAGAACGTGGAATCTAACCCCTCAAAATATTTATCAACGTCCAATGAAAATTATCGTTACAAACTAATTGCATTAGAATTCGTGTTTTCTTGATCATAGCTAAAAAGTGTAATTATAAGTATTGAATGTTTCTTTTTGTAACTTTATAGGGTTGTAAAAGCGTTGACTGTGAGCACATTTTTAGTATGAAGCACTTCCGCGCTTCATACAAAATGTACTTCGGTCAACGCTTTTACACCCCAATAAAGTTACAAAAAGATTCATTCAATTCTTAAATTAAATCTCAAATTTATCTATCTTATTCATCCAAGGTAAACATATGTCTCTTAATTAATCTCACTTTGCTACTGTTTTTCAGCCTCAAACAAATATAACTGATATTTAGAAACAATACACTTATTATCTTTATCTATAGTTATCAAAGGTACCAGGATTATAATTTAGTACGCCAGACGCACGTTTCTTCTACATAAGACTCATCAGTGACGCTCATATTAAAATATGTATATAGCCAAACAAGTCCAAAGTTCAAAAGAGCAATGAGGATCCAAAATTCAAAAAAGTTGTGCCAAATACGGCTAAGGTAAAAAAAAAGAAAATCCTTACTTTTTGGAAAAATTCAAAGTTTTGTAAACAGGAAATTTATAAAAATGACCACATTATTGATATTCATGTCACGTCTATATTAGTTTTCAACTTGACTACCAAATAGTTAAATTTTGATACAAACAAATTTAAAAATGTGCACTAGCATTGGTACCATGAATGTTATTATGAGAATTTTGATTTCTTCAAATTACTTTAAAAAAAATAAAAATATCAAATTAAAGCAATGCAAAAAAAAAAAAAAAAAAGTTTTAAAATTGAATAAAACCTAAATCTTCAGCTTATACTTTTTTTTTAAATCTCTGATAAATGATCCATGGTAAGTGAGAATAGTAATTTTCAATATTTTGATAAAATTTTAAATAAATAGGGAATGTGTCCAATAGACACAGATGACGTATAAGTCTCACAAGAGTGCACACACTGAAATGTCTCGCCTTCTTTACTAATCCTTGATACTATCTTGATAGACCTAAATATAAAGCTTTATTACAACTGTCACATAAACTCAACATTAACCAAGAAAAGGAAACTTTGATCAATCAACCATGAACATGAGGTCAAGATCAGATGAACCATGTGTTAGCTGTACATGTCTGCCTGGCATGGTTCATCTGATCTTGACTTCATTTTCATGGTTGATTGATCAATGTTTCCTTTTCATAATAAATAAAGAAAAACAGACCAAAACGCACAAACACTTAAAACTTAGCAATGGACCGTGAAAATGAGATCAAAGTCAAATAAAACCAGCGTAACCGACATAAAGATCATAAAATATGTCCATTAACCAAATAAAGTTGACCTAATGCATACAGTATTAGAAAAATAGACCAAAACAAAAAAACTTAACTTTGACCACTGAACCATAAAAAATAAGGTCAAGGTCAGATGACACCTGTCAGCTAGACATGTACACCTTACAATCATTCCATACACCAATTATAGTAGACCTATTGCAAATAGTATAAGAAAAACAGACCAAAACACACTGCATTTGACCCCTATGTTCTATTTTTAGCAATGGCGACCATGTTTGTTGATAGATCAAAACTTCGGATACAATTTATAAATTAGATACCATAAGGAACATTCAGTTAAAGTTTGAATGTATTTGGCCCAGTAGTTTCAGAGGAGAAGATTCTTGAAATAGTTTACGACGACGACAGACGACGGACGACGACGGACGCCAAGTGATGGCATAAGCTCACTTGTCCCTTCGGCACAGGTGAGCTAAAAAAGCGTACGGTAAAAATGTTGATTTTTTTAACCCCCTCCCCCCCCAAGTGTACGTTTTGTACACTTTAGAAAATGGTTGACAATTATGGATGACCCCTAAAAGGCAGCAAGGCAAAACTATATATATAGATCCAATAAAGAGAAATTTGAAAGTGATTGCCAGTTCAGAACCTGAAGCAACGTCCTTAGAAGAAATTGTCGCTAGAAATTTGTATTGAGTGAATTAAGAGAACACGTCTAGGTTTGTGAGAGCCATACTAATGAAGAGAATGATGTACTTTTACCAGATGATGAAATACAACCTGAAAACCCTTGAAAATGTAGAAGATGATGAGAATGATGATGAAATAAACGAAGAAGACAATAAATCAGACGAAAGTACAATACCGGAAACGCTTGATGCTATTGTTACAATCTGCAAAGCAAACAACAGAAATGATCATATAGATATACTACGAATATGTCAAGACAAAATAGTTTTAGGCAGAAAACTGGACATCGTTGATGATTCTGATGTTCTGACTTGTGCAACGAATAATAAAATGGTAGATAGAGATAATATATTAAAGTCCTCAATGACCGAGATAAGCTTCGTCTATGTCTAGAAGTGCAGTTCTATGTAGAGGTGAGCGTAAATCAACGTCAGTGGGATAATGATATGTAGTTTCTCATATATATTCTTGGTGTTAAAATGGGATATTGACCAAGGCAGGGCACATATTACCACCTGAAGAAACAGAATGAATCCTGAAAAACTTGAATATGTTTTAAGATTTTATTTTAAATCCTGATTCTGTGCATAAAAAATCTGCAGCAAAACTATTGCCAAGTAGAATGTAAATTCCTTTCCATGAGCAGCAAAACTTATTAAATGGCTTGAAATATGCAATGTCAAATATTAAGCAAAGTACACCATAAAACAATATTTTATCTGTTGCTTTAGGCGAATAGTAAAATAAGCGACATTTGCTGGTCGTCATATGCAATGCAAGTATTACATGCATGTAATACTTGCTACTAGACGTAAAGAAAATAACAATCAATAATTCAATCGCGGAAATTCACCTTCTCTTCCACTTCTTTTTATCAATTGAATCTGAAGATATATCATGGTCCATGATAGTGTTGTAGACCTGGAGATATAAAGGTAGTCTAACTAGTTGTCTTTAGCTCAATTGGTCAGAGCGCTGCCTTTAGATCCAGAGATTAAGGGTTCGAATCCCGCTGGTACCATCCATAGATTTTTCACATCAATGGCGCTGCGAGCATCTGCTACTGGTACAAAAATTGTATATAGAATATTGCCTGGCAGTGAGATGTTAGAATTGATCATGAGGTTTGACCAGCCGGTTATAGGATACCGTGGCAATTCTATGTAGAAGTCTCGGGGTTGTACAGTAGTGGACCTGTGAGTCGCTCGGATAGATGGTACGCAGCCCGAAAAAGAAAAGGGGGAAGAGTGTTGTAGACCTGGAGATATAAAGGTAGTCTAACTAGTTGAGTTAGGGAAGATCTTCTTTGGCTCAATTGGTTAGAGTGCTGCCTTTAGAGTGGGTCTCATTAGGGTCTAAGCGTGAAGCGGGATTGCCGAATATTTGTAAGCGTGACACGTAAAAGTCAAATAATTGTGTCGTGAAAACGGGAAATGAGGTCTAGCAGGACCCGAGAAATGACAAAAAATGAGAATTGCTTACGTACATAGTGTAAGCGGGATACGGGAATCTGACAAAACAGTATGCGGGATCCGGGATCGGAACCCCCAATGAGACCCCTTTAGATCCCGAGATTGAGGGTTCGAATCCCGCTGGTACCATCCATGGTTTTTCACAACAATAATGAGGCTTGGAAGAAGACTGTTTGCACTGTAAATAGCTCCGGAGGAATATTATAAATATCTAACATTCTTGGACATTCGTGGATTGTCCAAATGCAAAAGCTTTTCAGCATATCGTACATATAAAGAGTTTATAGTTCAGGTGTTTTCGATGACCTTCAAATGCGCATGATCACTAAACCTTATGTGGCGTGAAGTAGCATAATCTCTCAAATGACGACTTTGTCCGATTCTTAAAGTATTTTTTTCTGGTATGCTCATTAACTAGCTCTATTAGTACATACATAAATCCTTAGGGAAAGAAAGTAAAAATACAAATTTTAGTTATTCTCTAAACTTCACGAGACAAATACATAATTTAACCGTATAGATGATAATGAATAGCTGGTTAATGTCGGTAAAATAATATACATATTCAGAACAATAATATATGAATGAAATTTGAATAAAAATCATGCTTTGTTCTTGACATACTACGCCAGGTTTTAAATGTGCTAGTTTTCCCGTTTGAATGGTTTTACACTAGTAATTTTGGGGTCCTTTAAAGCTTGTTGTTCGGTGTGAGCCAAGGCTCCGTGCTGAAGGCCGTCAGTGACCGTACATTGACCTATAATGGCTTACTTTTATAAATTGTTATTACGATATTGGCACTCTCACCACATCTTCCTATATCTAGGTCTGAAGGTATCAGTTCACAGGTAGATATGTCATCTTAACCAGACCTAGTCTTATTTAGATCTAAATAGATCTTTTGTTATAGTTGTTATAGTTCGTTGTTATAATATTCGATTAGCTCTTGCTTGTTATAGTTTGATTGTTCTGTGTTTGCCTGACTGAATCAATTTGATACTAAAGATTTTCAAGTAAATATAAAAATGCTGCAGACTTTGACATTTGATAATTTTGTACATACAATATAGAATTTTAAAACTAGTCTCAGTTTTTTTTATTACTTTGGGTATTAAAAGTCAATGAGTTTGGAAATTTTAAAATTCAATTGTTACACTTTTGTCTTAAAAGCAGTTTTTCGAAAGTACATCCGTTTATATGGTAAAATAATTTGGACTTGCCTTCCATTGGTGTGGTTTGTGAAATAAAATATTTCTGTGTACTCTCTCACAACAGCTGGAAAAATACTATGCATGAGGCCCACAATCTTGACAAATAATAATGTCGAGTTGTACATCATTACAAAACCCCCATGCGTTGCTGTAGTCTAGTCAATATTAGGCGTTCTCTTAATCCCTCCTATGCTTCAATGAGCTTATCTTTTTCTTTCCAACATAGCTATTTTTAGCTTGGTTAAGATTATCTTCATTTATGAGTTCAAAATAGACAAAATAAAAATAAAAAGGTTTTAAATCTCTTCAATACAACATTCTAGATAAAAAAAAAGATCTAGTTAAAGCTAGATCTGTAGAATGCTTACTGTTACAAAAAGCCCAAACCCTAATTTAATTGTGGTTCTGTATGATGGTACGTGAAAATTGCCTCTCAAGTCGTTACTCTTTGAACGCTTTTAAAACTTTGTAACGGCTTTTATAGAAAATCCTACAGAAATTCTACAAAGAGTAATGACCTAATTATGACTTATGTTATCATCCAACAGTCCCACATTATAAACCTCAGTTGAAAGTTGTCTCATACATGTATGCAATGATACCACCATTGTCTTTTTTATACTTATATCAATTGACAATATGTGAAATAAAAATAATAGAATGTGTCCGAAATCTTCTTATTTCTAATCATGATTCAAAAAGATATACTAGTAGATATGCTATTGCCGATTATAAAATGAAACACGAATGTGTCCATAGTACACGAATGCCCCACTCACACTATCATTTTCTATGTTTTGTGGACCGTGAAATTGGGGTAATTTGGCATTTAAATTATCAAATAACTTTTAAGTTGATTGGACTTCAACTTCATCAAAAACTTCCTTGACCAAGAACTTTAACATGAAGCGTGACGAACAGACAGCATAATGCCCTTCTACTATCGTTGGTGGGGCATAAAAACAAAATAAATGACGTTCATTTATCAGCTTTTATTTTTTCATGGATCTCTCTATTTCTGTTTCTTTTTTCTGCGATCACATCGGGAACTGAATAAAGTATTATAACATGCAGAATATTGATCTTCTTCCTCTTATATAGGCTTATAACCGGAAAACTGATAAAACTGAATATACAAAAAAAAAACAACAAATTCTTTCATTTCGCATTTCTTTGAGGGGGCCTGTTGCAAGTCAAAATTTCTGTCCCTATCCAATATACCCTCATTTTCAAGTGGCAGTTCAAATTTCCCCGACCATCATCCCAGATGGCCTCTATTGTATCAACCTACCTTTTGTATTTATTCAATCAATCTTATTTAAAGAAACTGTGTACGTCTTAATATGTCTGAATATATTATATATGTAAAACTATATTTCAAAAGTTTAAAATCACACATGCACGTTTGTTTCATTATGGGGTTGTTATATATGAAACAATATGTCTGCAGTAAAATGGATTAGTTTGTTGACGGACAAAAAAATATAACATTTTCGGCACATTATCGTACACCCAATTCTTCTTCTTCCAAGTAAAGACGTAATTCATACTGAATGTGTATGGTCCCCCGAAACTTTGCGCAGTGCTGTGCAAGGCAGCAAGTCTTCTCAAAGTTATACAACTATAAGTAGTGACACCCCCCCCCCCTTGGTTTCCCTTCCCCTTGGTAAACAGTGTTCCTACCTGCATTTGTTAAAAATTCACTCACTTTTTAAATATTTTGCACATTTCCATCCACATTTTGGTACTGCTGATGTTTAACATTGAATGCAATCAAATGTCATTGGTGCGTGTTCATACACAGTCTATATAACGCTCTTATGAGATTAACAGCTTCAACAGTAGTGCCTGCTCCTATGAAAAATGTCCATCTAATCAAAATACCAATTGGTACGTTGTTCACGAAACAAAAAAATAACAAGTCTCTTTCTGTTCTTACTGTTTAAGTTTGGTGTCTAGATTAACTGTCAATATCGAATAGGCCATTGAGACGCTGGTTCAATTATTTTTTGAAAATTACTCCATTGAACGAATTGCTGTTTCTTTCGTGAAATAGCCATATTGATTTGTTAAATAAGAGGGTTAAACCCTTATATATATATCAATACGTATGAAATGTGATCACTGAAAAATATTCAAAAGTGAATACAACGGAGTTGACTCTGTATTAATGGTTATTCGTTAAATTCTTAAAATAGAACAAACATTGTGATATGGTGGATCATTCAATCTCCCGTCGTTAAGAGCATTATGTAATGCCTTCTTATTTTGTTGATCAAATACTAAGTTAGTTCTGTGAATAATTTACTTTCAAATGAATATTTTCTTTACGTTACAAGTATAATAACAGTTCATCTTAAGGCTAAATACTTTTGTGAGAAAATTAGATTATAACATTCCCAGACATGACTTTTTTCGAAATGTCTAACTTGATAATAGGCAATACAAATTCGAATTTTATTGTGGTGAAATGCTTATTGAAGTACTAGATTACTACAATGTATTGATGCATGCTTATGCAGCTTTATACAGGGATGGGAATATTTAAATGCTATTGTTCTAGGATATCTATAATTCAATCCAATCATAAAATGGTTTCCATACCAACATATTTGTATGCTAATGACATACTTTTTTTTTTAAGATGGTGTACTGATATTAAATCTTTTTCTCTAATCCATTAAAACTTACAATTTTGTCACTTTATATTCTTTCACGAATGCAGTAATTTCCTTCCCAGGTATGTAATTTGTAGCCAGGAAACAGTGTCTCCATGATGTTATTTTTGATATAATACAAGGTTCTATTGACATCTATCCACATATCATTTCTTAAAAAAATATGAAACATTGAAATCTTTTCTGTTAATCAATTATTTTTTAACATGGTTGAAAGAACAGAAATCTTTAAAATCTGGGGAATATATATAAAAAAAACTATTCCTATGTTTTTACAGCCACAAGCAGGAAACACGTGTTTTACTGGTGTTTTTCAATATTTGTGAATTTTAGTGAAATCTACATTTTCATTTGGGGCAAATATTAAACTCCATTTTAATGGGCCAAATATGGCCCTAATAACGAACTTACTCTTAGTCTTTTTACAGCTACTTCGCAATTTTGAATCTTAGACTTATTAATCTCGAAAATAAGAGGGATTTTCAGTGTAAAAACTTGCTGTTACCTTGGTCTTTGATCTTGTGATCTCAAAATCAATTGGGGATTTCTACTTCCTAGAGAATTTTTCAACCCCATTTGGTGAAGATCCAATATATGGTTTAAAAGTTTTTGTGTGGAGACTAAAAGTTTGCTCAAATTTTAGTCTTATAATCTTATAATGGCTGCTGTGACCTTGTGAAGATAGAACAAAATGTTTTATTTTAGTTTAAAAGTCAATATATTAAGATATACATTCAAATTTAATGTAACTTGTACACTTCCTTGGTCAATTGATTATTTGTTGAGTTAAGCTGCTGGCTTTGTTGTTTTTCTACACATGTTCCTTATATCGGTGTTGATGGCTATCATTCCATGTGTCAGATTTTCTGGATTGGGTCCATTACAGTCGATAATGGCATGCTCAATAGCATGTTTCTTTTTGGTGACAAAACTATCTTTCCCTTTTTGCCACTGTAATTTCTCCCGTTTAATTGGTCAACTGTGTATAACTTCTTGTCTGCTTGAACTTCCCACATGGCAGTCATCTCTACTCTTAATTCGGTATGTTGGTTGCTGGACATTGTTAATAAGTCGGATGCAGATGTTAATTCTAGAATGTTGCTCGTAAAACACGGTTTTAATGTTTTGTGTGCTGACTAGGATTAGGGTATGGTAGAGGTCAAGTTGTTAAATGATGGCTGGTTATTTGGTTTATTTGGTTTATCTGGTGTATCTATATTAAAAGCTAGTTCATCAAGAACTGTTGGTGGTTGTTGATCATTTACCGGTGGATAACACTGTGTTATGGTAGTCTGGTTTTGCTCTTCAGCTTCTGATGATTGAAAAATGACAATGTCATCTGGATTTGCCTCTTGTAAAAATGCAGATACAAAATCTACTGAAGGTCTTGGTTCTTGATTCTTTTGCAATAGGCTAATGATCTTGTTCAATTTATGTTGTGTTTTATCTTGTGTAGCTACGTTTTTGTCTTGTGTTGTTGTTGCAAGTGAAATGTCTACAGAGTCATCATTACTGGCAATCGGGATGTCTTGTGTTGTAGTTGCAAGTAAAATGTCTAGAGAGTCATCATTACTGGCAATTGGGATGTCTTGTGTTGTTGTTGCACAGTAAAATGTCTAGAGAGGCATCATTACTGGCAATTGGGACGTCTTGTGTTGTAGGTGCAAGTAAAATGTCTAGAGAGTCATCATTACTGGCAATTTGGATGTCTTGTGTTGTAGTTGCAAGTAAAATGTCTAGAGAGTCATCATTACTGGCAATCGGGATGTCTTGTGTTGTAGTTGTAAGTAAAATGTCTAGAGAGTCATCATTACTGGCAATTTGGATGTCTTGTGTTGTAGTTGCAAGTAAAATGTCTAGAGAGTCATCATTACTGGCAATTGGGATGTCTTGTGTTGTAGGTGCAAGTAAAATGTCTAGAGGTCATCATTACTGGCAATTGGGATGTCTTGTGTTGTAGGTGCAAGTAAAATGTCTAGAGAGTCATCATTACTGGCAATTGGAATGTCTTGTGTTGTAGGTGCAAGTAAAATGTCTAGAGAGTCATCATTACTGGCAATTGGGATGTCTTGTGTTGTAGTTGCAAGTAAAATGTCTAGAGAGTCATCATTACTGGCAATTGGGATGTCTTGTGTTGTAGTTTTATCATCATGATCATATAAAAGGTCTTTCAAACCGGAATCTTTATTTTTTGCATTGGTGTCGTCTTGATGTTGTTTTGTTGCTTTCTCATTGACTATGGTTATTTCTGGAGACATTGGAAACAGTTGTCTATTGGCTCTGATGGATACTTCTTTGGGGCTAGTCACAGTTCTGTCAAAATACTCTGTTTGTTAAGCTTATGATGTTAATTCTAGAAGTGAAATTTGAGTTATAATGGCTCCCGTTGAAGATGTTTTACTTAGCTGCCATTGGTGAAATGCTGCAGCTTCTTCGTCTAATGAGATGAAAACAACAGTTTCTGTCTGTCTGAACACCAACGCTAATCAAATTCTTGCTGGTGTTTGCAATTTGAAGATTAACTAAATCAGCTTCATCAGTTGACAAATCTTGAAGATATAAGGGTTTCCTTTGAGGAGCAACTTTAGCTTCTGTGTTGTCTCCAGACCCCTCATGAAGAATCGTAAGATGCCGTCCATTAGAGCCCTGAAATGGAAAGAACCGGTTAAGGGTGGTTAAAAAAATTACTTTAAAACTGGTTTGTTATTAAGAACTATGCTAACTAATTAGTAAATGCAAACTAAGGCTCATCTCCATCTATGTGCAAATGACAAAAATAACATGAATTTTCTCTCTGCACAAAACCTCTTTCCACCTCTTGCAATTACGGCTTACAACATCATACATATTCCATTGATAATATTGTTTTATGCAGGCTGTTAGAAGTTTGCCAACATTGAGACATATCTTCAGCAACAATTCACCAAGGCTAACCGTTAAAAAGCTCATTCAATTGCTGATGCCAGGATTTAGTGAAATAGGTTCAAATAGATTACCACTGGAGAAGAATGTGTATTCATTTTTAATGAGATACATCAGGGCAGTTTCAGGTATGTGGTTTAGTAGTAAAATAGTAGCAAATATTTCTATGTCCATGTAAGCTTGTCTGAACTCATCGGCCATAGGAATTACTGCCATCATTATTTTCCATTGACTATGTAAACTTTTAATTGCTGTGCTTTTTATGCCCCATTTATGGGCATTATGTTTTCTGGTCTGTGCGTCCGTTCGTTCGTTCGTTCGTCTGTCTGTCCCGCTTCAGGTTAAAGTTTTTGGTCGAGGTAGTTTTTGATGAAGTTGAAGTCTAATCAACTTGAAACTTAGTACATATGTTCTGTATGATATGATCTTTCTAATTTTAATTCCAAATTAGAGATTTAACCCCATTTTCACGGTCTACTGAACATAGAAAATGATAGTGCGGATGGGGCATCCGTGTACTGGGGACACATTCTTGTTTTTAGTAGGCTTTTCCCTATCACAATTCTAATTTCTATTTTTTTTGCCCAAAAAACATTTGAAGCACCTCAGTGTTGGAAAAGCCTGATTCAGTAGTTGAAAAAAATATCAAAAATAAGAATACACAATAACTTCCTGCAAGTAAACAAAGCAATAAATTATAAACGTTCATAGGAATAAACTGTCCGTTTAAAGATGATTTTGTTTTTATTTTCTCATTTATTCATCATCCTTCTGTCTTTCCATTTTGCGTTTATCTTTACTTTTTTTATAGGCTGCCAAGGAGGCTGAAGATGTTGATTGCATCTTTATTTTTGAATTTTTTCCTTGTTCTTTCATAGCTTTTTATTCTGATTTTGAGTTTAGCCAAGCGGCAGCATTTTGTACAGATTTGCGTTCTGATATATTAGAATTTTCAGTTAATGGTTTTCCATACATTGCATTTTCTTCTTTTCATCAGAGTTTTTTTGATTTTTTGCCAGATAAATAATTTCGAAATTTACAGGTTTATGTTGAGAGCTTAAGCTGTCTCTTCTTTTTTTGATTATTATTTATTTAAACTTATTGATAGTATTTATATAGTTTTTCCTTGGTTACCTGTGTCTAGTCCGCCATTATGGACGAGACAGTAAATAGTCATTTTGAAACTGACGACTTCTATAATGCATGGTTCAATGATGTTACAGTTTTCATGTTCATATCATTTACTTTATATCACTCAATCTTGAATAAATAAACTGCTTAGGAAACAAAAGGCAATCTATATTATATATAAAGAATTACATATTTCAGGGCATAAACTGTAGAAACAAGCTGTTTACCAGACACCTCCAAATGAAAGATAGCAGCCCAAACCCTTTGTCAATAATGATCAGTTCATAGCGATGCAAGAGGCAATGTCTGACATGCGTGTATCTGCGCTGGGAGAAATCAGATTGGACAGGACCGTCAACCCAATACTCTGGATGTCCCAGGAGAAGATTTTAGATAAATTGTTGGGTTTGGCCAGACCAAACAAACCAGTGATTTTACATTTGCGTGGCCAGGCCACGGAGACGATGTCAGACGGTGTATACACCAGAGCTTCGGAAATGTCCAGAACAACTGTGAACCGGAGCAAAAGATTCATCTCCATTGTTTCCTTGGAAGTACGAGACAAATGGACACTTGGCGTCGTGCATTTCCAAACACCTATTTCAGTTTTTCACTAAGTCAAAAATTTTCACGAAGATCAAATACAGGCCACCAGGAATGTCCCAAACAATCGCATTTTAATTGAGACGGATTCTCCATATTGCACGATCCCATCTAACATACGGATTAATAATCCGCGTAGGATTGGACAAGTCGCAATGATTTTGGCAGGCATCAGGAGCCAACCTGTAGCTGAAATATTTGCCATTACCAGGGAGAATGGAAAAAGCCTATATGGCTAAAAAGTGGACTGTGTTATATATGTTTTAGTGTAACAGCCTGCAGGAGACAGGTTAAATCAGATGTGTATATATTAGTGTTGTCAAATCGTACACTTTTTCCTAACCGGTTACTCGGATAATCGTTCGACCGATTAACCGGTTAACCGGTAGTTTAAGTTGGTGTTTGAAAGTTTATCAATAGTACCCAACACATAGATAAGACGAGGTATGAGTGTCAATTTGACAACCTTTCATTCAAGTCATAAATTTACGCTTACGGAATTAAAGTTTGTCCTTTGGCATTGTAAGGCTTGTCCGTGAGGAATCCTGGCGAAGTTTGACTTCTAATAATCCAATACACCGAATCAACTATATAGTGATTCGTCAGATTTCAGATTGAAAAATAAAAAAAATACTTCTTGATCTCGTAGAATTGAATATGTCTGAAATCGATTATTCTTTCCTTATCTCTTGTTGTCTCCGAAAACAATGTGGAGTGTTTCAATTTGAAATGATCAATCATTAAAAAAAGATGTGGTATGATTGCCAATGAGACAATTTTGCACAAGAGACCAAAATGACACAGAAATGGGTCACCGTACGACATGTTTCTTTACTTTGTTTACTTGTTACTCGTACTATCACGTATACATTGAGTACATTCACATTGGTTTGCATTTCACAATTTTTGAGTTAGAATTTCGTTTAAAATAAGACTAAGCCTAGCACTACAGAGGTTGCACATTTAGATGTAGGTTTACACAATATTAGATCAAAAACGAAATAATGAAGTAATTAGTAAAATTTAATCGCATCACTGATTTAAAGTTACTGTTAAAAAAAACATGTATACTAATTATGTTTCTTTAAGATCCTGCCCGAGCTCTAATTAAGTTTGTTTTTAGAATTAACAATAGCAATCGTTATACTGGACAATTGATCTGTCAAATTAATAACCACGACGACATTTTTTTTTAAATACATCATAACTATTTATTGGTTTCAATACAAATTTATATCAAATCTATCAAAATTGAAAAAAAGTCCGGTTAACCGGTTAGCGTTTATGGTATTCGGTCGTTCGACCGGTTAACCGGTTAATCGTTGACAACTCTGGTATATATATATATGTAAGACTCAGATCGACGTCTGGTCTCTAATCGACGTCCATTTCTCAAATCGACGTCACAGTAAAATATCCTTCCAAATCGACGGCCAATTTTACGCCTATCTAATCGTCGTCTATTTTTTGGGCTTTTCTAATCGACGTCCAATTTGGACACAGAATACAAAATTACAGAATACAAAATTAAAAATAACCGACAGCAGCTGAAACTTTTAGACCTTTAAACACTTTATGTGTGACAAATAGGATATGTTTAAAAAAAAAAAGAGTTTTTTCTAAGATTTATAACATACTGGACTAAATATGTAAACTGGATATCAATTTTTAAATTTTAGAGATTACATAAAAATAAGGAGATGTGGGATTTATTATCTTTTATATTGAACAAATATCGATTAAAGACGATTAAAACCAATCGGACGCAGTTTTTGCATTGGGCGGCGATTAGAGGGTCAAAGTATTGGACGTCGATTTGAGAAACGGACGTCGATTTGAGGAACGGACGTCGATTAGAGGCCTGACGTCGATCTGAGTCTAACATATGTATAGATCAGATGCATGTGGACATAGAAAATCAGCTGTTAATTTTAATTGGAAATTAGATCATAAGTGGAATTGTTTACAATATATATATATATATATCAAGGAATGATATGCTAGTTACAAAGTGAATCCGCAAAGCGAGAACGGAGAAATTGTGAACTTTGAAAATATATATATATACAGGTGTGATGCTAATATGTCGATCAACATTGGAAAATATACATTCATGATAGTTGGAGATTATTTTTTTTATCCCCGTGGTGCGACCAGACGGGGTGGACTAAAGGAATATAGTGAATATTCAAATAGGAAATAAACTCACTCCTTTCAAAGTTGGAGGGAGTGTTGTGTAATATAGTATAATGGACGTGACATTACTATGTAGACAGTACGGTAGTTAGATATTACGCGTAGTCCGGTTCCCGAGATGATCCATTGATAACTACCTAACTCAAGATAAGATCTCGAATAGTAACCAGGTAACGAGAGTTGGCGTATTGGCGGGAATATAGCGCAAGATATATTGCCAGAGCAAACTAAGCGAAGAAGATATTCGGTGAGTTAGTACAATTAGGAGCATTGATGTATTACGAATATAAGTATTAAGTGATAATACTCGGAAATCACATCAGTAATATTAATAATAGAACAAAGACAAATGAAAGAATAATAAAACCCGTTGGTAAGATGATAAATCGATAGTAAATATTTTATATGTTACAGACCTTATTTTAAACGGTATAAAATATTAAAAGGTGTTCGGGAAGCAGTCGTCAGACATGGTTCAACGAACCATGTTTTTTTATTCCGCCAAACTATTTCGACTGCGTGCATGCGATGAGTTTGTTCAATTAACATAAATGAGCGGAAACAAAATACCCAAAAGTGATTAAAAGTGATTTCAACATGAATGCATCACAAGTGATTAAAGGAAACATTATTCAAGAAGTGACCGCCGTTCAGGAGATTAACACCTCGTGCAGCCACATGGAGATCGTGAGTGACCTTTAACAATAATAATATCCCCAAATGTAATTCAATTCAACACTCATTAAAATTTCATCACAACGCTGTGCATTTAATAAATAGACTAACAAAAAAGAAAGAAGAAACACACAAACATTGGAATAGCACAAATATTCATGTCAATATGAAGTGAACTTGTAGCATAATTTTTTTTTTCATCATTTACTCAACTTTATAAAAAAAAATTAAATATACTAGTTTTAAAACGAATGTTTTTGTTAAGTATGCCGCCAAAACATTTGAAATTCACTTGCATTTTCTTTTCAGTCTTGTCTTGTCCGTCTGTCCGTCCGTGTTTATGAGAGGTACATTACGATTTTTTTTCTGTATAAAGATACGTTGTGGGTTTTTTTTAGCATGTGGGGTCGACCCCACTTGCGTTTTGATATATTCAGTACATTTTTACTCTCAGGGGTTGTAGATAATTTTTAATTTTCAACCCCACATAGTTTGTCCGTCCTAAAAAAAAAAAACGATATCAAATGGACAACACCGTAAAATTCATTTTCTCAAAATCCGAATTCATGTTTTCGAAAAAATACGACGAGTTCAGAAAGTATCGAAATGCAGAGAGAATCGGCGAGATTACTTTCGCGCCCGTTTGTTGCCAGCCACGAGGATGATGGACATTTGACTTCAAGTCATTCAAGTTGATCACAGTCAAGATTTCATCAAAATATGTAAGCATTTATTATCTTTTGTTCGTATTTGATATCGTAATTGATTAGAAAGTTATTCATGATTTAAGCGTGACTGATCTTGTGGGGTTGTACGGCATGGAAACAAAATATGACAATAAGGCAAAAATGATGTGAAAGTCAGTGTACAGGATTTTTAAACATTTATGTAAGATGGCCTTATCCAATTTTGATAGCTAGGTGAAAGGAAAGTTGTATTATTTTACGTAAGGGGCTTTGTTTGATGACAGGAAGATTGTGTTTTTTTCGTAAGGGGCCCCAACATTTGTCAAAAATGCCGCTTGATATTGTAAACACGTGCATTCTCTCGCTTCTTGCTATTATCATTCTCGTAATTTTACTTACAATTTGTATGATTTACAGAAGATGGACACATTTCTTTAATCTGTGGACCTTTAACAAGTCATAAAGTAGGTGTACATGTTTTTTGTACTTCGTCTTCAAATAACGGGCTATTCCAGAATCCAGAAATAGTTGCCCCCTCCCCCTTTTCTTGAAGATGCTGGAATTTCAGTATTTTGTTTCCATAGTCGGTATGGATGTGCTGGGTGTCTTGGTTTTTTTTTATTTTGCGACAAAAATTGGGTAAAAATCAAGTAATTTTTACAAAATCTAAAAAAAAAAACAAGTCCTTTTTAGGGGGTCAAATACCTGTGAAACAGCCCAATCCGTTTTGCTCTGTTGCAAATGGAATCAGCCGAAATATATTTTGTGGGGTCTAATGACAGGCAGAATTTTAGGTATGCATTGTCATATATTTTATACAATGACTTGTCATTTGATGTCTGTTTGAAAGTGGTTGATTTCAGGCATGTTTTTGGACTGACAACACAAATGTAACTATTAACCAGGAATTGTGTTGAGTGTATAGTGTGAGTATTGGTCTACACAGTATGATTTTTTTTAATGTGTTATTACATGTATAAGGTTGTACACAGCACTCGATTAATATTGGAAACTATTAAAATAAAAAATAAATGTATTAATAAGTAAATATTTCAAGATATTGCTGTTATATATTCAAACAATTGTCAACAAATAATTTGTGACCTTTTGTCCTGTGACTTTTTGTCCTGCCATATTAGTGACTTTTTGTCCTTTGACTTTCAGTCCGTTTACCTGAGAGGGTCCATCTCTTTAAATCCATATCGTCGCCGATTCAATACATTTACAAAATGAACATTTCACTACAGTATGGGTCATAATCTTTAAACATGTTAAAGATATTTGACACTAGCATTATATGTTCTATCTGAACTGGGTATATTTCCTATTTATATTAGTATTATGAAAAACTTAAATGTGTCGTTTATAGTATTTCTAGTATGGAGAGTACTTTTTATATTTTTCAGGTTATATTTCTCAGGTGGCTCTATCTTGACGTATTTGGTCTGCTCTGCTCCTCGAGATCGAAGATATCCCTGGATGTCACTGTTACCATCTTCTTGGTGTTCTTGAATACCACATGAGTCTGGTTTATACGACTACAGCTTTTATCGGCCTTTGCAGTATTATGGTTAACTTTTGAAATGATTTTTTCTCTCTCTCTCTGATGATGTCCTCATCTTATATTTAATGCGTTTCCCTCAGTTTTAGTTTGTTACCCCGATTTTGTTTTTTGTCCATGGATTTAGGAGTTTTGAACAGCGGTATACTATTGTTGCCTTTATGGATCCCATATTGCCCATGCAGTTAATGAAATTTCTAGATTGCGGAATTCTTCTTTCAATCTTAGATGTCCTCGTTGAACAATTGCCAACGACATTTGATTTTCCTGAGATTTTTTGATGAAATCCTTCAGTTCCATAAGAAATGTGTTTTAAAGGGTCTTATGGAAAAGTGTATAAGGCCGTAAAAAGAAAGGAAAAAATGTTATGAAAGAATTGTCAGTAGCTGGTATGATATGCATCTTTTTAGTCCCGGAGACAATAAACCTGAAAGTTGCAAGCGTGGTTCAAAATAAACAAATCATTTGCATTTGTTTTGGAGAAATTTGATGTTCCGATGAGTTTTGATTTTTTGTATAATTCTTTCCAAGCCATGTTAGCCTTTGTCTACATTAGATGTCTGTCGTCCATTTACCTTTCTTTTTTACACAACCACATTTATTAATAATTCTGTCTTACGAAGCCATGTTAGCTTTTGTCAACATAACATTTTAGGTCTTGTGAGAATTGGTCTGTAGCAGCTTCTATAGATATAGGAAGATATACCTTGACTAAAACTGACCAATATTGTGCAAATTTTCTAAAATATTGGGCGGCATTCACTGGAACTATATCAAAAGGTCAGTTATAACATTGTTAAATCGACCAAGTGGATATCACTGGAACTGGTATTCATACACCTTGTATTTAGATATAAAGGCAAAAACAAAGTCAAACTCTTGAAAGCTGTGCATGTGAAAATGGATTGACATGGGTTTAACAAAAAAGCCATTAATTTATCCCTTACTGATAATATTGTTTTTACCTTAACTCATATTGGAACTACCAGATTTTCTTTGGATTTTGCAGAGCCGTTGTCATGTGCTGTCTGTGTTTTCAGTCGTTGCAAGATTTCCTCCTGCCTCTCATATATTCTTATTAATAAATCTCTTTGACCTGTGCAGATGAAGAATAAAAGATTAATTGACAATTTAAAATCAAAAATAAATAATTTGTTAACCTTGTTTTACGAAAAAATAATTGTCTTGCACTTTAGCCTTGCCCTTTATTTTTACACCCTCATATCTAAGTATATTTAATTTCTAAGTTTTTTCAATGGATCATATTATGATTTGCAAGGATATCATTTCTATGCTTTATTGACGTGAGTTATCATTGATATGTCCATAATTATAAATTAACTGTTAACAAAACAAAATATATCAAGTTAACTATGAGATAAATCTCATATTAGTTTTAAGTATCCTCTTTGGACTCCTTTTGTTTATATAATGTCATATAAGTTTATAGTATAATTATTAACTATTGCCAAACTGCATAAATTCATGTAGTGCCTTCATACCGAAATAAACAGGGTGCGAACTTTTATTAGCTGTATGTCTCTGAAAAGCCTAATTAGTTAAAGTTAAAGAAGCAGATCGAAACCCTTTTAGAAGAATATATTTAATATTTATACACCTTAATATGTCGTCGTCTCATACATGGTCAATGCGCTGACTGGAGATACACGACTGTGGTGGCGACGCAACATTATGAAATCGGACACGTTTGGGAGTGTTACATATATATTTACAGGAAGAAGCTACAACACTGAAAACTATTTCAAAAACACAGAAAAAGGTGGACTACAATCCATAACACTGAAAGATGATAGTGGAGAAATTAAACTGTCAATGTGGAGACAGTATGCCAGTCTTTCTTTATCAGTCGGGGAGTTTTTCTACATAGCAAATGTAAAAACCCATGTATAAAACAATGAGATGTCACTAAATAATACATTCAACACTAAAATAGAGGTTACTGTGGATTCCTCTAATAATTACGGTGGATATCTTGGTTCTGCTAAAAATCTGCTTATATTCAAAATGTTGGGTAAAGGAATATGAGGTTCCCGCAGGACAACGCCATGGCTAAAATGAAAAGGACAAACAATAGTACACATGATACAACATAGAAAACTAAAGAATAAACACGAACCCCACCAAAAACTGGGGGGTGATCTCACATCTCAAATAATGAGAAGAAGGCAATAGAAAATATAGAATTTTGGTTTAAATAATGTCTATTGTAATGAAATATTGTCCCTAAGTGGACAGCATTTTATATTAACAGTTACCGGTATGAAATATGATGTCCTTAAAAAAATGATACTAAAAGGTATCTGTTGCTTGTTCGAACTTAAATCATTATATATGTTTACATGTACATATAAAAAAATTAAATAAGAAGATAAGGATGGTAGGAGTAACATGAACGAACTCTTTGTCAAAGTTTGCAATTATACATGTAGGTTACAATACTTATAGTCTACAAGGCAATATATATAATTTATTACTTTAATCATATCAAAAACTGTCCTGGTGAACACACTATAACGAGATAAAAATCCCCCGGGACAGAATCATAAGTATGAAATAATGTCCAGTGTGAGAGACATTTTCAAATCCTAAAGAAGCTGTCCAATACCATAGAACTTCTCCAGTGCCTACGAGGTTAAGACTGCATCTCATCGTACTGAGAAAGTAAAAGATTTTACATGATGTAAATCCAAACTATTGATTGCCATCTTCTTCTTTAGTGTGTATGATCCACCACTATATTGGTGCACCCCAAAATGTTCATTCATGAAATGTATATTCACATTAGGTGTTAATCTTATCAATAAAACTTTACATAGAAAAAATAAATGTTAACACATTTTAATTCTGGGCCTTCGAATGTACACCCTTGATGTCTCTGAGTTGATAATCAATATTCTGAAATATCATCCAAATATCTAAAAGTATTATTAAATTTGTTTATCAGATAGTGTTTCGATGGATCTTTGCTTATTTTTGTCATAAATTGTAACTCATAGCAATACAAAAACAGGTCCGCAATAAGTGGTGAACAGTTAGTCCCCATTGGAATTCTGATAATCTGACGATATACGGAATCCCCAAAGCGAACAAAAATGTTATCTAGTAAAAATTCAAGGGCATATATAGTATCAAAGCATGTCCAATTGACATAGTTTTTTTGTTTATTGCTACTGAAAAATGACCTAAAAGAGTTTGAACATATATATTCACATTCTGACTTTTTAAATGCTCATTTAATTAGGTGTGTGAATTTTTTCTAAATGAGAATGTGAGGCAATATGGTATACAGGGTAAAAAAATCAAAACTTTGAACAGATTTAAAATCACCAATATAAGCATGCAATTTATCAAGTACTTCCAACGAGTTCTTGACACTCCAAAAGTAATTAATTCCACTATTTTCGAAGGCCTTATTTGAAAAATTTATTATCAGGTTTTTAATTGTACCAAGTGTGCGGGTAATAATATAGTCAATTTCTAAAATTATCAAATGTAAAGGCAAATGTAGAGAAAAATATTATTAAACCAATGACAGGTCTGTTGTTACTGTCAATATTAATTACCTATAAAATATGCTAGATTTCTAAAATTATAAAAAAAGGTATACATTTTTAGGCAAGTGTAGAAAAAATATTATTAAATCAATGACAGGTCTGTTTTACTGTCAATATAATTATCTATAGAATATGGTCGATTTCTTAAAATATCAAAAAAGTTATCAAATGTATAGGCATATGAGAAAAAATATATTAAACCAATGACAGGTCTGTTTTTACTGTCAATATAAGTATCTATAGAATACGGTCAATTTCTAAAATTATCAAAAAGTTTTCAAATTTTAGGCAAATGTAGAAAAAAAATACTATTAAACCAATTACAGGTCTGTTTTTACTGTTAATATAATTATCTATAGAGTATGGTCCATTTCTAAAATTATCAAAAAAGATATGAAATGTAGAGGCAAATGTAAAAAAAAATATAATTAAACCAGTGACAGGTCTGTTTTTACTGTCAATATAAATACCTATAGAATATGGTAGATTTCTAAAATTATCAAAAAAGGTATAAAGTTTTAGGCAAGTGTAGAAAAAAATATTATGAAACCAATGACAGGTCTGTTTTTACTGTCAATATAATTATATATAGAATAAGGTCGATTTCTTAAAATATCAAAAAAGTTATCATATTTATAGGCAAATGTAGAAAAAATACTGTTGATCCAATGACAGGTCTATTTTTGCTGTCAAAATAATTTTCTATAGAATATGGTCGATTTCTAAAATTATCAAAAAAGGTATAAATTTTTAGGCAAGTGTAGAAAAAATATTATTAAACCAATTACAGATCTGTTTTTACTGTCAATATAATTATCTATAGAATATGGTCGATTTCTTAAAGTATCAAAAAAGTTATCAAATTTATAGGCAAATGTAGAAAAAGATATTTTTTAACCAATGACAGGTCTGTTTTTACTGTCAATATAATTATCTGTAGAATATGGCCGATTTCTTGAATTATCAAAAAAAATATATAATTTTAGGCTAATGTAGAAAAAATATTATTAAACCAATGACAGGTGTGTGTTTACTGTCAATATAATAATCTTTAGAAAATGGTCAATTTCTAAAATTATCAAAAACGTTATCAAATTTATAGGCAAATTTAGAAATAATATTATTAAACCAATGACAGGTCTGTTTTTACTGTCAATATAATTATCTATTGATTTTGGTCGATTTCTTAAAATATCAAAAAAACTATTAAATTTATAGGCAAATGTAAAAAAAAAATTAATTAAACCAGTGACAGGTCTGTTTTTACTGTCAATATAAATACCTATAGAATATGGTAGATTTCTAAAATTATCAAAAAAGGTATAAAGTTTTAGGCAAGTGTAGAAAAAAATATTACTAAACCAATGACAGGTCTGTATTTACTGTCAATATAATTATATATAGAATAAGGTCGATTTCTTAAAATATCAAAAAAGTTATCATATTTGTAGGCAAATGTCGAAAAAATACTGTTGATCCAATGACAGGTCTATTTTTACTGTTAAAATAATTTTCTCTAGAATATGGTCGATTTCTTAAAATATCAAAAAAGTTATCAAATGTATAGGCATATGAGAAAAAAATATATTAAACCAATGACAGGTCTGTTTTTACTGTCAATATAAGTATCTATAGAATACGGTCAATTTCTAAAATTATCAAAAAAGTTTTCAAATTTTAGGCAAATGTAGAAAAAAAATACTATTAAACCAATTACAGGTCTGTTTTTACTGTTAATATAATTATCTATAGAGTATGGTCCATTTCTAAAATTATCAAAAAAGATATGAAATGTAGAGGCAAATGTAAAAAAAAATATAATTAAACCAGTGACAGGTCTGTTTTTACTGTCAATATAAATACCTATAGAATATGGTAGATTTCTAAAATTATCAAAAAAGGTATAAAGTTTTAGGCAAGTGTAGAAAAAAATATTATGAAACCAATGACAGGTCTGTTTTTACTGTCAATATAATTATATATAGAATAAGGTCGATTTCTTAAAATATCAAAAAAGTTATCATATTTATAGGCAAAAAAAAGTCGAAAAAATACTGTTGATCCAATGACAGGTCTATTTTTACTGTTAAAATAATTTTCTCTAGAATATGGTCGATTTGTAAAATTATCAAAAAAGATATGAAATGTATAGGCAAATGTAAAAAAAAATAATTAAACCAGTGACAGGTCTGTTTTTACTGTCAAAATAAATACCTATAGAATATGGTAGATTTTTGGTACACTTTGGTTTTGTACATTTCATGAGAAGATTAAATAATTTAGTCAAATGTAAACTTCATCAAAGTATCATACTTTACATAATTTCAAGAAAATCAACAAAAACTGACAAAAAAAGACGCATTTTTGCGGAGTTATCTCCCCTTCTAGTAATAATTTCCATAGGAAATTAAAAATGCTGATTTTGAGTTTTCCTCATGTTAGATTTTATGGGACTTTTTCTGTGTATATTAAGGGCATTATGCTATAGATTAGAACTAAAACATTTTCTGTTGCAATTAGTTTAAGGTTAAATCTTAGTTTGACTGGACTATACATGTATATGTCTTTTTATGGAAAATATATTTTAATTGAGGCTTAAATCAGTATAACTGTATTGCGAAGACAAACTTTCAGGTAAAATAAAACATCCTCCCCATAGAGGTATTCTATTTTATAAGGACGAAGACAAATAAAGGCAAAAAAGAGATCTATTTACATCATATTGTTTGTAACAACTGTCAGTATGACCAGATGACAGTAGCAAAACACTTACCTTTGCTTTGCCAGGAGAAAATAAGCTGACACTGACTCTTTTCTTGTTTTTCCCTTCTCCTCTTCCATCTCTCCTGCAGCTGATAAGTCCAGTTTCGGTAAAAGCGTGCGAGTTTTGGTTGGAGTGAATAGGAGAGGTTTTTATACGACCGCAAAATTTGAAAAAATTTTCGTCGTATATTGCTATCACGTTGGCGTCGTCGTCGTCGTCCGAATACTTTTAGTTTTCGCACTCTAACTTTAGTAAAAGTGAATAGAAATCTATGAAATTTTAACAAGGTTTATGACCACAAAAGGAAGGTTGGGATTGATTTTGGGAGTTTTAGTCCCAACATTTTAGGAATTAGGGGCCAAAAAGGGCCCAAATAAGCATTTTCCTGGTTTTCGCACTATAACTTTAGTTTAAGTAAATAGAAATCTATGAAATTTTGACATAAGGTTTATGACCACAAAAGAAAGGTTGGGATTGATTTTGGGAGTTTTGGTTCCAACTGTTTAGGAATTAGGGGCCAAAAAAGGGCCCAAATAAGCATTATTCTTGGTTTTCGCACAATAACTTTAGTTTAAGTAAATAGAAATCAATGAAATTTAAACACAATGTTTATGACCACAAAAGGAAGGTTGGTATTGATTTAGGGAGTTTAGGTCCCAACAGTTTAGGAATTAGGGGCCAAAAAGGGACCCAAATAAGCATTTTTTTTTGGTTTTCGCACCATAACTTTAGTATAAGTAAATAGAAATCTATGAAATTTAAACACAAGGTTTATGACCATAAAAGGAAGGTTGGTATTGATTTTGGGAGTTTTGGTCCCAACAGTTTAGGAATAAAGGGCCCAAAGGGTCCAGATTTAAACTTTGTTTGATTTTATTAAAAATTGAATAATTGGGGTTCTTTGATATGCCGAATCTAACTGTGTATGTAGATTCTTAATTTTTGGTCCCGTTTTCAAATTGGTCTACATTAAGGTCCAAAGGGTCCAAAATTAAACTTAGTTTGATTTTAACAAAAATTGAATCCTTGGGGTTCTTTGATATGCTGAATCTAAAAATGTACTTAGATTTTTTATTATTGGCCCAGTTTTCAAGTTGGTCCAAATCGGGGTCCAAAATTAAACTTTGTTTGATTTCATCAAAAATTGAATAATTGGGGTTCTTTGATATGCCAAATCTAACTGTGTATGTAGATTCTTAATTTTTGGTCCCGTTTTCAAATTGGTTTACATTAACGTCCAAAGGGTCCAAAATTAAACTAAGTTTGATTTTAACAAAAATTGAATTCTTGGGCTTATTTGATATGCTTTATCTAAATATGTACTTTGATTTTTGATTATGGGCCCAGTTTTCAAGTTGGTCCAAATCAGGATTCCATATCAAGAAATTTTCAATTGCACAGTATTGCACAATAGCAAGAAATATCTAATTGCACAATATTGTGCAATAGCAATTAATTTTCAATTGGAGTTATCTTTCTTTGTATAGAATAGTAGTTGATAATATATGTTGGAAATTTACCAGACATGACTATGATGTCATTTTCTATTTTTATTTGCCAATAACTTTATGTAAATAACTTCATTGGAAATTTGCCAATATAAAATGTTGCTGATGAAGCTTTTTTTCCTTATCTTATCTAAAATGTTTTTAGATAATGTATGTTGGACATTTGCCAGACATGACTATGATGTCATTTTCTATTTTTATTTGCCAATAACTTTATGTAAATAACTTCATTGGGTATTTGCCAATATAAAATGTTGCTGATGAAGTTTTTTTTATTGTTTTATTTTAAAAATTCTAAAGAAATAGATAAGGAAGAACTATGGTCCCTTCCTGGTAAATTTAAATGGGCGGATCAAAGTAAGGACATTTATATTGATGCTTTATTAGAAGAAAAGAGTGTAGAAGACATTCTATCTTTAAACAAACTAATTGATGATAATAATTTTAATGATATTGACTTCTTAGTGAACAAAACTAATGAAATCTATTTAGAAGCTGCAAAAAAATCAGTTTCTTTTAAAGCAAATTTAAAAAAATCCATAATGCAAAGACACACAAAAAAAGCAAAACCTAAAAAAGTATGGATGTCAAATGATTGCTTACTCCTTAGAAAAGAAGTGCGTTCCCTTGGAAATAGATTAGCTAAAGCCCCTAATAATAATGCATTAAGATTAACTTATTGCAACTGTAAAAGAGAGTACAATAAATTGAAAAATAAATTAAAAAAGGATTTTTTTCATTCCTTGATAAAACAAATAAATGAGATAAACCCAAAGAACACCAAAGAATTTTGGGGAAGCATTAATAATTACAAAAAAAGAATAATAACTGTGAGCCTGCTATTTCTGCCAAAGAATGGGAGATTCATTATAAAAATTTACTTGCTTCAAGTAATAATGATAAGACTGATACAAATCAAAATATAGAGAACAAAAATCAAAACTTTTCTAATACATCCCTTAATGTCCCTATTACATGTAAAGAAATCAAAGACTGCATTAAGAAGCTAAAAAAGGGAAAATCTGGAGGTCCTGATTTAATAATTAATGAATTTCTAAAGGTGGGGTCAAACACACTAGTTTTACTTTTAACAAAACTTTTTAATAAGATACTTAACTCAGAAAAATTCCCAAAAATTTGGAACATTTCTCTATTGACATCAATTTATAAATCTGGTGACCCATCTGATTGTGGGAACTATAGAGGTATAAGCATTACAAGCTGTCTTGGTAAAGTCTTTACATCCATTTTACAAAAACGACTTAGTGATTTTCTTGAAACACATAATTTATTATCTTCAAATCAAGGTGGTTTTAGAAAAAATTACAGAACTGTAGATCATGTCTTTATCTTAAAAACAATAATAAACAAATATTTGTTTAAATGTAAAAAGAAACTATATGTGTGTTTTGTAGATTTTAAAAAGGCTTTCGACAGTGTCTGGAGATCAGCTCTGTTCTTAAAATTACAAAATAAAGGAATACAAGGCAAATTTTATAATATACTGCATGACATGTACTCTAATACCTTATATTCATGTAAATATCAAAATATGTTTACCAAGCCTTTTCTTGCTAATCAGGGTGTCAAACAAGGTGACAGTTTAAGTCCAACTTTATTTAATATATTTGTTGATGACATAGGAAAATACTTAGATACAAACTTAACTAGTGCAGTTAATTTAAATGGTCAAAAAGTGAACCATTTATTGTATGCAGATGATTTATTGTTGATATCAGAATCTGCAGATGGTCTCCAGAACTCTCTTGATTCTTTACAAAAATATAGTACTGAATGGAAACTGGACGTGAACCTTAAGAAAACAAAAATTATAATTTTCTCTAAAATTAAAGTAAATAAAGAAAACTTTTACTTTTATTACAGCTCTAATGCAATTGAAATTGTTGATTGTTATAAATACTTAGGAGTTGATTTTCATAGCTCTGGAAAATTTATACAGGCAGTGTCAAGCCTCTCAGATAAAGCTAAAAAAGCATATTTTGCATTGAAGTCAAAACTACCATATAGTGAAAATTTGTCTGTTAAGACTTGGCTCCAGCTTTTTAATTCAATGATAACTCCTATTTTAACTTATGGATCAGAAGTATGGATATCAGAATTCAAACCAAATTTTGAAGCATTAGACAAAAGTAAATTAGAAAAAACACAAAACTCCATATTTAAAAACATACTTGGGGTTCATGGAAAGTCTTCCAATCTAGCAGTGCGGTGTGAATTGGGCACTTTACCCATTAGCATTAAATGTTATCAACTTATGTTTAAATATTATGAGCGTCTCAGTAATATTGGTGATGGTCTGGTGGTCCGCATGAAATTCTCAAAGCTGCTTTTGAAGTGGACAAAACTCTCACAAATAAAGAAAATTCATGGTCTTATAAACTATCTGAATTAATGAAATATATTGGAATATCCTTTAACAAGCATTGTAATATTAATTTCAAACAGAAACTAGAAGATTTTTACAAAAATAAAATTATTTTTGAACTTTCTAAGATAAAAGATGGAAACTGTGGTAAACTTTTATTTTTTAGTAAAATTTATACTAAATTTAAACAACAAGAATATTTAAATTTTAATATTCCTAAATACCTTAGAAAAAAACTCACTAAATTAAGAATAAGTGCACACTCATTAGCAATAGAAACTGGGAGGTATGCAAGACCAAAAATACCATCTAATGAGAGATTTTGTAAATTTTGCACAGAAAAAATTGAAAATGAGATTCATTTCTTGATTGAATGTCCGCAATATAAAAACATTAGATCTAAATATAAAATAAATGATATTAATTCAAATAATTTGGATGAAAATTTTACCAAAATGTTAAATCCTATGTCTGAAAAGGAATTAAAATCTATTTGTATGTATATTGAAGAAGCTCTTGATTTGAGAGACCACCATACCGTTTCATCAGATAATAATCTTTTACAGTAGTTTGTGCATATACATATATATATATATAAATATCTTGTATTGTGTGTTTTAAGTAAATATACGAAAATCTATAATAATACTGAAATATAAGTCTATGGTATCAATATCAGTCTATAATGTATTTGTATACATAGAATTGGCTCATGACTTGTTACATGAATCTTTATTTCATTTATGTGTTGTTTTAATATTATAATTGTCTGTATTTGGATCACGCCTCTATTGTGCTCTTTCCAATAAAATATTGAATTGAATTGAATTGAATACAATAAACAATGTATATTCACTTTTACTACCAACCAATCTTTACCATTCAGTGATAACAAGCACTTTATTTTACATTTTAATATCTTATGATGTATTTAAAAGAGTAGTTATTGTTGCAAACTCCATTAGAAATTTGAATTGATATCAGTTTTGGAAAAAGGGAAACGGGGATGTGAAAAAAGGGGGGGGGGGTTTAAATTTTTCTCATTTCAGATTTCATAAATAAAAAGAAAATTTCTTCAAACATTTTCTTGAGAGGATTAATATTCAACAGCATAGTGAATTGCTAGCTCAAAGGGAACAAAAATTTTTTAAGTTCATTAGACCACATTCATTCTGTGTCAGAAACCTATGCTGTGCCAACTATTTAATTTTAGATTTAAAAAGTTTGAAGAAATCTTTAATTGATTTGTAAAATCTTGACATTTGTTTTGTGTAAAAAAAACCCATATAATGTCAAAAATTTGATCACAATCCAAATTCAGAGCTGTAACGCGCTTGAATGTTTTGTCCATACTTGCCCCAACTGTTCAGGGTTCGACCTCTGCGGTCGTATAAAGCTGCGCCCTGCGGAGCACCTGGTTAAACTTTTCTTGGTGTTGGGGAATTTAACCACCTGCTTACTTGTTGATTGCTTATCAGGCGACAAACACCAGGATGGCATAGATGAACCCGGTGTTTTTGGTTGAGCCATACCTGTATCAAGATACTTCGCTCTTAGCAGCTTCATTAAATCTAGTTTTTCGTTTCTGAGGGTTTCCAGTCGGTGGCAAATGTCAAAATCTATTTTTGCAACTTGTTCAGTTACGTAAAACAGAAACCACAAATATAAGATGACATCTCATCGTTTACACGAGGAATATATCCAAGAACTTCAATAAGTTGATCAATTACTTTAAACGTGTCAGTGAATATTGTTCTTCTATTTTTGGGGGTAGAGACTCAAGACACAATCTGCAGGTCGCCATGTTTGTTTTCATTTTATCATTTACACGTGTTCGCCGTAAGACGCTTTTTGATTGGATGTAGCCAGTTACGACTGCGACCAATCGAAATGATATTCTTGTGGTTAACAAAATCTTGCTCAATCCGCCAAGGGTGAAGAGAGCCGGAGTGGATGGTAACCCTTGGCTAGCGAAGATGGTCTACCAAGGACTCTAATACTTCTTTAATTATGTTTCCATGATGAATTAACAGTTTTTTTTGTATGATCTTTGGTCGTTTATTTTGATTTCTGTGTTAATTGGTCTCATGTTGAGAGGTGTTTCACAAAATTTAAATGTTAACATTTGAAATATGTCTCTTTGACACATTGCCGAAGTGGGGCGTCCGTTTGGCTGTGTGGGATGTATCAAGTTCGCAGTTACGTCCGGTCAGAATGGGTACGTTAAATCCTATGCATCATGTAAAGAGTTGGGCGTGGCAGTCCAAATTACCCCGACAATCATCCAAAAATGGCCTCTATTATGACAAGACCTACCTATTGTAATTAGTGTTAACTTGTTCTCGTCCTCAACATGCATGACATTTTTGCCACTGGACGTTTAGCAACCAACAATTAATCAATGTATGCCGTTAAAATAAAATGTTGACTCTCTACTGCTAAGCTTGTATTGGTTCCTAACGGTTCTTTATGAAGTGCATTGAAAATCCTTTCAACCCAATTATAGCATTTCAGAACACAAACTTACAGAGACAAAATCGTAATTGTGGTGATTTCTGTTCTTTCTTTAATGAAAAAAAAAACATCGTAAGTTATAGGATTGCTAACTGTTGTGTTTGTATTTCAAACTAAAATTTATCATAACTAAATAAGAAAGGTGTGGTATCCATTGAACACTTAGACACTACTATCACCCTCCTGACATGAGCCGAAAACAAAAAAAATCATTATCATAAACATTTGTATTCACTTCATGGAACTCGAACTTTCCTTGTTTTTCTCTGATCTTCCCCATTCTCTCTGAAAAGGCTATTTGTCTTGTTCGACCCCTATATGGTTTCTTTTTCTGATAGAATACTTATAGGCATAGATCTCCTTAGCCGTATTTGGAATTTCGGATTCTCAATGCACCTCAACTTTGTACTTCTTTGGCTTTATAAATATTTTGTTATGGGCGTCACTGATGAGTCTTATGTAGACGAAACGCGCGTCTGGCGTACTAAGTTATAATTCTGGTACAATTGATAAATATTATAGAATTTTTATTCATTGTTTCTATTCATTTTCAGAAAAAGATGCAACAACCTCCACGACCCTTGTTCATTATGAATCCTTAATTACATGATGAAACAATACAGATGGGTGCGCTCCTAACCTGTACAACTTAACTTGATAACCAGGCATTTGGACTGGTCAAAGTTTACCTGTGACCGGATTAAGGACTGCTCTGACCAGTCCTAGGACCAACATCTAGTTAAACTATTCATACCGGAAATGTTGGAGTTAGTAGTAGTCTATACATGTTTCTGGACAACTCCTAAAGTGAACAATAGACCTATTAGTTTGGTCCCGTGTTAAACTTAATTTAAGCACAACACTATATGCACCTGTAGGGGTACCATTTGTCTCTCCTAGTCGCAATAATTTTTCTAAAAAAAAGTCATACATAATGCCTTTCAACTGTTATAATACAGTTATCACAGGTGTAGTGCTTGGGCATCACTTTGTCTAGTTTTACTATTACCTTGAAACTGAAATTGCAAGAGAGAAACTTTAATGAGGCTTTAGCATGCAAATTCCTGTTCATAGATTTAAATCAGATCATCATATTTCATTTATGACATACTAAAATGAATGCCTCATGCTGACTTGAAGATGAAGGACAACAATAACAACTTTCAATATTTGGGTTTTACCATGTATGCTACAACTAAAAATCAGAAAGCTTCAGACAGTATAGTAAATTATTCTCTTCGTAACAACTGACAAACCTTGACAAAAAAAATGTTTTCATTGCAATCTGTTTGGTTTTCTGTAAAATTGCAAAGTATTAACCAACACCAAGTGGATATTTGAGAGACTTGAAAATCATTTTCAGTTATTGAAACATGTTATCTATCCTCCCGGTATTTATATCTGGTTTACATTTCTAAAAATAATCTGGTTTGGGAAATCCCCAAATATGAGTCATGCATTCTGTGCATAAGAAAACAATGATTCATTGTTATAAATATTTGGCATCTTCTTTTTATATATAATAAATAATATAAAAATGTATTTATTTCAATTTACCATAAATCTTTATAATTCATATACCGCAGAAAATAAAATTATATATCAAAAAGAGAGGATGTATGTACTAGTTGTATCAGTTTTTCTGGTATATTTTAGACAAGTCACAATGTTATTACATGAACTAACCACAGAGATGACTTCCAAAGACTGCTGAGGATCATATAACCCAGTTCCGATAGTTGAGATGACCTGTATCCACCAACGTTAAAATACAGTTGGTGGAAGCAATTATTAGTAACCTTCAACAATGAAAAAAAAACTATATTGTAAAGTCGGCTTTGAAAGCCTCAATGTGAAAAAATAACAATATATGTCTTGTTTGTCTTTATGTTAGATTTTAAAAATTTATTAATCATTATTTACCTGTATGATTATAATATATTTTTGTGAGCAGAGTCAACAAAATGAAACTTTCTGTTGCACCCTTCTTTCCCTTTTCAGTATTGACATTCAATTTTATTTATTTCCTTATTTGTAGAAAAAACGTAGTTAATTGCCAGTTTTTAAAGTACACCAAAACAACACAGAGAATGAGAAGGAAGGTAGTTTTTATTATTTCGATGTGGAAAACATTGTCAACAGAATTATATCCTCTGAATCATCACTTTCAACGATGACATTTGTGCCGATTAGTCCATTAAATGGAGAAATGTCTGAAGTTTGTCATTCCCAACTTTAAAAACAGTCACCGCTATTCAGTGTAATACAATCACTTACAACAGGTTCTATAATCTACAGGATAAACGACTTTATTAAATTTTCAGCAGAAAGAAAAACACGCATTGGAAAGATTCATAGTTTTTGTTTTAATACTGGAAAAAATACTGTTCTTGATGTAAAACTATATCTGAGGGGATTAGAAGTTAGGAATCATTATTCCTATACCTCCATAACATCGAAAAAAGATCAGATTGTCCTGACAGATGTAATATATACTGTTGAAAAAGAACTTTTGATTAAAAAGATAACCTGTCCGTCAGAAATCAGTGGGATGTACTTTTTATCAAAACATGAAGAACAAAACTTTATAGACTCCAGCTTCAATTTCATCAGTGATGAAATCCTTTGGTTCGAAGTTCATTCCTTTGAAAAAGATGTACCAAAACCTGATATTCCAAAAGGTAAAGTTATGTTATTGCAGAGGGAATTAGGTGTTAATTACCCTTGTCCATCAGTACATATGTTCCAAAATTTGTTTCCGTTGTAGAATTTTATTTTGCCTAAACTAAATGACTCTTGTACACAGCGCATACATATAACCACAAAACAATGATCAAGTTAACATTTGGGTGTGGTCACTTTTAACTGTGCATGAATAAATAAAATTGCCCCTTTATAACGTTATATGCAAGTGGGGTATCATATTCTTATTTTGTTTGTTTATAAATGTTTGAATCAAATCTTCAATTTATTTTAATGAAGTCATTGCAGATAGACTTTGGAATGCTGTTTCTAATACAATTAGTGTTAGTAAGTTGGTTATCAGGAACACAAATGTCATTGCGAAAATGTGACCCAAGAAAGGTTTCATAAAATTTATTATTAAACATTGTTAAACTCCATTTGAAAATCTAATAGCTTTTTTAATGCTGAAATTTAAATAATTAATCTTGAATAGTTTATAATTATCCAATCAGTGTTCATTAATCGCAATTCTAAATAGTTCAAATGCAACAGTTTGTATTTGACAGTAGTATACCATGAAGACATTGGAAGTGATTGATAAAATTTTACCATGCATTTTTGTTGTTATTGGATTGATTATGCTTTCTTGAAATTCAAACACTGATTTAGATTTGCACCTGCTATATTAATATTTTTTTTATAGTTAATCAAATAAATGAGGTGGTTCATTGGTAGACATTTGATTCACTCAGACATTAGGTGTGATACATTCCATTATAACTATTAATGCAAGTATATATATATATATATTTTCAGGTACTTCCATTATATTTGCATCTTTATTTTGATGGTTTTGGATTGTATAGAAGGAAGTATCATTAACTAATGGTTTTTACATGTCTATTGGTAACTTGCCCAGACCAGAAGGGGCTAAGAGAGCTAATATGCACGTTATTGGTCTTGGAGAACCAAGTAAGTAATGAACTAAGAAGTTTCCATTTTAACTGCTAACAAATTATATTTCATGATATATTTTAAATAAATGACGCAATACAAAAACAAATCTAGTTGAATAATGACTGTTACAATCACAACAATAACAAAGTTAAACTTTGTAGGTTAATTTCATTGCTATGATGGTCAACAACTTATTTTACAAGAATTTGCTCCTTTAGATCCTGTTTCAATTTCAAGTATGAAGTAAGAAAATGATGTTTGATCAGTTAAGTGAAATATCATTACAGTTGTAATGAACTATAACCAAGGCCAGTACTATGCTCGTTCCTGACCAGGTTACTCATCTTGCTAGGTTGGGGGAACTAGCTGGTAGCTTTTATATGAATACATGTCAACGTAACACAGATTCAAAGTTCAATATACAATGTTTATTCAATCAGCATTCAGTATAGTTTATCAATCACAATAATCACATAAGTTCATGAGACATATTAAAACAGCATGTCTAATATCAATTCAATTCAACTTTCTAAATCCAAGTCTAAAACACAGGTGTAAACTACAAGAGTCAAAGTGAAAGACTGCTGAGGATCATATAACCCAGTTCCGAAATAAGCAGTTATTGCTTAAGAGGACTTTTTAACATAAAAGTGCTAGATTGATTGATTGATTGTTGGTTGCTTAACGTCCAGTGGCAAATATTTCATGCATATTCAGGACGAGAACAAGTTCACAATAAATACAATAGGTAGGTTGATACGATAGAGGTCATCTGGGATGATGGTCGGGGAAATTTGGACTGCCAATGGAAAATGAGGGTATCTTGGATAGGGACAGAAATTTTGCCTTGCAACAGGCCACCTACGGACCCCTCAAAAGAGTTGTTACAAGGGTTCTTGACGTGCAAAGAGCGTGGTACTCTCTTTACACGATGCATCGGATTTAACGTCCCCTTCTGACTGGACGTGACTGCGAACTTGATACATCCCGCACAGCCAAACGGACGCCCCACTTTGGCAAGCGTTTAACTGCCGGTCGGGAGAAGACCAAGTGACCATATTTCTATACCCCAGTCACCCTTGGGGGAATTTAAATTTTGATTTATATTGTAAAGTCTAGTTCTAATGACCATGATGTTGCTTTGTTTATTACGCTGATTGATGTAATGGTTTGTAGTCCCGTTAGTATAATAGTCCAAGGTTTAAGGAATAAATATATGTCTTTAATTTTTCTTTCGAGATACTTTAAATTAGTAGAAGGAAATTAAAAAAAAATATGTTAGTATTTGAACAAAATGACTGCCAGAACAGGATGATTACACCCTCTGTTGCTTTGTAAAATGCCTTATTATATGAATCAGATAAGTGTCATTAATCAAACCATACTTCTAAACAATGTTACTAAGTTAATTGATTTTGGAATAAATATCGTACCAATAGTTATTAACTTTTTTTTCCGAACACCACCACCAATCTTTTTAATTGGTAACCTTATACCTGTTTACGACAGGGTGCTCCGAAGTTAACGGATGAATTTACCAACACAACAACAACAACATATGGCTATTTAACAGAAAAGAAATCCTACCACCAACAGACGTACCATCATTATGAAAGCTGGTATCAGTATAAAACGAACAATTATAATTATTTAGACACATCTTCAAAGAAAAGCCAGACCTCCCTAATAGACTTAACTAAAGATGAAAGCATTATCGACCTATGCACCAGTGACAAAACCGTATGCTAACCATAAACAGAACATTTTAATATATCAATCTATCTATAACTAGAACACTTTCGTTTTCAAATCTATTTTTAATCATTCTATTTTTATTTGTACAATTATATCCACCATTACGTTACTAATACCTACCATTGTTAATTATAACGTCATTTTATATGCACCACTGAGTACCTCAGGCAGAATAAATTGTATATAAATTGTCCTGAAGACGCATGCCTCGCAGGTGAAACATGTAGACCTTAGATAATAAAATTGCAGACCAATTGAAGTGTTGTTGTCAATTTTGAATATTATTTCACAACCCGGCATACCAAGGTATCCACTTCCGGGACTCTACCAAAACTATTTGAAAGGCGTTGGTTCACCACACGGAGTTAAATGTTACATTGTATATGGATCTGTAAATGTATGGGACAATAAGTATGTCTACAAATAAATGGTTGTAATTTTAAATGTCACCTATACTGCAAGTTGTTTATTTGTATTTTAACTAAGATTATAATGTGTTATGCCCCATCACAAATGTGGATAGGATATGATATACATGTATATAGATTCGTCCTGGACCATTGATACTTATAATCACCAGATGCCTCATTTATGTACAGAACAATACATGAAAATAAAGATACATGTCATTGTATATACAGCAACATACCACAAACACTGAACTACATGTCTCCTGACTTGGGACAGACACAAACAACATCTTAATCTAAACCATATGCATTAACTCTTTAATAGAAAAAAAGTGTGACATGCAAGTCCGGAAGTTTTCAAGGAGACATAATGCATAATGCACCTATTTTATTTTTTGATTGAACTATAATGAGGTTAGAGTTATCTCATGTCAAACTTGGAGGAAAAGCAATTTTTTTTCGCCTTCCCAAGACTAAGAGCTTATTGTTCAGTTTCCTGAATATCTTAAGAGTTGAACTTATCTATAAATATCATTTTAAATATTCCTTCGGTTTTTATTTTTTTTAAATAGTTTTCTTCCATTGAGCATCGTTCTAAACAATATCATATTATGTGCCTTTAAATTTATAAAAATAAAACCAATAGCTGCGCACACATGTAATCTTTACGGAACTTATCATATGCCCTAATTCTTAATTAATGTACCTAATATTCAACAAAGCTATAATCTTTACAAATTATATATTATTTCTCGTAAATGAATAAGTTCTTTTACTTTAATTTGATTTAATAAATAAATCTGTTAAAGAGTTAAATTAGAAGCCTCTAGAACCATGATCTAAACATTAACAGCCTTCATAAATCTACCCAACAACATATTCTCGGACGACCACCGGATATACTGATTGTTTGACGTGATGATTTCCGGTCAATCCAGACTATTCACCATGATTGCTAACTTTGAGAAACGTCTAAAAGCCAGGGAAACCGAACAACACAAACTGTACGCCAAGCAGGATAGTTTAGAACTGTATTTAACAACACAGAGGTAGACGACACGGATGAAGAAAACACTATCCCGGAAGAAATGATTATTTCAGGTGATAGACTTACCATTCTGAAAGACAGAGCCCATTCCGCCGGTAACGTTGCGTGTATATTATTGAAAGAACTAATGCCCCACCTTTTCTGGCAAGAAAATATAAGAAATATGTACAATTGGAACGGGGGGGGGGGGGGGGGGGGGGGGGGGGGGGGGGGGTTAAATGCAAAAAAGGGACGAGTGCCCACGGGCTAAGTTAGCCGTAAGGAAGTATGTTAACCACTTTTACCCAGAGTGCCGAAAAAGAAGAGACATTCAGAAACGTTGTGATGTACAGGGTGAACGAGGTTTTGAGGCGCCCACGTGTGAAGACTTGTCGCCGTTGTCTTTTGACACTCCAAATGCGAGCTAATAAATGTGGTGATGAGAATAGTGTTACCAGTTGACTTATATGTCGGTCTCATGCAACCTTATGTGTGTATATATGAGCTGTAGTCATTTGTTTTGTTTGTTAATATATATGTAGTCGTCAATTTGGTAATGTTTCAATTTGTATGTACAATGTGAAATTCAGTAACATTTGGATAATTATGTTTTATGTCTGTATGTAATATTATATCTGTATTCAATTTTCAAAAGTCTCGTCTTGATCCATTAACTATCATTTATATATTTTTTTTCTGTTTTGAATGGCCCAGAATAGATATGTTGGGAAACAGTTTTTAAGTACATAGATATAGGAAGATGAGGTGTGAGTGCCAATGAAACATTTTATAAAAAAATAAAAAATAAAAGTTGTATGGCTATAATCATGATAATGTTGCAATTGGACGTTATGAATACCTTGATGGAGCAGTACGTCATTATGTTCATCGAAGTCTAAGACATATGTCAAGTTCATTTATTTTTTTACGCTTTAATCTGTACAGCCGATGTCGCCATGCTCTCATCAGCGTTAAATATTGATGTTCCTCAATCTTGTTATCTTTCCATAGATCTTTCAGTATGTTAGATGTTTTATTTTTAATATATTCAGACAATTTAATAGTAAGTTCAAATTTCAAATTAGACAAATTCTTTTTTTTTTAATATATGAGAAGTTGATCTTTAAAAATAAGAATTTTATTAGGCAAAATGTTTCTAAGAAACCGATGTGTCACTCTCAGGTCATCTCTACAGATCTCACAATTAAAAATAGTCTCGACAAAAAGTTGTCGGCAACCACTGTATGTAAACAATGAATCATTTCTTCACGCTCATGTGTATGTACTTATTGATGGTGTTCTTACATACATTTATAATTGAACTCTAATATTTTACTATTCTATATATTGTATTGTATTATATTGTATTTCATTGTATTGCATTGTATTACATTGTATTGCATTGTATTGTATAAAATTATTGTTTGATTGTATTGCTTGACCCTTATGGGTGTAATTTTGCAATAAAGAGTATTAATCGTTAAAACGATCCAAATTACAATTGTTTTCAATTTAAAGACTTAAACCTTCCGGAGCATCAGATTTCACTCCCGGTTTTTAGTGGAGTTCGTGTTGTTTCTTAATTATTATTTGTACTGTTGATGTAAATGTCCTTTGGTTTTGTGAGTCTTTGTTTACTCCATGGTGTTGATTGTTATTGTCTTTGTAAATACTTTTCAATGTAATAGAATAAAAATAGAACACAGAGAACATTTTCTACATTACCCGAAATATGGAAAAAAGTACGCTCACTGTTTACTACTGGTCTTTGCATTTTTGTTCATACACTTGTTACATTTTGGCGTGTGGGTAGCGTTTTTGTTACTAGAGTTAAGATGTTTCTTTAGAGTGGAATCACCAGCGTCGACTCTGAAATTAAGTAATTTTTTTTGAAAAATTTCATTATTGATACGGCTGCTTCCCTTACCAGCATCACCATCTCTATAGCCAGGCAAGGCAATACCTTGTCCGCAGAATACCTATTATTGATTATGGCCATTAGTATCTGACAGTTTCGTCCAAAACGAAATATGGTGGCATGTTCTTCTCTCGACCGGCAGTCAAACGCTTTCCGAAATTTGGTGTCAGTTTGGTTGTGCGGGATGAATCCAGTTCTTAGTCACATCCGGTCACGTTTAGAGTGCCACACTCTTGCACGCTTAAAAGTCGTTCAGCAACTCTCTGAGAAGTAGCTTGCCTGTTGTAAGGCAAATTGTCTGTCCCTACCCAATATACCCTCATTTTTTGCGTGGCAGTCCAAAATTCCCCGACCATACCCCTGAATGGCCTCGAATATAACAAGTCCTACCTATTGTAATTATTGTTTACTTGTTCTCGTCCTGAACATGCATCAAATATTTGCCACTGGACATTAAGTAACCAACAATCCTCAGAAGTAAGTGTGCAGTGTAATTCTTGATGAAGGTTCAAATAGTGTAGTACGAAAAGTCTCAAGTTTTGCCATCACTGACTCTATCCCTTTGCGTGTTTCATGTCGCTGTATGGTTCTCGACTCAATTCGATGGGTCGTCGAGGCGATCATTCCAGAAACAAACGACAGTGCAAACAATATAGAAAAACAGAATATAATATAAAGTTAAAAACGGGGAAGAATTTCTGCACACATGATCTTTTAAAAATTCCAGATTTCCTTTTTTTTTTCGCCTAATATTAAGACGGAAACTTGGAAAAAACTTAAGTTGTTCTCTCTGGCGGTATTAACTTTTTTTTTCATTGGATCACCAAACGCATTGAGTGTAGTGCGTCCTAAGTTTAATTATACAGTCGACTCATTCGGGTTGTGATTAATTATAAAAAAAAACTTCCTATTGTGCAGATGTCCAAAACAGAGAGAAAAGGCATGGACAATATAAGGAAAAAGCTAGACGTAATACATAAAAACCAACAGGAAATATCGAGTCTGCTTAGAACGCTCAATGTTTCAAATACGAGTAACGGAGGTGCGGAAAATCAGACAGAGGATCAATTTGTAGTTGTTACGAAGTTTTAAGAAGAATGCCACAATCCGTTGTTGGGTAGCTGCCTCTGTGTTAATAATTTTACGGAAATTTTGCAGTTTTTTGTAATTATCTTGGATATCATAATAGTGACTGATACTTAATACTATTAGTTAGGTTTTAAACTTAATTTATATGATTTACAAAATATCAGATAATCCTGATGAGCGACAGGCTCTTGAGAGCCTCTAGTTTTACCAACACATAATAACCAAAACATTACTTAATTCGAATCTTCTCTCCTCTCTTTGATAAGACAACAGTATATTGTTTAATACAAATCTTGAATGTGATTGTATTTCAGCAGGTAATGTAACATTGTTCCCCCCTCCCCCAAAAGTACAAATCGATAGCTATGAAATGAAGAAACAATTAACTACGAAACAGAGCTGTCTAATAATATCTCTTTTGTATGCACCATTGACATGCATTTCCCCCCATTACGCAAGTTTATTTTCACAATCGTACAAATGGAAGCCAATGTAGGGATGACGCGTTTCCAATTTTGCTCTTGAAAACATAATGTTACTGATGGAACAATCAAGGTCAAGTTTGATATTGACAAATTCCACTGTCATGGTTATAGATTAAGAGCAGACTTGGGGTAATTGTAATTGTAATCGTTAATCAGCTGTAATTGATTACAATTTTTCAAGTAATCACTGTAATCATTAATCAGCCAAAAATCTGATTACATGTAATTTAATTTAATCAATTACTTTTCAAAATACCCTGTAATCCTGATTACTTTTTGATTACATTCTGATTACAATGAAAAAATCTAAAATTGTGTTTTTGGTCATTAAATGAACCTCTTTGTTATTCATACTTGATAAATATTTAACATGCTAAAATGGTTTGGTTTACTTTAAGCATTTCTTCTTCAGTAAAAAAATAAACTGTTACAGTATTGAAAAGTCATCATTAGCCTAAGCAGAGACATATAATACAATTATATACCTTTTGTCTTAGTAAAAGATATTGTACATATTATATTCATCATTTAATGATCTTCATATTAATATTTGATAATAACTGTTGTATATATTCAAGTAATACTTTTCTTTAACACTGAATTATAATCTTTTGTTAATTTTTGTGATTTTTGTCAACTTTGAATTGACAGGAAGGAGACTAATTAAGGTTTGTTTTTATTGCAATTACCAATTGAGTATAGCTGTAGGGAAATATATATGATAAAAGATAAATTAGACATGAAAATTTATCTAATTAGCACAAACTAAATTAAAAGTTGGACAAATATGTTGTTTAAAATTTTAAAAAAATGTATTTGGACTGGACATGTAAAATGCAATGATTTTTAGTACTTATAAATTGTTTAAAATTTGATTAAACATTTCTATTAAAATTTAACATAGTTTTAACTGGTAACTTTATTTCATCCATATTTTAACTTCCATAACTGCACCTTGGAATACCTATAAAGTATGAAAGAGGTCAGAAGACAAACAAAAAACTCTTTATAAATCTTTATTAAATTTAATTCAAAATAATTCAGAGATCATTGGTGATAAAGTGTAATGTATAATAACCAGTGACACAATGTTCTTGTATGTATATGTAGGGAAATTTGGTGTTTATTAAATAGATGAAGTTTGAAGTTATCATTTTATAATGTATCAAATAAAATACTTTCTCAAATATGCTATAGATATATTGAATGTTTATTCATTCACATCATTCAAAATGTTTTGTTTTTAAATTCATTGTAATCAGATGTAATCATGATTACTTTGCCAATGTAATCATTAATTTAATCAGATACTTTCAGAAATGATGTAATTTTAATTTAATTTAATCGTACAAATGACAAAGTAATTGTAATTTAATCAATTACATTGCAAGTAATCGGACCCATCTCTGATTAAGAGGGGCACTAGCTGACAAATTCATGTTCACCGATTCTTATAAAATTCTCATATTTGATTTATAAATATTTTAAAACATTTATCCAAAATACTAAAGTCTACATAAAACAATAACCAAGACACAGGCATGAAAATACGTAGCTTCGTTTCGTGTGTATTTGAGACAAGACGCCATCTAATTATCTATTGAGTTGACCACTACAGTCATCCGATGACCATATAAAGGATGTAAACATAAATATAGATATTAATATGATAAGAAAACACGTGCTGTTGGATTATTCTAGGTGTATTTAATTTCATTTCATATTACAGATAAAAAAAAAATGTTCATCATCGTTTTTACCTGTATAAGAATGTTTATCTGTGGATCGAATCAGTCAATCAAATGATTTACCTTTGTTTCACTTTCAATACATTATCTTCCTTGAAATAAATGTACACACACCATTCACGTGTTATCAATCGCAAGCTGAAGGGTTAAATTAAAGTTCACATGAATACGGATTTAATGAGGTATAATTAAATTCTTTCAGGTATTGGGATGATTTTTGGCATGTGAGTTAACCGAGATGAGTGACAGATCAAGTTCAAGTTTTGCTATGCTTGGCTAATTTTTGCCGAAATTACAGGCTATGGACTTTGAAAAATTGTTGAAAATCACAGTTACAGAGGCCTTTGGATATTGTGATGATTTTTGGTCTCTGAGTTATTCATGATGAGTTGCAGATAAAATTTAAATTTCGTTCAGCTGGGCTTATTTTTGCTGTAAATAGTTATCAAAAGTACCAGGATTATAATTTTATACGCCAGACGCGCGTTTCGTCTACATAAGACTCATCAGTGACGCTCAGATCAAAATAGTTAAAAAGCCGAATAAATACAAAGTTGAAGAGCATTGAGGATCCCAAAAAGTTGTGCCAAATACGGCTAAGGTTATCTACTCCTCATTGTTCCCCCCCCCCCCCCCCCAAAAAAAAGTACAAATCGATAGCTATGAAATGAAGAAACAATTAACTACGAAACAGAGCTGTCTAATAATATCTCTTTTGTATGCACCATTGACATGCATTTTCCCCCATTACGCAAGTTCATTTTCACAATCGTACAAATGGAAGCCAATGTAGGGATGACGCGTTTCCAATTTTGCTCTTGAAAACATAATGTTACTGATGGAACAATCAAGGTCAAGTTTGATATTGACAAATTCCACTGTCATGGTTATAGATTAAGAGGGGCACTAGCTGACAAATTCATGTTCACCGATTCTTATAAAATTCTCATATTTGATTTATAAATATTTTAAAACATTTATCCAAGTTGGGGCTTTGGACTTCTATAAATATTTGAAAATCACAGTTATACGGACCTTTTTTCTAAATGCTTTCAGATATTGGGCTGATTTTTGGTATGTAAGCCAACCATGATGAGATACAGATCACGTTTAAGTTTTGTTCCGCTAATTTTTACCAAAATTAAGGGTTTACAACTATAAAACTTATACAGACTTTTTTTTCTATACATCTCTAGATTTTGAGCGGATTTTTGATATGTGCGACTACAATCATGTGTGTGTCCACACGTGTTATTGAAATTGAAGATTTATCAAATTTTTGAGACGGGGCCATTCGTGTCGCTTTGACATGTCTAGAGAAAGCCTTTGCTATACTCCATTGTGTACTGTAAACAATCTTTTTCTACTGATGTCCTGAACACCCCTAAAGTTTGCCATAAAAATCATACCTTTTCTTTTGTCAGAAGATCAAAAATTGGTTTTTTTTTTAGATCTTAGCGTTGCACCAATATCAATAGCCATCTCCTTATAGTTACCAAAATATCAACTAAAGCTAGTTATTTAAGTAATCGTTTGGTGAGCTGAGAAATTGTTAAAAGAATAAAATGTTTAATAGTTATATAACACGTGTTTTGTTATGAACTGAACACGGAAGCATGTCTATTGAGTAGTAAACTGTAGAGATTGATGACAACAGGGAGACAGTACGTATTTCCGAAATCCGGTTTGTATTGACGGAAACGGTAATGGATAATAGAACATCCAAGGGCAGACGACTCAAGATGACTTCCGATGTATCAGCAATTTCGTATAGTTATGTCTTAGACGTTTTATCAGACACCTCTACACTTTTTGACCATTTTATTCAGTTTGAAGATTCCATTTATAATGAACATTTTTTACACGTTTGAGAAATAATGTTAACCGTATTGCGGGAAAAAAAATTGCAGCAAGAAGAGGATTTGAATTTTGAGATAACAACCAAATGTGATGGTCTAGTTTCTTAAAGCAGTAATTGAGTAAAGCAGGGTTTGATTGCTCAAGATTATCAGCTTGTAACATCAGTTAACCAAATCAGTGCTATACCCGAATAAATAGTTTATTACCTGATAGTCAACCAATCTATTAAATATCTGACATGTGTGATAGGCGACCATTCTCCGAAACACAGGATAGCATTTAGACCACTGCTTGCGAAGACGCACTACTGGACATATTAATACCTCAAAGTAACTCTGTAGAAGATTAAACTCTGAATGATGTGCAATGTTAACAATATGTACGTGAACGCAACAATTGCTCTGCATTTTTTTTCAGACAAATTCAATATTACAGATCTGTTGCGACATATGTATCCGTTCGGAATGCATTTAACAGGAACGCCATGCCAGTGGCTCAAACTTTTCAAAGCAAGCCGAAACGATGGTTGCCCGAAGCAATCAAAATTTGCGATATGTACAAGTTGGTGATAACGTTACTGTTCCCATTACTAGTGTCGATAGGGGACGTGCAGATCCGAGAAATCTTTTGTGCATAGTTTTTTGAAAATGATCAGACAAATGACCATTTCAAACTCGACTCAATGGATAGAATTTTAAATGGATCATGCTCAAGGAATCAATTAACTTTTTCACAAATCCATTTGTTAGCTTTGCAAGATGCAAATACCTTAGTAGAGTTAAGTGATAGGGAACCAGCGCGCCAACAGTCAGTTGGGGATGGACATGGATTCCTGAAGTGTACATGTAAACCAGGTTGTATAAGAAAGACCTGCAAATGTGTATAGTCTTACGTTTCATGTAACTGTAGATGTCATAATAGTTTGTTATGTCGAAACAAATAACTGACATTTATTTTATAAATAGGTATTCGTTCTACATGTTCTATGTTAAATGGTGAAATGTGTATAATCGGTTCATATAATTTGTGTATAACATTTGGTCATGTCATGGGTTTATATCATTAATTCGCATGTTTTAAAATAGATACAAAAAAAATTCGGCAAGTTTCCAAAATTATAAAACCGCCATTATCTTGTTACGATTCACGAACTATGTTCAAAACATGCAATTTTGAAGAACATTTGATTCATTAACCCTAAAGTAAGCCATACAATCACTGCGCATTTATTTTCGCATATGATTTCCTTATTTATGTCTTAAATTTGACAGTCAGTAAATAGCTGTGAAAATTAAACCCTGTAATATCTGATATAATCAGTAAATACATGTAATTACTAAATTGATTAGTAATTAAATGAATTGTTCAGATTCATTCTCCACCTCCTGATCAACAACAAACACAAATATAACTTGTTACTTTGCATTGATGGTAAACTTATAGTTATACATGAGTGTTAGACATCACTTCAATGTTTATTTTAATTATTAATTTTTCATTCAATTAGGGAAATGAAATAACTTGTGTTGTTCTTATTCCTATTCATAAATACTTATACATGCAGTATAACATGTGAATATATTGTGTCCAAAGATAAGTATGCCTCGCCGAAATTTCAGGCATATATCAATACTTGATTGATTGATTAGAGGCCATAAGGGATGATGGTCGGGGAAATTTCGACTGCCATTTGAAAATGAGGTTACTAGTATATTGGATAAGGACAGAAACTTAGCCTTACAACAGGCCACCTACGGGCCCTCAAAGAGTTGTTATAAGGGATTTATTTTAGATTCCGTTGCATTTATGGATTTTTGGAAGTTGATATGGCGGCCAACTCCTTAGTAACAACATGTAAATTGTGCTTTTGGTGGTTATTGCTGTAGTGTTTACACAAAAAAAAGATGTGAATTAAAAAATCGTGATTATTTGGTTCAAGAATTAAAAGGATTAAACACATTTTATCTAGAGGTTAATGATGTATAAACCGGGGCAGTTATTAACAAACTCTAAATTTTTGTTTATGATTTAATTGCCCTGGTTTACACATCAATAACCTCTCGAAAAATGTGTTTAACCCTATAGTAAATGTAATAATATTTTGTAAGTATTTATGAATAGGAATAAGAACAACACAAGTTATTTCATCTCCCTAAATTTGTAAATATTATAAAAATAAGGAGTTCTGGTATAATTGACCAAAAAACATCTACTGTTAAGTTCTTTTATTAAGGGGGAGGTTAAATCTGCATCTGTATGCTTTATGCTTATTTACAGCTTATTTATATGTCATGTTTTCAGATCATCCAAGAACAGGAAAAAGAACCACTTTTAGGAAGACTTGATATAGAGGAATTTGCCAGGGTCATTTTAACACCTTATTGTTCCTTGGGAGAGAAGGTTGACTCCCAGGATAGAGTTCAGTTTTGTGTAATTTTATATTTCTTTATATTTATATATTAAAATCTCTAATATGAATTTGAAGAAGAAATGACTGATAAAAAAAAAAATTGTATACTGGAATGAAATTTGAGAAGATATCAAATTAAATGTTCTCTTACCAGTCACACTTTTTTTGGAAAAAGTTTTCTCTAAATAATGGTGTCAAAAATTCAACATAGTCAAAAAAGTTTACAAGTCATCATCATTACAAATGTGTCTCTAACCAACACAAACAGTTTTAATATTTACTGTACATGCAGTTTTACAATTGGCTATTTGTTGACTGCAACTAAAGTCGCCAAAATCTAGACATAACAATCCTTCTTTGAGGAACGGATTTATGTAAATTCTGATTGTTTCCAAATCCCTCTGTATTTCTCATGTTTCTTTTGTATGATTGAAACTTGTGCACTTTTGAACCGTAAAATACAATTGTGTATCAAAACTAATCCTTATCTAGCATTTCTAGTGATGTCATCAACATTAAGATTCATTGTTGGGGTTATTTTCTCCTTTTCAACGTCAGCATTTCTGTTAAACCTTCACAGAATTTATTTAACTAACAGACATACATGTATCGTCTATACAATGCGGCGGAGGACATTTGCGCTTTTTCATTAGATATTTGAGCTTTTTTAATTAGACATTTGCGAGTTTTATAAAGGACAAATGTGCTTTTATAATATTTGCTTCTTATGACTTACCCGTTCTATTTTAATTGGGCTTAGGTCCGGTAACTTTGGCCTTAAAATAATTAGATTTAATTTATCAATTTTCATTATTGCTTATAATTGAATAAAATTGAAAATGGAAATGGTTAATGTGTCAAAGAGACAACAACCCGACCAAAGAGCAGACAACAGCAGAAGGTCACCAACAGGTCTTTTATACAGTGAGAAATTATCGCACCCGGAGGCGATAGTGGTTTCCTATAGCTAAGACATTCGTATTTAAAAGTTATTTTGTAGCACATCGATATAGTTGTATATAGCTAAACAAAATGAAAAGTATACATTATAAAGACAAGCATAGTTATCAGGCGTCAATTTTTTGCTTGTGTCCTTTTATCTTTCTGTCCATCTGTCCCATTTTGGGTATAAACTTTTAGGAACTTTGGTCCTCAATGCTCTTCAACTTCCTACTTTAATTGGCCTTTTTAACTTTTTTGGGTTCGAGCGTCACGGACGAGTCTTATGTAGACGAAACGCGCGTCTGGCGTATATACAAAATTTAGTCCTGGTTTCTATAATGAGTTTATTGTATTGAAGAAATGCGCGCCTGGCGTTAGAAAAATATGAGCCAGGTACATTTGATAAATATATACACCTACATCAATATCAAAGTCATGATAATTGTGTTTATAAACAGTAGAATATGATTGTCTTAACTTTTGTTTCTCGTGTTGATTACAGTTTCAAGTTTAATTGAGACAAAATCGTCTTTTTATATTTTCAGAGAACAAAAATTGTAAAACATCGAGGAGATTTTAACATGTAAAAAGATGAAAAAAGCAGTATTTTATTAAATGGGAAGGATACCTCCAGTGAATCCAACAGTTGGGAGCCAGCTGTGATTATTCCAAAAACACTAATAACACATTTTAATAAGAACAGCAGTAAAATATATTTGGTATTCAGTCCTTCTACCTTTTCCTGGTGATAATCTAGATCCACATCTTGTTGTATTTTCTAATATATATATTTTGTATGAATAGACTAGCATGTTGATCCGAACATCTTTTTAGGACAATATGTCGATGGCATATTCAAAATTCTTGGTATCTATAAGTTTTAACCATAAATATCAACATTATACAAACATAATGTTTTTATTATGAATAAACACATCTCACAATAATATTCAAATTATTTTGTGGTCAAGTTATTGTTCATTTCGTCCACATTCAGAACTCAATCATATACTCATTGTGATTTTTATATTTACTGAAAATTTATAAACTCCTGGGAAATGAAAGTCAGAGTTTTAGAGCCGATTCTTTAATTACTCCCTGAATTATTAATGTAGAGGGTTCGAATTGCAAGGATAAATTGAAACTTAAAATTGTCTTTGAATGTATCATTATAATACACAAATGGTAGAAAGAGGGTCATGCAGTTCTACCCCTTGACCCATAATCTCACGTCTGTATCCAACAATGTTAGTCCAATTTAATGCACTTCTGAAACAAGAAAAAGTACATTGTCTTATCTGGGCCTTTTATAGCTGACTATGCGGCATTGACTTTACTCATTGTAGAAGGCCGTACGGTGACCTCTAGTTGTCAATGTCGGTGTCATTTTTGGTCTCTTGTAGACAGTTGTCTCATTGGCAATCCTACCACATCTACTTTTTTATATGTTAAGAAACACAGTTTATATAAATAAATACAATATTAATTTTTTTTAATGTTTAATGCTTACTATTCAAATTTCCCGTAATTGCTGTGCGACATTACACCTCTTAGTATGCAATTCCGTCACTGCTTTCTCATTGGAGGAGACCGATCGTAATTATAGCAGTATCCGAACACAATAAATCCTCTGTAAACTATGAATAATCAGTGTATGTACAAAAAGGCGTGAGTTTATATATCAACATTAATATAGGGACTTTAAATGTAATGTAATGTTAAAATTGCGCAAGAGACATAAATAAATAACATATTCGTAAGGCTTGGAAACCATAATTTTAAGTAAATCATAAGCATGATTAATTTGGATGTTGAGTAATATTATTTACTTAGGCTTTACGTTAGTTTAAAATACCAAGAGATAATATAATTAACATGTTCCTTTAACGTGAGGATCAGTTGTTAAGCTTTGGATTTCAAATATTTTGGCCACGAGCAAGAAAATTGGTACCGTTAATTGTATTGTTATCCATTCGTTTAATGTGTTTGAACTTTGGATTTAGCCATTTGATTTGGGACTATCCTTTTTGAATTTTCCTCGGAGTTCAGTATTTTTGTGTTTTTACTTTTTATCATAGTTATCAATGTAACTAAATGATCTTATATGATGAAATTTGTAAAGTCTGAAATCATGACTTTTATGATCTTTTAAGCTTAAGTCGTATTATTTTGATTGGTTTAATAATGCTCGTATGGAGTATAACTTTTAAGTATGAAACTGGCTTGACCATACACAGAGATATACCCCTTTATTCCACAGACTAGCTATGCATTAGTAATGTTCATTATAAAGCCTTTGTGCATTTCTTTGTACTGTATACGACATATTTATTTTCCATTACCTGTGTGACGTAGAAAAAATAATTGTCACTTATGTCTTATATCTTGCTGTCCTATATGAACAATAAAGACAACACTCACGAAATGTTTAAGAGTTACAGATAAGTAGCTATCTTTGCCGCATTCACTAATAACAAATAGTTAACATTATGAATACGATCAACATAGTGAAGAATTCTTTCCTGCGCATGTGAAAGTAAGGTTGCTTTTGACAGCTGAACAATTTTATGGGACTCTATCCTTGCCGTATTCGTAATTTGCTGATTGATGCACTGATAAAGATATATATATATATATATATATATATCTATAGTTACTTACCAAAAATACTTACAATTAAGGGAAGCTTTTATTTCTGGCCGAGAAGGCACGTAATTAATTGGTAAACGGACAGAAAGTCACAGGACAAAAAGTCACAAATAGTTTGTTGACAATTATTTGAATATATATATTGCACAATCTAAACAATTTTAATAGTCGTCAGCTTTTAACAAAATTACGTGTAAGTGATCACAATTTGGAAATTGAAAATTCAAAGAGAATAGACTGTGCAAAGTTTGTAAAATTTTAGATGATGAGGCACACTTTTTCCTTCAGTGCCAAATTAACAGTAATGTAAGACATTCCCTTATAAATGCAATTAAAACCCATTATCCTAATTTTAACCAGCTTGACTCAAACTCTAAACTTAAAACTATTCTAGATCCCAATAAAGATATTTTGTCTAGTGTTGTAGACTATATAAAGCAATCTAAGGAATTGCTAAAATAAGGTCCACATTGGTCAATTATTATATATATATATTCATATAGATATATGTTATTAATATCAACTTCACTTTTATAAAACAATTATCATGTATTATGTTTCTTGTCACTTGTGTATACAATGTACCATGTTTGCATTTTTACCCGTTAGGTTTCATGTTATTTGCAATAAAGTTCTTATATAAGAGAAATATCTTTAATATTTACTTTTTAATACATATATTCTTATTGAAGTGTAGGAAATTGCATTACTGAAAATGAAATGAAGAATTAAGTTAATTTTACTCATGCAACATTTAAGTGCAAAGCCACGTTGACATTTTGTTTTTGTAAAACGCTTGCCGAAGTGGGGCGTTATTTTGGCTGTGCGGGATGTATCAAGTTCGCAGTCACGTCTGGTCAGAAGGGCGTTAAATCCGATGCCTCGTATAAAGAGAGTGCCACGATCTTTGCACGTTAAGAACCCTTGCAACAACTCTTTGAGGGTCCGTAGGTGGCCTGTTGCAAGGCAAAATTTCTGTACCTATCCAATATACCCTCATTTTCCAGTGGCAGTCCAAATTTCCCCGACCATCATCCCAGATAACCTCTATTGTATCAACCTACGTATTGATTTTATTGTGAACTTGTTCTCGTCCTGAATATGCATGAAATATTTGCCACTGGACGTTAATCAACCAACAATCAATCAATTGATATGTTTTGGATAAATTTTGTTTACAATGTTGGTTTATATCCAATAGTACACGAAAAATACAAAATATGTTTGTAGAAATAAGAGTTTTTTATTCAAAGAAAATATTCCAAAAAAATGAATTGTGTCTTTTTGTCCTGTGACTTTCTGTCCTACATTCAATTATTTTCATCATTATACATGTTTAATATGTGTTGATTTATCATAATCTGTTGTACTGTTATATGGGTATACTTATATGATTATTTGACTAATTGTTTAAATGTAAATATATTTCACTGATGTAATTGAATATTTGTAATATTTATATTCTATAAGCTGTATTGCTTACGAATTAAAGATTATTATTATGAGTAATTTTCAAACGGCAATAGAAAGTAAATAGTTATCAAAGGTACCAGGATTATAATTTAGTACGCCAGACGCGCGTTTCAATTAAATAAGACTCATCAGTGATGCTCATATCAAAATATTTATAAAGCCAAACAAGTACAAAGTTGATGAGCATCGAGGATCCAGATTTCAAAAAAGTTGTGCCGAATACGGCTAAGGAAATCTATGCCTGGGATAAGAAAGTCCTTAGTTTTTCGAAAAATTCAAAGTTGTGTATAAGTAAATTATTAATTCCAAGTTTTGGAAAAGTAAATTTGTCGTTTACAGTATGAAGAAATCCAAGTCATTTTCAAAAAGTCTCAGATAATTTGTTTATATATAAGAGCAATATCTTGAAATATTTACTTTGTAATACATTCATTCATATACAGCCATTATTCTTGAAAATCAAGATTTATTCAATTTTAATCATGCAAAAGATATATTTCTCTGCACTATGAAGTCATCTTAAGACCAACCAGCCTATTGTTTATTCGCATTAGCTAGCGCAACGGGTATTGTGAGATAAAAGGTCTATGACATCGTCTTTTTGGCCCCTATAGTAAAACTATCACGTTCGATTATGCGAAATTAGCAGATTTCAACATGGCGTTCCGCATCAAAGGACTTTTTGTCGGTGCGAAAGAAAATAGTGAAATTACCACTAGCATAAACAATGCCATTCAGACATCTAAGGATACATTGTATGCATCCATACTAGAAACACTCACTAACAAAATAAGTGACATTGGCCGGGAGCTTAATCAGACATATTCAGAAAATATGGAAATAATTGGTACCGAAACAGCACAGAGTGGTGAAGCTGGAACTAGACTGAGTTCAAAAAGCAAAGACATAAATGAACATTTCACACATAAACTGAAAGTCTACACAGCTTCTCTGAAACCAAGAACAGACAACCAGCCATATCAAAAGAGAACAGAAAACCAAAGTTACCAAAAGAAAACGTGGACAACGTCAAAATCAAAAGCTGACAAACATGTTCTAAGAGAACTACAAGATCTTGTGGCAAAACTGAACAATTGAATACTTTCGCCACTATAGACATTTAAACAAATGGAACTTAATTTTGTGAAAAACGCCAGTGAGTTAGGATTTATAAACAGTTCAATCACTTGGATACTAATAGCATATTCATCTTGTAAGTTTCATACTTTTTAATTATAGTGTCATATATAGTCTTGGTAGACTTGAATAAGAATAAAAATAAATATATATATGTAATTTATATTTTTAGTTATATTTAAAAAAAAAAACCGTCTGACTACATTTAAAAAACTGTTCCATTAATTTAGCATACAATCTAAGTCAGAATGTATATAAAAAAAAACTAAACTGCTCAATATACAGAGTCAAATAGAGATGTTATGATGTTGGGATTATTGATGATTTTACACGGCAAATCAATAAAATTGCAAATCCTGAAATGGTAATTTTATTGATTTTCCATTGGACGTCAACGGATCAAACTACACAATTATCTTTACACAATCATTCTTCTAACAGATGTATTATAGAAGAAACGCAACACACTTAGCTAATAAAACTATTGATAGAATTAAATTCATAATTGATAGAGGAAAACAAGATTGGCCTCTATTTTTTTAAGACCTGTCTATCGTCTACAGGGTTTCCCCTGGGACAATTATTTTTTTCGCCACCTCTTTCGCCAAATCAATATATTTTTCGCCACTTTATTATTTTTTTCGCCAAGTAACATAAATATATTTTTCGTTTAAAATTTACCTTTTTTTTCTACACCCTCCCTTAAATAAGATTATTTTTCCCCATGGTGTCTCTGATTATTCTTTCAACCTTAGTTTAGAGTCTACATTTTAATGATTAACATTAAACATTAATTTTACTTTAAAACAAAAGAATTTCTTTTAACTTAAAAAGGAAAAATATTCATTGTATTTTAAAAAAAACTTTTCAAAATGAAGGGGCCACTGTACTTTTAATAATTAAGAAGATAAGTCATGGATATAACAAAATTAATGGACATGCTTTGATCATATAATACCAGTATAGTTCGTAGGGAGAAAGTTTAAAAGAAAATACAGTTGTGCCCTTTTGTACTAAGAAGTCATTTTTACAACAAAACAAAAGCTTTTATCACATGAAATTGATCCCTCATTTCATGTGTAGTCATTACATTGAAGGGTTACTCTCATTCGAAGGGGTTTTTCCCAACCTTTTGGATAGATATTTTCATAACGACAGTTTTCTTTTCTTGACCATCGTAAATGAAAAAGTTTGAGACATACAACTATGCTTGAAACACGTGTGTCACTCAAACGACTTTTTTTAAAGTCAAAGGATACTTAAAGTTTTAAACACGTGCGTCGCAAAGATGTAAATAAATTCTGTATGTGACATTTAGCGGAAGCCATTTGACCATATCATTTTGTGAAACAATTCAATCAACACCTTTATTAATTAGTCCTTTGTTGTGGATAGCTATAAAATGCAATCAGCTGATTATTGATTTTCTGTCTAAATCTTAATGAGGTCAAGGTGAATTCCGAGTATTGTCTGATCAGGTAAAGTCCGAGAAACTCGAAAAAGTAAATAAACAAGATGGAGGAAAATAAATCGTTATATATATTTCTTTCGCCAATTTTTTTCGCAAATGACGAATTTTTATCGCCACAATTATTATTTTTTCGCAAATTGCGAAAATGGCGACCGCCAGCGGAAACCCTGATCGTCTACATTGTGAACTTGTTCTCGTACTGAATATGCACGAAATATTTCCCACTGGAAGCAACCAACAATCAATCAATCAGGCCAGTATTTCATAGGAACAGATACAACCCAGGTGTTTCCAGTAAATCCCACTCAGGGCTTGTCAATACTCAGAAAACTAAGGTTTTTGTCAACCCTGTCGTATGGCCATCATCAATTAGCAAAACTCGTGCATCATAGTCACTTATTAAATGACGAATGTTAAACAATTAAAAACATGAAGAAACCCAATGGTAGGACATGCCTGATTTATAAAACAAAACCATGATTGATCTTTTTAGCTTTGTTCATAAATTTAGCATAATATTATAGGTATTATATTAACATAATTAATGTGTATACATGATAGTAATCTTCTAAATTTTTGCCAAAAAAATTCAAATGAATATATATATACATTTTTGTATTTTATAAAGGTTGTTCAAAGCTGTCATTGGAGAGGTCTATGTTGCAAGCAGTTGTACTTGATATAGAAGATACAGAAGTGGCGGACGATGAAAAAGAGCACTTGGTATTCCTTGGACCAAATGAGGAATGGTTTCCACAAGACAAATATCTTACTTCAGCAAATGTTCAGAGTACCAGTAACACATGCACAGACAAACACGTACTTCTATGTTCCTCACCCATTAAACCTTCAGGTTTTTCAACCATTAACATTGATGTTGATACTGACTGTAATGTTGCAGTGCATCCACCTGCTATTCTCTTTGATCATGTTGACAACTAGGAAGGATCAGGGATGATAAGCATTGTACTAACTTATTTAACCCTATTTAAATGAAGTATTTATTCTTATTATTTTTATCACATGACTGACTTAAATGCTGATTTAAATATTTTTCCTCGCTCATAATAACCTTCCATCATTACCGAACTGAACAAAGAAATAACACGACGGGTGCCGTATACGGTGCAGAAAAGGCTCACCCTTTCCGGTGCACCTTATTTCACTCCCGGTTTTTTAGTAGAATTCTTTTTGTTTATTGTTAGTCTTAAGAGCAGAATTTATACTTTTCTTGTTTGAAGAAGAGGAGTCCGAGACAAAATCCTGAAAATTTGACGAGTTACACTGATGTGTTGTTGCTTTCTGAAACACCAGATTTAGCAAAGACTATTTTAGTAAAGATGCATGGCAGCTTGTATTAAATACTCTCAAAACATTTTAAGGTAACCACTCTAAATATCAATATGGCATCTTCTCTAGGTACTGATCTTCAAATAATATAAAAAAGTTTAATTAAAATGATTGAAAATCTAGAGAAAGGTACGAACAAGTTTTATAATTAATTGCGTCCGAAGCGCTTTTCTGGATTTACCTTCATCAGGAACGCTCAAGCCAAACATTTGAAATCCGAAGATGTATAAGTACCGAAAATCGTTGAAGAGCTATATGTCAAAAATACCAAAAATAAAAAGCCAAATTCGTCTTAAGCCAACTTTACCTGAGGGAGTTGAAACCTTAGTTTCATAATAATTTTAAAATTTATAAACAGATAATTTTAGTAAAGTTTGTTAAATCATGTCAGTACCGAAGCACTGAATACTGAGCTGATAATACCCTCGGGGACTGATAGTCCACCAGCAGAGGTATCGACCCAGTGATGTAAAAAATTGAAAACAACACGTTTCATAATTTATTGCGTCCGAGTATTTGAGTATTTTGTAGGTCTATTAACTAAACAATTAAATTGTTATATATTTTTTTTGATTTTTCGTTCAGATAAGTCACTTAATTTTAGCGTCTTTGATTTCAAACTGGAAACCATGTAACTTTAAAAGGTCTGTTGCTGATTTCAAGTTCATTTCTTCATTTACTTTTAATCCAATTGTACATAGCTGCTGAGGTCCCACATGTTTGTTCTTGACCAGTGCGTCTTTTTTTGGTTTTAGTCTAATTACGTTTGATATGTTCATTTTTAAAATTCTTGTTATCACAAAAGAGTGATTTTTCTTGAGGTAGGCCTTTCTTTCCCCGTCCTATAGTATTGCCACTGCATTAGGATCCTTTGGATTCTTTGGTTCCCGTTTAACCCTATACCCCAGCCCAACTTCCAGATGCCGATGTCCCCAGTGGTGCATGCCGACGGCCAATAGATTGGGTATAATGAGATATTTCATGCTGCAAAAATATATTTAATATATATGAATTTGGTCAAATGTCACATTGAATGAGTATACAAGTTAACGTTATCGGATATATGGCATGTTTTCGCAAATTATTGTAATCTTTCAAGAACAAATTCCAGAATCAGAAAAGAAGAATTCGAACAACGACACACCCACCGTGCAGAGAAGGAAAACGGCAACCTTGTGAAAAAAATAAGTAATTTTACAGTAGTTTTACTATCACGTTTTAGGTCATAGGTAAATGTTTATGGTTTTGTCTCCAAATATAGGAACTTATTATTTTAATGTCAAGAACATTTACTATTGTCTTCGTATTGTTTTATAATGTTTTCTACTAGAGACATAAATTTGTCTCTGTTTATACCAAGTCAGGAGTAGTCTAGGCAAATAACTTTGCTAATATTTATTTTATCTTGTCAGAACTTCACATTTCGACATTTCACTTGTTGTTCACAGTAGGGGTATTTTGTTACTCCCGTTACATTGGCGGGCGGATTCAGAAATAAAAAAAAAAAGGGAGGGTCCACTCAGGGTGCAGGAAGAATGGAGACATTTTTTTGTGCAGTTTTGCCGAAATCTACAAAATTTTCCAAAGAAAAAGGGGGGTTCCTATCCCGGCAACCCCTTTCTGAATCCGCCACTGCAATGATTGATAATTATTCTATTCAAAGATGATTGTGGTATAATATCGGCAATTTTATTTTTAAAGAAAAATAATCAGAAATCGTTATCAGCATTATGAATATCCATTTGTAAATCCTAAATGATTTGAATAAAATATAAAAGGATGTGATCGAAATTTGCCGACAATGAGAAATTATGTTGCGGGTAATTTCGATCGTTTTAAAAGTCTTAAAACAATGACAGTAATAGACTTTTAAATGCATACAAGATGTTTTTCTATTCTTTAATATTATAATTTCAAGAATGAAAGGTTTTAACACTAAAATTATATGTTTACTTACTTTTGTATAGCTAAAGAACCGTATAGTGAAATCAAATAAAGTTTTCAAAATTCCCGCAGAATTGTGGGTGTGGCGGATAACGGTACTCTTCGGCCAATCAAACGACGCGAAACAGATTGCTATCATGTGACACCCCATGCAGCTGGTCGAGAGAAATGCCGCAATGCGACCTAGTGTATTGGCTTTACAACAGTGATGGGGACAAATGTACTAAAAAGGGTTAAACGATGTGATCGAAATTGCCAGCGTGATCGAATTATCCCGAATTTCCCCTATATGATACTATTATTTTTTTCATGCCTACCCACGAACACACATTTTGAAGGTTATAAATTCTAATAAAAATCTTCATGTGATGAACTTTTGGTTTTGAACTATGCTTTTACCGTGAAAGACGTAGAAAATCGTATGTTTTCGCATTTGACAATTTCTGGATACTGGATTTTTCCTAGCACATATTCCTCCTCAATTTCAAAGCAGATATCATTAATTACCCACCAATCTTTAGATTTCTTCTTGTTTGTAAAATATCTAATTGATGGCCAACTGGTAACCTAAAATAAAATTAAAAAAAGGTATTATATTAATATAAAACAAAAAGACTGAAAACAGAATATAGATTTATCATGTTCATACATATACATTTACAAGGTAAAATGTCTTGTCTTCATGTAATTTAACGCTTTAAGTTTGAAGTTATACGTGATGACGTGATAAATAAAAATGGATACGATGACAAATTAAGTGAAAGAAAGTAAGCTTAAATTGCGGAAATGATTGAAACAATAACGGGAGTTAGCAATACAAAATGCAAAAGGTAGCACTATATTTTGAACAAGTATTAATTGATAAAAGACATAGCAGCAAGAATAGTATGAGCGTCACATGCTTAACAATTCAATCATGCAATTGACAAGAATAAATTAAATAGGGTAAAGGAGAGTTAAATTATGATGCATTTTGTTATATTAAATTTATTCTACTGATCCTGAATAAATTTGTCCATGTCTCATTCTTGAAACTTACAACTACTGTATAATTTTTGCTTCTATGTGAAATAAGAATGTGTTCTCCTTTTTTTTTTTATAGCTGTCACAAATCAAGAAACTAGAAATCAACACTTATAACTATATGAACATAGTTTTATAAAACTAAAGCTTAAAAAGACGTCAATCTAGACACCAACATGACTTAAACTTTATACTAACATGCAACAAACTCAATAATTTAATTTGAAGTTGATGATTGTGATATATAATACTAAATGATTGTTTTAAATATATAACAGTTACTTGATTTATATTCCGATAAACCTTGAACTTCACAGTATACGTCTCTAAACATTTACCATTTTTTGCTTCTCTAGAATTTTAAATATAAATCTGATTGGGTCGGCTTGTAAATGTATACGACTGCGTTATATATTACATTTTGTCACATTGAATTTACCTTTCAGGATTCTGCTGCAGTTTCATGTCATCTACCATGTCTCCAATACCATCATCAATTTGGTCGTTCTTGCCATCCAACATGTGTCCAATATCATCACCCGTTTGGTCTTTCTTGCCTTCCAACATGTCTCCAATATCATCATCCTTTTGGTCCTTCTTGTCTTCCAACATGTCTCCAATATCATCATCCTTTTGGTCTTTCTTGCCTTCCAACATATCTTCAATATCATCATCCTTTTGGTCCTTCTTGCCTTCCAACATGTCTCCAATATCACTATCCTTTTGGTTCATCTTGTCTTCTAACATGTTTCCAATATCATCATCCTTTTGGTCCATCTTGCCTTCCAACATGTCTCCAATATCATCATCCTTTTGGTCCATCTTGCCTTCCAACATGTGTCCAATATCATCATCCTTTTGGTCCATCTTGCCTTCCAACATGTGTCCAATATCATCATCCTTTTGGTCCATCTTGCCTTCCAACATGTCTCCAATATCATCATCCTTTTGGTCCTTCTTGCCTTCAAACATATCTTTAATATCATCATTCTTTTGGTCTTTCTTATATATCATAGACTAATGTTGTAACGAAGAAAGGTCCTAAATTAAAGTTGCGGTCAATTCCCAGTCTTCAATCAACAAGTCAAAAAATGACGTCCGATCTCTAATCGACGCCCCTTCCTTAAATCGACGTCCAAGATGGATGGCACTTGGTTTTTTGGATGACCGACTTCTTGTATAAACGGGTGAGTGTCTTTCATGAAAATAACATCAAGCAATTCGTCTGCAAAATTATAATTTTGAATTTTTATACGTTTCTCTTTCTTTTCGTCTCTATACTTTATATTTCTGATCTGTTTTGTGTCTCGAGGAGCCAGATTGATATCATTAGTTTGTAGATGGTCTGAATAAATCTTTTGCGGTCTATTTAACTCTACGTCTGCACGGATTTGCTGCATGGTTTTATGGTCTGTTCTAATGAATTGTTCGTGGCTCACTGGTGGATACTGCCCAAGGTATTCATATACAGCGGTGTTTTGCAGGTTGTTGTCAACAGTGGAGCTAAACCAAGTCACTCTTTTCAGTGCTGTGTAAAACTTATTGAGGGTAACGATGTCAGTTTCCGATGGTTGCGGGTTCAATGGAATGAAGGAAAGGGTTCCTTTTATCTTTTGAGCAATGCAATACTGTCCTTCTTTCTTGGTGACCTGTTCCATATTTTCGCATACTACATGGTGTGTCTTAACAGTATTACCGGAAGACGAATCCCAAACACCGCAGTCATCGTAAAAGGTGGATCGCTGTCGATTTCCTCTATTGGCGTTCATGCTGTTGTCAATCTTAAAATATTTGTTGTTCTTTGGACCGGATGGTACGTTGGCAAGTATCGAATCAGCATTCTTTATTTCATGATATATCAAAGTAGTTGGTAATAGTATTATATGTGGTAGACTTTTCCCTCTTGGCATTCCATTGACTGTTGAATATTTTCAGACCGGTTGGATGATTGATGACAAGCAGAGGAGTTTATATACAAATAAATCTTCAAAGACGACAAAGTACTACCTTCAATGATTTTCTCAATTTGACAACTTTTTTGATAATTGTATGTGATGTTATGATGTTTATCTGAAACAATAGCATAACATCACAACATAGAAAAACAAACGAAAAATATCAATTGGAAGGCTTAACTCAATCAAAGAACGTAAATTAACGACCAGTTTCAGATATATAAAGATCATCAGGTTTAATAATTTGGAAATAAAAATCAGTGGCAAGTATTAAACATGTCCGAAACAATTTCAGATAGTGTGTTTAATTCTTCTTTAAACGGACTTGAATTCATAAAAATAAATAATACGATTATTAGGGTAGCAAAAATCAAAGATGTTTTCACTCCCAATCAGACAAGTTTAAACTGATGTAATTCTTCAAATTTTTTTTAATGTCACCCTCTCTTCCAGACCAATCAAAAATCGATAATTTGATGTACAATTGATTGATTGATTGTTGGTTGCTTTACGTCCAGTGGCAAATATTTCATGCATATTCAGGACGATAACAAGTTCACAATACATGCAATAGGTAGGTATTGTCATAATAATAGAGGCCATTTGGGATGATATTGTCATAATAATAGAGGCCATTTGAGATGATGGTCGGGTAAATTTGCACTGCCACTGGAAAATAAGGGTATATTGGAAAGGAACAGAAATTTTGCCTTGCAACAGGCCACCTACGGATCCCTCAAAGGGTTGTTGCAAGGGTTCTTAACGTGCAAAGAGCGTGGCACTTTCTTTAAACGAGACGTCGGATTTAACGTTCCCCATTCTGACCGGACGCCCCACATCGGCAAGCGTTTTACATCCGGTCGGAAGAAGACCAAGTGACCATATTTTATTCACCAGTCATCCTTTAATTATTTTTATATAAACATATAAATCTTTGTAAAATCTAGTTCAAATATTTATAGTTTTTCACTTGCTTTCCATCACAATATAATTAACGAGACGTTTTTTCAAACAATACCAAATCACCCACCATGCCAGCATTTTGTCCAATCACAGAAAGGATTTTCGAGCATGCGTATTCTGTTGCCATAGTTAAAAGGTAAACACACAACTCCGAGGAAAATTCAAAAAGGAAAGTCCAAAATCAAAAGGCAAAATCAAAAGTCCAAACACATCAAACGAATGGATAACAACTGTCATATTCCTGACTTGGTACAAGCATTTTCTAACTTAGAAAATGGTGGATTGAACCTGGTTTTATAGCTAGCTAAACCTCTCACTTGTATGACAATCGCATCAAAATCCACTACATTGTCAACGATGCATGAACAATCGTCCTTAAGTTCAAAGGGCACAAACCGAAACTATACCGACTACGGGGTCCGTCGGTGGCCTGTTGCATGGCAAAATTTCTGTCCCTATCCAATATACCCTCCTTTTCCGGTGGCAGTCTAAATTTCTCCGACCATCATACCAGATGGCCTCTATTGTATCAACCTACCTATTGTATTTATTGTGAACTTGTTCTCCTCCTGAATATGCATGAAATAGTTGCCACTGGACGTTAAGCAACCAACAATCAATATACCGACTACGTCGGAAAACCTTGTAATTGCACCTTTTCACACTGTAAACGACAAATATTTTTCTGTTACCTGTATGACGTTCAAAAAAAAAACTGACACTTAGTGCTGTTGATATTTTAACGAAATGAGGCATACTAACTGTTAAGGCATACAGACGCATACTGCTCGATTCGGGGAACCGAAAACAAAAGAGAACATGTGTATATATATATATATATTGAAAGAGAGGATTATTGTGACTTGACTTTTAATCATCGAAAGAAAAGCACAGAAACATTGTAAATATATAACAAAGTATTTTTATTATAAGTGTGTGTGGGTATCGATGTAAATAGTGTCCTACAGCATATTTGGTGGAAGCATCACTGTAAACAGAAATTGCAGATCACAAGTTCTACATACTAGCGTATGGTTCCTTTACCTTCTTATTCCCGTTCAATGATAATAAATTCAGTCCTATAGAAATTCATAAATAACTTACAACTGGTGAAATATTGTCAAACACATATACAAATGTGTGACTCTGTATAACACCATTTTTAAATGACCGCAAAAATTTTTTGGTCGTATATTGGTTTGACGTACAAGTATATAGTATAAGTAAATAGAAATCTAAGAAATTTAAACACAAGGTCTATGACCATAAAAGGAAGGTTGGGATTGATTTTGTGAGTTTTGGTCTCAACAGTTTAGGAATTAGGGGCCAAAAAGGGCCCAAATAAGCATTTTTCTTGGTTTTCACACAATAACTTTATTTTAAGTAAATAGATATCTATGAAATTTAAACACAAGGTTTATGAACACAAAAGGAAGGTTGGGATTGATTTTAGGAGTTTTGGTTTCAACAGTTTATGAATTAGGATCCAAAAAAGGGCCCAAGTTTGAGTTTGAGTCCAATTATTCCATTTCGCTGCAACAAAACCAAGACTCTCTACTGGTGAGGTTTTAAAGACGCCAAGACAAGAGAAACAATCCCTGGTGATGCACAGCATCGAGAATCTGTATGTAGGACTTCCTTGCAGAGCAATACACGATAGAGCCATAATCTAGTTTAGATCTAACTAGAATTAAAATATCTTATGCTTTTAAACATCTCGATTTTAACATTTTGATATGGGATAGAAAGGTTAACTTTTTATCGAAAGTACGTGGCATCTTTATACGAAGTTTAACAATGTAAAATACATACAACGTTATGTAAAGAAATTTAGAGTTATATATCGGAAGGTGAACACTAGGCCACACTTAAAAATATTTTGGTTTGCCCAAACCCTACCCAAAGGTTGAGACAGTGGGTAGGTAGGTAGGCATTTTCTTTTTTTTTTCTTCAAAAAAAGAAATTGAAGTATCAGATCTTTATTAGTCTTCATGCCTATTTGATTAAAAAAAAACTTCTTCAAATCAGGACAATAAAAGAATTTGAGTAGGCAGCTTTTTTCTGGGTAGGTAGCGTTTGGGCAAACAAACCTATTATCTATTATGGCCCTACTTACTGTGAGTCCGGATTATGTGCAATTAAAATGTTTTGTTTTTATCATTCCTACAAATATTTTCTTCTATTTCGTAAGATTTGAACTTTCAAAACTAAACCTATTTGAAATCGCTGTCTGCTGCATCTGTTTTTGGAAAGTAACCCAGTTCCGGAAAAGTATATTTTCGGCATTTTGAAATATATTTGGTTAATTGCAAGCCATTCTCAAAATTGTCACACACTTTCCAAAGCCCACATATGTAAACCTGTTTGTAGATATTATAAAAAGAAGATGTGGTATAATTGCCAATGAAACAACTATCCACAAAAAACCAAAATGGCATAAACATTAACAATTATAGGTCACCATACGGCCTTCAACAATGAGCAAAGCCCATAGTCGTACGTTTTGAGGTGAAATCGACTCCAGGATTATAATTTAATACGCCAAAACAAGATTTTCCAGCATAAATACTCCACCTTAAGGCCTTATGGCACACCTGTTCTCCTGAAATTATGAACGGAAAACTGATGTAAAAAATTGAAACCAACATGTTTAATAATTTCTGGCGTCCGAAGCGCTGTTCTGTATTAACCTGCATCAAATATGAGAGTGTAAAGAACTTGAACTGTTTTCTTCAAAATTGTGAAGTGCACTCAAGACGCAAATGTTTATTTTGTTTAATCATATGTTTAGTAATAAATACAGTAGTTTTGAATGTGATAAATCGCTTGCTGTTAAATTCATATCGCGCAACTTTGATGCGCACCCTACTCGAATTTCTTGTTCGTATTCAATACGGAGTCTCTCGGACTTTTTTTCATTCAACACTGATCAGCTGTTGATTTTATTGTCGTTGCCACGAAGCCCGCACAGCATTCAAATAGGAGAAGAAGTAATCATTCGTTTGACTCATTATGGTTTAGAACTGGAAGATCGGATTGAAGAATGCGATCGTGCTGCTGAGCAGATGACTACAGATGAATTCATCGACCAAATGAGAAATAAGAATACAAGTAGGAAGACAAATTCAGATGTTAACAAGTTAAAAACATGGCTTTCCGATCTAAATGAACTACGGGAATTTCATGAGATTCCTCCTCAGGAACTTGACCTCTTGCTAGCAAAATTTTTCACGACTGCCAAGAAGTGTGACGGAGGGGTTTATGAACCAGACACATTTAAATCTACTCAAGGCAGTATAAGTAGACATTTGACTGAAAAACACTGTGATATAGAATTAATCAAAGACAAGGAATTACTTGAAAGTCTTACTTCAAAGCAAAACTGGAGGCAAATGACGTCAAAAGAGTCAGCAATCAGACAGGCGGGTAACCCCATGTAGAAGATGTAGACGACAGGTCCACAAAGATGATTGTTTATCTTCTGTCCTTATACTTGTGATTGACTATTTTAGAGGGAAAGGAATTGATAAAAGTAGTACAGGCCTATTAGATGAGGAGTTTATGAATGTTGAGATGCGGGAGAGTTGAATAGAGTTAGTGATATAGAATGGGTTCGTTTCTCAGTCTGTCGTTAGATTTGTGGCAATATCATACATTATTAGGCAGCAGGGTTTGGTGACGTAAAGCCACCCGACACTCCTGTTACACTAACAACGACAAGATATTTACAATCTACCTGTGTCATGTGGGCTTAAATTCCAATGTTCAATAATAACAACGACAAAGCTATTTTCAATCTACCTGTGTCATGTGGGCTTTAATTCCTATGTTGAATGCTATAAACAACGACAAATATATTTTAATCTACCTGTGACATGTGTGCTTAATTACCAGAATATTCAGAGTTAACTAGTTACAGGCGGCGCACGTGGTTGTAAGAGTTAAATTGAAACATCAATCCAATTATTAAGTACTACTTATTATCCTTTGTCTTCACAATTTCTCAAACGGTTCAATTGTTGCAGTGGAATAACTGCATTTATTAAAGAGCGATATTTGTTTTCTCGGAAAGATATAAATAATGAGTGATGCGTCACTTCGCACTTGTTTATCCGCAGAAGGTATTATGACTATTATCAAACAAACATGCCTACAGATTTAGGTATAACAGTTGATAGAAATAATACTGTAAATGTTAAAATAGTTTTATCATGTACATACTTCAAAATGTCGAGCTTATTTTTATTTCACCCTGTTGTTTAAAAGCACACTTTTAACATACCACTATTTAAAGCAGAAACTTTTTTTAATGTAAAAATAGTATTATGCACTGCATGCTTAAATATTGTAATAGTAAAGTGCTGTCTAAGCTAATTACGTGTTCTTCTGCGGATGAGCTTTCTTTAATAAACTATAACAAACTAAACAAAACCAAAAAAAAAAAAACACTAGAAAAAACAGTCCTTTCACATATCTGTTAAATATTGCAAACACATCTACCTCTAATAATAACTACTACCTTCTCTCCTAATAGTAGTATGTCCTCTACCTATTTCCTCTGAATTTTAATGAAACCTGTACAATAAAGAACCGGAATTTTTAATGATTACTACCTTCTTTCCTGTTACTGCTATTTTATTCGTATATTTGGTTTTCTTTCTTTTTTAAAGGGAGGTGGGATGTGTTCTTTGACAAGAATTAAAAAAAAAAAGAATGCATAGTGTGATCTTGTTTTACATCTTGATCATTTGGACTTCAATAAAGAAGGAATAAAAAGACAATAATTTTTTATCAGTGTGCACTAAGTTCCGTGCAAGTAATATGTATTTAATATATATTGTACTATTATAAATCGAGCAAAAAATCTTACATAAAAACGGATTGGCTTCATTTGAATCAGGTCTAGATTGTTGTCAATGACTAGCATGTCTTGAAAATCTAATACTTGAACTGCACCTGGAGTTGGTGAAGGTGGTCCAGCCTGTATTAATATGCAAATGAAATATAAGTTATTATCTTAAAAATTCTTGTATTGGTAATCAATTAATATTTCTAATAGAATCTTGCAAACACAAATGTTCAATAACACCGGTTCATACGATTTTGAAATGTTTAAAAGTAGTGCCATATTCTGTGTTAACTAAAGTAACGGGATTTTGTTGGCTACTATATTAAACTGTATGTCATCGAGTGATGTTAGGTACATAGTATTACCTGATGGTTTCTGGAATGATGTATTTGCAGGCCAGATGTAGATAAAGGGTACATGTTGGAGGTAGACCTGGAATATCCTCATGACTTACACGACTCACATAACTCCTATCCACTAGCACCTTCAAGCTATAGCAAAAATCTGTATCGAGATCTATATGGTGAACACAGAAAACGACCAAACAACACCAAATTGATACCAACATTAGAAAATAAGAAAAAATATATCGCACATTACCGTAATTTACAACTGTATACAAACTTGGGAATGAAAATTACTAAAGTCCATAGAATATTGGAATTTTACCAGTCTCCGTGGTTGGCTACTTATATTCAAGCAGAAGGCAGGAGGCAAGGATTGATTTTGAAAAAAATTTCTTCAAATTAATGTGTAATTTCGTCTTTGGAAAAACAATGGAGAACTTGCGAAATAGAGTAACAAAAAAAATGTAAACAACGAATCCAGCCTTAAAAAGTATGTTTCCCGGCCTTCCTTTGGGAGATTTCAAATCTTCAATGAGGATTTGGTGGGTGTTGAGAACAAACACATTAATCTACTACTAAACAAACCTGTATATGTAGGAAGTGTCATTTAAAGAACTTTCAAAAATCCTCATATATGATTTTCATTACAATGTTATGCAAGAGAAATATGGTGGGAACTTAAATTTTCTTTTCACTGATACGGATGGATAGTCTGTGCTATGAAATATATACAGATGACGTGAATGATGATATGAATAGTTTCTTGAACTACTTTGATACATCAAATTATCAATCAAGTGACCAATTGTATTCCACTATATACCAAAAAGTATCCGGAAAAATGAAAGATGAAAGGGCTGGTAAATATTTATTTTTAAGTATCAAATTTTTATTTCTAAAATATTGCTATTGTACAATAAATTCATATGAATCATTTCCTCCTTATAACATTTGCAACTCCTTTGATTTCATATAAAAAATTCTAAGAACAGTGTATTACTTGTTGCTCTGTTATTAATATAATAAATAATAAAATAAACTTAAAAATAAACTTCCTCTCTGGACATTTAAAAAAAATTATATAGACCTATTTACAATCGTCTTCCTACCTACACCCTATACAGTGCCCGTGCATTGCTGGTGGTGGCCTCCAGCAATGCCCAAAGGGTGTGCCCTGACCTAAACGCCAGCAGCCCCATTGCCACCTCGGCAATATACTGGGGATGCCCATAGCTGTTGTTGGGCACCCATGACGGCCTGAAATAGGGGGCATCACTCTCCAGTAGGATCCATTCCAGGGGAGGGACGACACCACTTGCCCTTGTTCTTGGTCAAACCTGATGACCTCCCCCGTTTACCCGAAATAAACATTTGGGAAGACATCCCTCCACCGCCTTGCTTCCTGCATTCCCCCGTCAAAACAATGAAGGTGAATCCTCTGCTAAGGGCCACCAACTCCCGGACTATGGTGAGGACTTTCAGGTGCGTCTCCCCACTATGGTGATCATCGGGAGTCCCTCTAATGTGGAGGATGAGGGGAACCTCTGGCCTCCCCTTGCACAGGTTCAGGACCCACTTTAATGTGCTAACTTGCCTTTGAAGAGGTGGGTCCCGCTGGCTTTGGTCCAACCCAACTTCTCCTATGGCCCCACCCCAGGCAACCCCACCAGCTGTTCATCTTGCCAAATGAACTATCGTCTAGCTGATGGGCTGTTTAGGGGGTGAACTCCTATAGCCGTGACCCAGGGTGAACATCTAGGGGGTTCCTGCAATGCCCATGCAGATGGCCACGTCCCTGGGTCACAATAGACCCTAACACCTCCAACTAGATCCACTGGGTTTCGGGGGGGGGGGGGGGGGGGTTAAACAGTGTAGTTACTAATATATTCTTAATTTTTGGTCCTGTTGTCATATTGGTCTACATCAAGGTCCAAAATTTTAATTGGTTTGATTTTAACAAAAAAGAATTCTTGTGGTTCTTTGATATGCTGGATCTGAACATTTACTTAGATTTTTGATTATGGGCAAAGTTTTCTAATTGGTCTAAATCGGGGTCCAAAATTAAACTTTGTTTGATTTCAACAAAATTGGATACATGGGGTTCTTTTATGTGCTGAATCTAACCAGGTATTTAGATTTTTGACATTTTGACCCCGTTATCCAATTGGCCCACATTGAGGTCTAAAGGGTCAAAAATTGAACTTTGTTTGATTTCATCAAAAATTGAATTCTTGGGGTTCTTTGATATGCTGAATCTAACCAAGTATTTAAATTTTGGATAATAGACCATATAAGGTACATGTATATTTCAAATTAAAAAAAATGAAGTTCTTAGACCACATTCATTCTGTGTCAGAAACATATGCTGTGTCAACTATTCAATCACAATCCAAATTCAGAGCTGTAAGGCTTGAATATTGTGTCCATACTTGCCCCTACTGTTAAGGGCTTGACCTCTGCGATCGTATTAAGCTGTGGTCTGCAGAGCATTTTTTTATTATAGAGATTAGACCATTGGTTTTCCCATTCGAATGGTTTAACACTAGTAATTTTTAAGCCCTTTACAACTTGCTGTTAGGTGTGAGTATAGGCTCCGTGTTGAAGACTACCTTGATGGCCATAGTTTACTTTTATAAATTGTGACTTGGATTGAGAGTTGTCTCATTGGCATTCATACCACATCTACCTACTTGTATATCTAATTTATAAATATCCATCCTTTTTTTTTGCAGTATAGGGAAGAAGTATTGCTGTGTCCCATTTTGTCACAATACATCAGACACTGTTTCAGAAAATGGCTCAAAGGTGATTTTCCACAGATTTCCAATGTCAGAAAAGAAATCTCACATCAAGAGGCAATGGATAACCAGAGTAAATAATGTAAGGGCTAATTTCGTGGTCAACGATAGTTCAAGAATTTGCAGTGAACATTTTGAGGGTCCATTCACAGACCATTCATTACCAACAAGATTTCCATCAAAGCCTCAAAAGGAAATACAAACAAGAAGACCTCTTTTGAAGTATGAATTAAATGTTGATAACAATATATAATAACATTCCTCCATCTGATACACAAATGAGCCATATGATACCAGCGATAAATATGATAAATAGTCTAATTCGGTAGGTCACATTCATGAAAGGGAAGGGGATTGTAGTTACGACGTAAGGAACATATCCGATATCATTTGTGAAACGGTTATTCCATAACGGTCAACCAACTCGTGATGGCGTCCGTAAAATTTACGAAGGGATGATTTCAACTTCACCATTTGGAACTCTTGGTTTAATAGCTTCCTTGTGAGCAGTAACCCTCTATCAAGAAAATCATGATAGGAAATGCAAGCACGGGAATATCGTATCAATTGGGAGATATATACCCCGTATGCAGGTGCTGCTGGAATGTTGCTACTTAGACATGGAAAGTTCACAATTGGAAAGCTGAAATCATCTCTTTTGTCGTAAAGTTTTGTTCTTTGCTATTTGCAGACCCTTTGCCGATTTTATTGATTTAAAAAGTGCAATTAAAAACAGACAAAATAACTGTTATTCTTAGTGGGATGCATAATAAAAGCAGTAATGCACAAGAGCTCGGAGAAATCAACAAAAATAAAATAAAATTCCGCGAAAGTCCATTAATTTTTTTTGGCGCGTTTAAGTCATTTTAAAACCATGATGTCATACAATTGATTGATTGCTTAACGTCCAGTGACAATTATTTCATGCATATTCAGGACGAGAACAAATTCACAATAAATACAATAGGTAGGTTGATCTAATAGAGGCCATCTGGGCTGATGGTCGGGGAAATTTGGACTGCCACTGGAAAATGAGGGTATATTGGATAGGGACAGAATTTTTGCCTTGCAACAGGCCACCTACGGACCCTCAAAGAGCTGTTGCAAGGGTTCTTAACGTGCAAAGAGCATGGCACTCTCCTTACACGAGGCATCGGATTTAACGTCCCCCTTCTGAACGGACGTGACTGCGAACTTGATACATCCCGCACAGCCAAACGGACGCCCCACTTCGGCAAGCGTTTTACTGCCGGTCGGGAGAAGACCAAGTGACCATATTTCTATACCCCAGTCACCCTTGGGGTTTGATGTCATACAAATGAAACCCCTTAAGTTGAAAGTTTTCTGTTACGTAACCATCGAAGTTCGTATGATATTGTATTATATGTGATTGTTGGTGTATGTTTTGTTTTATTTTCTATTATATTGCATTATTCGCATATTTACTCATTTCAGCAAGTCAACATGGCGGCTCCTTAGTTACGAATGTCAACTTTGGATTTGACGGAAGCTTACGAGAAAATCATGTTAATTTAAAATGGCAAATGTTGGGTTTGAGAATTTGAAGAATTAAACAGTTGTTTTTAGCAGTTATTCGCGAAATAACCCATGCAAGCTACGGATTTATTAAGATAGTTGAACTTTATCTCACAGGGACTAAAAAAGATCAGCCGTACACACACCAAACCAACCCTCGCTTATTTTAATGACCGTATTTGTCCTATTAGAATCGAAATATTCCTTGGAAGCCATAGATTGTTGGAAATTCACACATGGCCTGGGACGTTATATTCGAATTTTATCCTAAGCGTTAGCAAGGGATTACATTAACGAATATCACGACCCAGGCTAAGTGTAAATTTCCATGAATTATTTCTTAAATCTTCTTGGGAATTTCAATTGTTTCGGTTGGAAAATGAGGTGTAAATTTGAATTAGATAACGGTAAGTACAAACCACTACATCCGTTATAGGTACACCTTGATTTCCTAATAATGCAATCAAACTTAAATTTTGGAAATTGAACTTTAAATTTTCAACACACTATAATAACTCATCTAAAATGAATGGAATGCAATAAAGAACCATGTCTGACATTGTGATGACAAAAGCTGATGAGAGCTATAATCTATATCTTACTTAAAAGCGATACATATTTACCAGTGTATTGTGCATACTGTTCTGGCAATCGTGTTCTTAGGAAAAATGTCGTTCCCTTGTAGGAATGTTAGTGTTATACATTTAATAACAAAAATATTATTAGCTGGTGGATTTGTTACTCTACTGATCACGTCATATTTATTTTACTATGCTAAATTAACTGAATAAGTAGATCCTGGAACAGTGTATCTTTTGATATTGGTGTTCCTGATTGCCTTCTTAAAGAACACGAACAATTAAAACTGGTTGAAACAGTCAATTATTATATATAGAGAAAATAAGTCGGAAACGACGGTAATATGACAGGACTCATGGAATTTGAAATGTTTTTCGACGAATCGCCTTATATGGCCATTCGTTATGTCAGTCGTGTATCAATTTTAGCTTCCATTAACCCTCTTAATGTAGAGTTTAGTTGACATTATACGTCAACTTTACTTGAAAAAAACATTGTAATAACATTTCGTAGTGTTCCGGTAATTGTGTATTAGGGGAAATTGTCGTTCCCTTAGAGGAATGTATGTAAATGACAAAAATATTTAATAAAAAACTGATGGAATTGTTATTGTACCGATCACGTCAAATACATTTAACCATGATAAGTTCTTTGTTTGCAGCAGAACGAGTATCTTTCGATATGGTAAATGGACAGAGAATACCAGGACATAAAGTCTCAAATTTGGTAGAACAAAAAGTCACACATAATATTTTGATAATTGTTTGAATATATAAGAGAAATATCTTGAAATAATTACTTTCAAATACTCACATTTTCATATTAAAGTTTAGAAAACGTGTCATTATACTCGAAACATGAAGATTTATTTAATTTTAATCATTCAAAAAAAAAGATTTCTTGGCACCATTAAGCCACTTTGACATTTTGTTTTTTTAACAATTATTTTATTTACTTTGCTATTTTTATTTTAAAATTTTGTTTACAAAGGTAGATTTTAAACAATAGTTCAAGAGAAGTACAAAAATATTTTTGTAGAAATAAGCGTTTCTTATTCAAAGAAAAAATGAATTGTGACGTTTTGTCCTGTGACTGTTTTTCATTCCATTTTCTAATGCCTACCATCTGCTCTGCACCTCAGGTGTCGGAAATGTGCTTCTAAATGCAATAAAAGTGCAAGTCCGGAAAGGTGCAAATTATACTTTGAGACTTGACGGTGCAAGCATCGAATCACTGAATTTATAATTTTTTTTGCTGCCCCTGAATTGATAATTTTAAGGAAATTTTGCTGTTTTTGGTTATTATCTTGAATATTATTATAGATAGAGATAAACTGTTAACAGCAATAACGTTCAGCAAAGTAAGATTTACAAATAAGTCAACGTGACCGAAATGGTCAGTTGACCCCTTTAGGAGTTATTGCCCTTTTTAGTCCATTTTTAACCATTTTTCGTAAATCTTGGTTATCTTTTACAAAAATCTTCTCCTCTGAAACTACTGTGACAAATTAATCCAAACTGGGCCACAATCATCATTGGGGTATCTAGTTTAAAAATGTGTGGCGTGACCCGGCCAACTAACCAAGATGGCCGCCATGACTAAAAATAGAACATAGGGGTAAAATGCAGTTTTTGGCTTATAACTCAAAAACCAAAGCATTTAGAGCAAATCTTGACAGGAGTGAAATTGTTCATCAGGTCAAGATCTATCTGCCCTGAAATTTTCAGATGAATCGAACAACCCGTTGTTGGGTTGCTGCCCCTGAATTGATAATTTTAAGGAAATTTTGCTGTTTTTGGTTATTATCTTGAATATTATTATAGATAGAGATAAACTGTAAACAGCAATAATGTTCAGCAAAGTAAGATCTACAAATAAGTCAAGATTACAAAAATGGTCAGTTGATCACTTTAGGAGTTATTGCCCTTTATAGTCAATTTTTAACCATTTTTCGTAAATCTTAGTAATCTTTTAGAAATATCTTCTTCTCTGAAACTACTGGGCCAAATTTAACCAAACTTGGCCATAATCATCATTGGGGTATTTAGTTTAAAAAATGTGTCCGGTGACCCGGCCAACCAGTCAAGATGGCCGCCATGGCTAAAAATAGAACATAGGGGTAAAATGCAGTTTTTGGCTTATAACTCTAAAACCAAAGCATTTAGAGCAAATCTGACATGGGGGTAAAATTGTTCATCAGGTCAGGATCTATCTGCCCTGAAATTTTCAGATGAATCGGACATTCCGTTGTTGGGTTACTGCCCCTGAAATGGTAATTTTAAGGAAATTTTGCTGTTTTTGGTTATTATCTTGAATATTATTATAGATAGAGATAAACTGTAAACAGCAATAATGTTAAGCAAAGTAAGATCTACAAATAAGTCAACATGACCAAAATGGTCAGTTGACCACTTTAGGAGTTATTGCCCTTTATAGTAAGTTTTTAACCATTTTTCGTAAATCTTAGTAATCTTTTAGAAAAATCTTCTCCTCTGAAACTACTGGGCCAAATTTAACCAAACTTAGCCATAATTGGAGTATCTAGTTAAAAAAATGTGTCCGGTAACTCAGCCAACAAACCAAGATGGCCGCCATGGCTAAAAATATAACATGGGGGTAAAATGCAGTTTTTGGCTTATAACTCAAAAACCAAAGCATTAAGAGCAAATCTGACAGGAAGTAAAATTGTTGATCAGGTCACGATCTATCTGCCCTGGAATTTGCAGATGAATCGGATAATGGGTTGTTAGGTTGCTGCCCCTGAATTGGTTATTTTGAGGAAATTTTGCTGTTTTTTTGTTATCTTGAATATTATTATAAATTTTGAACATTGTATTAGGACTGCAGTGCTTTAATTCTTGGCAACTTGATTTATTGCGATATATTGCTTTTCAACTTCCATCTAATAAAATATTTGTTGAAAAGAAAGAATGTACCATGTACATACATGAAATTTAGATTCCAACTCTACAAAATGATCAATATGGAAATGTTGTGTTTTATAAATATATACCTCATTTATGATTGATCAACATCTGACTCTATCTCTTGTCTTGAATAGGCATCTGTACTTGGTGATGGCACTGGTGAATCATGTGGTACATGCGGTTGACCTCCTTTATCAACTAATACTGCCTGTGACATTACTATGGTCTTGTTTACCTTCTCTCTGTAATTTTATATAAAAAAATAAATATCATTTAATTACCTTGTATATTTCAGTAGGGATAGATACAAATGTATCTTCCATAGTTTAAAATTAAAATTTCTTTACAGACAACTCAAACGATACTCAGTACGATTAGATTGGAAGAGTCAGAAGAACAGTACCATGAGTACACCTGGATGTATTCAACAGTGAGTCTTATCATAGGTAAATATATATGCATACAAAAATGTATGTCTTGTTAATTATTAAGTAAAAAAAAAACTGGTGTGTGTAAAAAATGATTGAATAATGGTTTAACAAAATCAGCTAAATGTGATATCCAGCTTTAATGGTATACTAAGTACATTTACATTAACATGTATTCGGAAAATAACCAGTGGTCACGAACAGGTAACAGACTAGTCATTTAATGTAGTATGAAAGTGAGCATGGCAAGTTCACAATATTAGTGATAAGGCTAAATGCATTTATATATAAGATTACTATATAGGTGTAATACCACCAAATCATGGTACGTCACATCCGGTTGCATACGAAAGTAGGTCTAAAAAATATTCCCTTGAATTTGACCGTTGTAGGTAATTAATCCTACATTTTATTGCAGTAAAACTATTTCTGAGTCATAATCATATGTCTTGGGTATTTCAAAACACCATTATTTTTTATTTGTGATTTCTATTGAAAATTTTGTAATCTTGAGGTTACATGGTGACTAAACCTTGTACACAGATAGAATAAGGGGAGAAATTTGATTGGTTAACTTCCAATGATGGTTATTTTCTTATATGCAATGAAATGTTATGTGAAACTTTTTCTATAGAACTGGACAGGATAAAACTTTACTCATGCCAAGTATTTCTTTATTTGAAACAAAGATAAATTCTACACAATTTTTTGAAAAGTGCAAATTTAACAAAGACTAATAGGGGAAAATCAATGGTGGTATTACACCTAATATGGGAAGCTGTACATGCACCTATGGCCTTGTGTGTAATCTCATGTGTTAAAATTTCTTGCTATTTAAGTGAAATAATACAAAAAATGAAATATTCTGAGTGGATTGAGTCTCTAAAACACATTTTATGAGAAAATTGTCTTTTAATAGGACTGTACCATGAATATTCAGTTGACAGAACAAGCCATACTAAGTATATATATTTATTTTTTGGAGGGGGGTGGGCTTTTTCTCCTTATTTCTTATATTTTGCTATGATATAACATTTTCCTAGGTAATACTTAAATAAATATATAGTTATAAGTAGATGAAATTATTTTTAATGTTGTAACGACAAGTTATTCACTAAAAGAGAAGCCTTTTATGTCCCTTTTTGGAACGCGGCGTAAATTTAATTTTTACTTAAGAACTTATTGAAACCGCCTTGGAGACAGTAAACTTTTATATGGATTGTTCATTCTGCTAAAAGCCTTCAATTACTCATTTCTTATAACATTTCTACCATAAATGAGTGAAAGTTACCCCAATATTTTTATTTATTGGCCTGAAAAGTTAAAATTTTGAGGAAATGAGAGGTATAAATTGACCCAAAGAGACCTTATAAAGAAGATAAAGAGGTTTATAGTGGTATTTTATCTTCCTAAAATCATCTTGTGTATCATTTTCAACTGTTTGTAGGCAGATAAGATAGATATTTGATCATTTATTGGTCCACACTCTATTCTATCTTGATGCGGCTTGGTTTGGATTTGTCGAAGAAATTTTCATCGAATTGCTGTAGATGTCGTCTTTCAATATACTAGATTTTTCTCAAACTATTGAACTGATTATGACAAAACTTGACAGAAATGCTTGAAATAACCAGTATTACAAAGGGAAAAAGTAACATTCAGTTTATTGAACAAAAAGGTCTTCTTTAGGTGTAATACCACCAAATCATGGTACGTCACATCCGGTTGCATACGAAAGTAGGTCTAAAAAAATATTCCCTTGAATTTGACCGTTGTAGGTAATTAATCCTACATTTTATTGCAGTAAAACTATTTCTGAGTCATAATCATATGTCTTGGGTATTTCAAAACACCATTATTTTTTATTTGTGATTTCTATAGAAAATTTTGTAATCTTGAGGTTACATGGTGACTAAACCTTGTACACAGATAGAATAAGGGGAGAAATTTGATTGGTTAACTTCCAATGATGGTTATTTTCTTATATGCAATGAAATGTTATGTGAAACTTTTTCTATAGAACTGGACAGGATAAAACTTTACTCATGCCAAGTATTTCTTTATTTGAAACAAAGATAAATTCTACACAATTTTTTGAAAAGTGCAAATTTAACAAAGACTAATAGGGGAAAATCAATGGTGGTATTACACCTATAATTGAACTTTTTATTGGCATGACATTGTTCTGTATAAATAAATATGTTATATACTAGTGGTCTTGGAGTTAATAAGTGTTGTTATCTTTTTCAAGACTGCATAATTTATCAAGACTCATCAGTGATGCTCAGATCAAAATAGTAAGAAAAGCCAAACAAGTATAAAGTTGAAGAGCATTGAGAACAAAAATTCCTAAAAGTTGTGCTAAATCAGATAAGTTTTCAAACGGGAGATTAGGAATATTTTCAGAATTCTATCTGCTATCATTTTCAAGTTTACTATCCACGGCGGTCACAGAGTTTATTAAATAGAGAGGGTCTGTATACTATATCAATGACCACCATGGATCGATTAGTAAACTTAGAATTGAAAGTAAATACACTATATTTATATAGTAATGAATGTTCATAATATACAGATAAGCGCTAAAAATATTCATGTGAACTTTTGATACCTTTTCTGAAATTCTCCAGTCATTAAATATTTTACAAAATTCATTGATTACAAAAAAAAGATGTGGTATGATTGCCATGTTCAGACAACTCTCCACAAGAGACCATTATGACACAGAAATTAACAACTATAGGTCACCGTACGACCTTCAACAACGAGCAAAGCCCATACCGCATACTCAGCTTCAAAAGGCCCCGAACTGACAATGTAAAACAATTCAAACCAGAAAACTAGCGGCCTTATTTATGTACAAAAAGTGAACGAAAAACAAATATGTAACACATAAACAAACGACTACCACTGAATTACAGGCTCCTTACTTAAATGTTCATAACATACTAAATGAAAACTTTGTTCATATTGAAATTGATAGAAACCAAAAATTGGGAATTTTGGAAATAAAGGAGGAGGGATTAAAAAAAAAAGCATTTTCCTGTCCCAAATAACCTATATATGACTTATGATACTTTTGCTGAAATTCTCCAGTCATTCAATATTTTACAAAATTCTTCCAACCTTTAAACTACGCTCTGAATACCCGCGATTTCGCGGGTGTGTTCTAGTTTTTATTGAATGAAAATAAAAATTGTTATGAAAATGTCTACATTTATTTCACAGACTGTCTTTGAGGTTAATCACCTCATAATTGATATTTCACATGTTTTGATGTTTGGTATGTTGTAAGAGTTTAATGCTTATGTACCTGCTGAGTCAATTACCTACTTTTAATAACACAGATTTTCTAAGTTTTGTTTTAAGTGACATATGGTGCAACATGTATATGTTCTTTGAAAGAGAAGTCATCAAAAACATAATTTCATTTACATCCGTTTCAAAATGAACTTTTATTACTACAGGTGCCATCAGAACTGAAAATCCTGGGAAAACTTTATGTTTCTTTGTCCTCGCAGACATTTGGAAAGATAATTATTCTAAATCAAAGTGTTTTCTGCAAACATGACAAAAAACAAAACAAAATCCTGAGAAAAAGGTTAAAATTTAGGTATCCGTTAACTGTTATCAGACATCTTGTATATTAGACCTTAACAGAATAGTCAACCTCAGTCAAGGATCTAAAAGAAATCTATGGAAAGAAATGAATCACAGACAAAACTTTTACTTTTATTCAATATTTTTATGAAGTGTCACATTTAATGCATTATCTATGGACTTGTCTATAGCATTCTGAAGTCTCTCCAGATAGTTTGTATTAAAAAATATGGGTGTTCTAGTTGATTGTTTTCTCATTGTATATTCTAGTGTGAGAATATGGTGTCTATTCTCAAGGATAGTATTTATCGCTTTGATGGTTGCTCCGACTGTAGGTGTTGCATGTTGAATTAGAGATGACAAGTCGATGTCCAAAAAAATTACTGGGTTGTCATTGTTAGTGGTATTCATACTGAGGGATTATGGCAAAGCCATGTCCCCCTGGTTTAGATGTTCTATTGTAAAGTTCATGTCAGTTAGGTCCATGTTTAATTTTTCCAAATTTTGTACTGCTACTGTATGTTTGTAATGGAGGCCCATTCCTTGTCGTCTCCTTCGATCCTCAACAGCAGCAGCGTAATAGAAGTTTATCTCCCGTGTTTCTCATTTTATTTTATTAGTTTATATAATGAATAAGTAGCCATTTTGTGGTGACATATCTATTTCTCTGCTTGATTGCATTAAAATTTGTATACCAGATACTCCAGTATATTTTGTAAATACTGCCCGAACTGGTATTGCAATTATTATTTTTTATGTTTTACATTTGTATTAAACCAAATTGTCGAGGCTATGAATCGATTATTTCTGTTTTCAAAAATAACATCTAAAGGGAAATTCTGAATTTTTTTTCGTCATTTACTTAACAAAATTGTTTATTTTACCAAATTTGGGATCAGACACAATTTTTAAGGACTTTACCACTTCCTTTCAGAAGTTAAATGGTCTCTCCCCGAGAGAAATGAATACGATGTACAGAAAATAACAAAACTATTAAATAGAGATGGAATTGTTGATCTACAGATCACATCAAAAATATTTTATGATAATAAGCTCTTTGTTTGTGGGTTCAAATGAAAGCTGTAGAAAATTATTGAGAAATAGATTCAAGAAGTTCGAGATCAACTTAAAATGCAGGCAAAAGTCATTTATTCTGCTTCAAAATAAGAACAAGTCGGAAATCACGTTAAAATGGAAAAAAATCAATGAATTAATTAGTTGTGTTTGTCTTCGAATCTCCTTATATGGACATTAGGACCAGAAAACTGGTACGATCTTCTTCGTATCGTTCGGCACAATCGTATTGCTACTCCAGCTTAGTCAACTCCGATGAGGGATTCTGCTATTCTTTGTCTTTGCAAAACGATTCCTTCTGTTTTCAAAATTCCTTGGACCATTCGTTGACCTTACGATCTTTTAAACTGGGTTTAATAGCCTTACATGATTATCTAAATCGGTGTCACATTATCTAATGTGTTCTATAATTAGTACAATGGAAAATCAATTCTCTCATTACTTAACACAGACCGAAATTCTTCAATTAAGCTTTAAATGGCATTGAAAGGTCGGCTACATGACAACTATGTTGACTTACATCTAGAAATTGACAATGAGGGTCGGTTGAAAACAAAACTTTACGACAAAAGAGATGATTTCAGCTTTCCAATTGTGAACTTTCCATTTCTAAGTAGCAACATTCCAGCAGCACCTGCATACGGGGTATATATCTCCCAATTGATACGATATTCCCGTGCTTGCATTTCCTATCATGATTTTCTTGATAGAGGGTTGCTGCTCACAAGGAAGCTATTAAACCAAGAGTTCCAAATGGTGAAGTTGAAATCATCCCTTCGTTAATTTTACGGACGCCATCACGAGTTGGTTGACCGTTATGGAATAACCGTATCACAAATGATATCGGATATGTTCCTTACGTCGTAACTACAATCCCCTTCCCTTTCCTGAATGTGACCTACCGAATTAGACTATTTACCGGATTTGTTATCACATAAGCAACACGACGGGTGCCGCATATGGAGCAGGATCTGCTTACCCTTCCGGAGCACCTGAGATCACCCTAGTTTTTGGTGGGGTTCGTGTTGTTTATTCTTTAGTTTTCTATGTTGTGTCATGTGTACTATTGTTTTTCTGTTTGTCTTTTTCATTTTTAGCCATGGCGTTGTCAGTTTGTTTTAGATTTATGAGTTTGACTGTCCCTTTGGTATCTTTCGTCCCTCTTTTTTTAAACATCATTGTTTGACTCATGTTCACTAACAGTAGCCAACATGGAGACATCATTTCAAAATGTTGTAGGTCAGGGTTGACAAATGATCATATTCTGTATCTGACTACAAAAGCCCTCCATCCAAACTGTTCCGAGTTTCACAAAACTAACACGAAGTGCTTTCATAATAAATGACTATTATTCGCATCAACTTATACTTGGATTATTTTGTGTTAAAATAGCATAACCTTTTATTTAAACATAATATATTGTTCAAGGCATGTAAGCAAATATTTTGGATCTTTCACTATGATCTGCATAAGAGACCGTGTAAATTTATGACTAAAAGATGTACATTATCTAGTTCTGCCACATGCTAATTGTTGTTGTTTACTTCTGGTAAATGACGGAAAGGGTTATTTATATGGTAAGGTGTTGCACAAGTACATTATAAAAGCTGATTGAGTCTTTCATGTCTATATTTAGTGCATCTTAAACAAATGAAAACTGGTACATAGTGAAAAAAAATAGTACTTGGAGTAATGATTTTTTTGTGCATAAAACCATAAATATGACCGTGTAAAACAGACTCATTTACTAGATGGAAAACATTGTAATATTAAAAAAAATGCTACTCCCCTTTAATACTGTACCTCATACGTCCTACGAAAACAACCGATGGTACTCCGGGATTATTTGGAGACCCCATCAACTCAGCTCGGGTGAACAAGGGCATTATTATTAACACTCTTGATGAACAAACACGTGCATTGGTATCATACCAGAACTTGGTTCCTGTGTGCAGTTTGCACCACGGTTTCATATTTAGGTAAGCTGAATGTAAACGATTTAAGTCTTTACCTTCGCTACCACGATACTCAAAACGACAAATTTATTTTCCATTACCTGAGTGACGTAAGAAAATATAATTGTTACTTCACGTGCTGTAACTTGCTTAAACAATTTTGTCCCATATATTTACATAATTAACAAGAATGAAAATTGTTAGAGATATATCCTGTAAATGTTTAAAGTTGCAGGAAATTTACCTACTAAGACCTTCGTTCGGCGCATGTGTAGCTGAGGTAGCGTTTGACAACAATTGAACCAATTTAAATTATTCGTTATTTACTTATCGATGCACTTATTTTTCAAAAGGTAATGGAAAATAAATTTGTCATTTACAGTAAGAGGAGATCCAATTACACTGTTTATACAATAAATATATTGTAGCAGGAGGGGGTCAACGACAATTCAACAATGCTATAATAGTCCTCCTGGGACATGTAGGGGTAGTACGTCGCTTAGGTTCGATCAGCAGGATACACTCTACCTATATAGGTCTTGTTTTTCAATGTTTCACTAAATTAACTGAACAAGAATTTTCCCACTATAATATTTATTATACAAATAACATCAGTAAAGTTTAGTAAATTGCATATATTAAAATTCAACAATAGTAAAGAAGCAAAACAAACAGCAAATAACTGTTCTGATCAATAGCCTTTCTTAAAAGGGAGCTTTTAAATATCTTAAACTTTATTTATTCACATATTCACTTTATGAGTATAATTCCATCCAACTTATCCTTAAATCAATAGTAAATATCTATTATCTATGTTAAAAGGACTTTATTAAAATTTAGCGCTGGAAAAGATTGTCTCTTGAGACGGCCCCTCACTTTTAACTATCAATAAAATTGAGAAAGGAAATGGTGAATATGTCAAAGCGACAACCACCCGACCATAGAGCAAACAACAGCCGAAGGCAACCAATGGGTCTTCAATGTAGCGAGAATTCCCGCACCCGTAGGTGTCCTTCAGCTGGCCCCTAAAATATGCATAATAGTACAGTGATAATGGACGTCATACTAAACTCCGAATTATACACAAGAAACTAAAATTTAAAATCATACAAGACTAAAAAAGGCCAGAGGCTCCTGACTTGGGACAGGCGCAAAATTGCGGCGGGGTTAAACATGTTTATGAGATCTCAACCCTCCCCCTATACCTCTAGCCAATGTAGAAAAGTAAAACAATAACAATACGCACATTAAAATTCAGTTCAAGAGAAGTCCGAGTCTGATGTCAAAAGATGTAACAAAAGAAAATAAATAAAATGACAATAATACATAAATAACAACAGACTACTAGCAGTTAACTGACATGCCAGCTCCAGACCTCAATTAAACTGATTGAAAGATTATGTCTTCATCATATGAATATCAGGTACAATCCCTCCCGTTAGGGGTTTAGTATCATACTATCATAAAATATATGAGAAGAACATAACCCGTGTCATGCCAACAACTGTTTTTTTAGAAATAAATGTGTTTAGTTCCGATGCAAAGACCCTATCAGTGAATCAATGTTAAAGCCAAAATATGCAATCTTTAATGACCTGACAACAGTATCGTAACTATATCCCCTTTTAATAAGTCTATTTAAAGGTTTTGTTAGTTTCTGAGGAGAATACTGACATTTTTGTGCTTTATAAAGAATATACTTACATACCTTTGAGGTCAAGGACACTGGAGTGTTTTTACACAAAAACGTGTTCGGCCCAAGTAGACTGATGCAGTTGGAGGGTTTGAGGGTGGCTTGATACAAGCCGGCTCAATACAGCAACTCCCATTTGTAGCAAACACCCCAGTATTTATACTTTTTAAAACAATGGAATCAAACACCGTGAAAAACAACAAGTTTATTGCGTAAGTGAGGAGATAAACACATAGATCTTCGAATTAACTTTGAACCCAAGGACAGCATTGGCTTAAGTTGACCACTAGATTTAATGAATATAAAATGCCGTATATCCATCTACTTCCGGTCAACGTGCTACAGAAGTAAAGACGAAATTTAATTAAACATACTTGAAGACAAGAAACAATAGTCTAAAAGGTCAGTTTCCTAAATCAAACAATCCTTTTTATACATGTATATAAATTTGTAGCAAATTCCTATCTGGGAAATTCTCGTTTTTCTCTATAAAATTGCCTGGTCACTACATTCCTAACTGCTAAAGATCAATATTACGGGTAGAATTGATCTAAAAGTTAATAAAAGTAGATAAAACTTTCTAAAATTTGAAGTTTAAAAGTTAAATTAAATTTATAAGCTATAAACCAGAACATTCAAAAGTTGTAAATGCATATATATAAACACAATAATTTAATGTTCATTCAAAGAAATGATTAATCATGAGAAGTCTTTTTCCATAATCTCTGCAGCCTCCAAACGCTCGGTTAGACGATGAACTGCTAGCCTCACTTTTTTCCCGATTAATAAATTCAGAGTTCTCCACAGCAGTTCCTAACCTGGGCAACATCGTTCCACGATTTTCGATGTAATATACATTTGGTGGCACAATTGTGTTAAAAAAATTATGGATATTATCCTTTATTACATAATGTTTAAAAGAAATATGTCGGAAGCACCTCGACTTTATCCAGAACATGTTTTGGCACTTTCCACATTTATATATTTGACGATTTGGCTGATGAAGATACTTCCAGTGAGTGTGCAGCTCTCTCAGTGTGCTGTACTTTGACAGAGAACAGCACCTCCTCACTTGACAGTATTGACCCAACGGATTGAAGATAGGTGTGACAGGGCGGATGACGAGATGATGGAACTGTTGCAGTTCCTGCCTGTCTGCCCTTATCTGTATATCATCATCACACATTCTAGAATATAAATACTCATATTAGAAAAAATACATTTCTTCAATACCCTTCAACTAAATGTTCAGTATTATTACATACGTATTTCTATATGCACGAATCTAACACAATGTTAATATCATCCAATCACTATCATCTTCAAGCACAAATCAGATAAAACATAGTATAACAATAATAACAATAATTGATAGTGTTTGATTATACAAAGTTTCATGTATGTTTCTTCCAGAAACAACACTTTAGAATGCAAATAAAATGCTTAATGGAAATTATCTGTATTCCCTAAATATTAATATATTAATACAATTATATATATAATATCAACATGATAAAATAGTCAATGTGTCAACTGCTCTCTTGACAAAATTACGGAGAGGCATGTCTTTTAATATCTTTCAAATGGTAGAGATGCCGATATCCTAAAGAAACATATTTTTCATACAAAGAGATAAAATATAAATGTTTGAATATTTACCTTGATAATGGCTGACAATCCATATATCAAAATACCAGATGCACTAGTCAACTGCAGAGGTAGTCCGTACTTTCTACAACCAGACAGAACCTCTCCAAGAACACCAAATTCCAATAGGCGTCTGCCCATATACCAGGAAGATTGTGTCGAAGTTGAAAATAACTGCTCCGCGACGTTTAGGGGGGGGGGGGGGGCATCATTCGCGGATGCATAGGAATGATCTTTCAAAACGGAAAGAACCTTGTCATCTGCTGCACATCTTTCACTTCTCCGATCTACTAGACCCTGTAAAACCTTCCGTAACCGTAGGTTTTGAGGTATTTATGTTTCTGTAAAGAGGTAGTTATAGCTGATTTCGATGTATTGCTATTATTGTTTTGATTACTGATTTTATACGTTATCTGTAGATAATATTCTTCTATAAACAGATGCTTATTAAGATAAAGACCTTGAGTGGAGTTATGGGGTTTGTGGTGTCTCTTTTTTTTTTGGTTTGAAAATCTATTATTTCATGATATTATCAGAACACATCTTTGGTTTTTTTCTGGAGTGGAAACCTATTTATTAAAAATGATCGTGTTCACATCTGTGGTTTTATGAGTATATTAGATAGATAAATCGTACTTGTATTTCAGTATTTTCAAATTCCTGTTATAGAAACAGGTTCCTGTTCTGCTGGATCATCTTCTAAAAGATCCTGTTCATTGTCTAGCAATGGTTTCAGCTATTGGTCTTCTGGTATGATCTGTGTTAAAAGAATAATAGCCAATAGTATACATGATTATTTGAATATGTTACTGCAGGGCATAATGTTATGTAGACATGATATTAAGATATATGTACAAGATTTTGTTTATATTGATAGTCAATCTACATTTAAATAGATATGTAAGATATATATTTTCATATATTTTAACTTTGTGTCAGATGAGACATGTGGTTGCTATATTCTATTTTAATACAATATGTTTTATATTTATATATGCCATGGTAATTACCTGAATTGTTGCTGATGCATTTTATTTGTGAATGCTGGAACGGGTATGTTTTTGTTGTCAGTCACCATGAAATGGCGAACAGTTACACATTCACCCTTTAAAACTACTGTCTGTGCCAGGTCACGCCATAAACAGATTTCAATATCACCTTTAATATTCCTCAATTTTAGCTTCTTGAAGGGCACTTCTTCTCCAGTAGCTCTGATTCTTTTCTTTTCTACGGGTGATGCCTGTAAAATTACATATACTATTATATATGACATATACAAATTTTCTTCAAAGACTGATATCTTTCCTAAAATTGGGATGATTTCGTATACTACTGTCTAAGGTGATTTGAATGAATGAGTTTATTGACTCTGTAAGCTTAAGATCACATTTACTCATATTGTTTGAGTTTACACATTGTCTAAAGTCACTAGAAGATTCATCTTCTCGCTCGTTCACTTTTATTCCTCACTTTTGGGACTAGATCAACCGACATAGTCATTTCATTACGGGAATTGTCACTCTTGGAGAGACAAAGGTAGTTCCTCAACTGATAAACTAAAAAATAAAGAGCATTTTTAACTTTTTCCTATTATATATACATATATATGTTTTGCAAAACCGTTGAAAATAAAAGAACAATAATTAATGTAAATGGTTAGTTTGACAGTTTCACAAAAATAACTTTAAAAATCTGGATAATGATCGCATCTCCTAAAAAGGTTTAATTGATACTTTCTGTGATATGTCCTGTTTTGAAGGTTATTTTGAATAAATTTTAACAAATGAAACAAGAAACTCAGCTAACTTGATTTCTCAATTTTAAGGAAGAAATATTAAGACTTACTTGATTGTTTAAGGTCTGCAAGAGTCTGTATAGTTCCCCCGTCAATTATTTCATTCGCTTCTGTAAAAATAATTGGACATGATTCCTCACTAATATAACCAGTTTCTTATAAAAGAGAACGATATATTGAAATGTTTTGTATTACCTTTTGTCAGCTGTGACAAGGCTGATGCTACAGGTGCAGCTTGTGGTTGTCCACCTTTTGGGTCTAGATCAACCAACCTAGCCATTTTTTTACGGGAATTGTCACTTTGTAAACATGAAATTTATAAAAATGACCACATTATTGATATTCATGTCAACACCGAATTGTTGACTACTGGGCTGGTGAAACCCTCGGAGACGTAACGTCCACCAGCAGTGGCATCGACACAGTGGTGAAAAATGTGTTTATTTGTTTAATCCCTTGATAATATATTCGAGGCTGAAGGCCATTTTCAGTGCTTAGTTATAACTAAACAGACTAAAGGATGCCAGTGAATGATAATTAAAATTGATAACATTTTATTATAGATTTTTTTTTATAAAGATTAACACGTTAACATCGCAATTGCACTTAAATACAATTAAAATCACTGAAAAGACTTTATACATCAAGGAAACGAAACGAGCAGTACAAACTCGCTATAAAGAGCTAAACTAAGAAACGAAAAACTCACTCAAATTGGTGACCCTATATGCTTAAGAAGTCCACCTTTTCGTATTACCTATACGGAAATCCGCCGTTCATTCGCGTTCTTGGCACTATGTCATGAAAGAAACCAATACATAATTATTATATACACTTGTAATGTAACTGCAGTTTCCTAGTTCTTAGTATTTTTCTGACCCTTTCGTCATCAGTGCGACCATATATTTTAATATGGAGTTTGTTTTTGCTAATATGACTTAATATCTATAAACACCGTTTGCAATATTTAGGAAGATGACGTGCATATTCTTATTTGTGAGAAAAATAAACATCTTCACACAATATATATATAAGATGAGGTATGAGTGTCAGTGTACGAAGCAGTCCTTGTTATAGGCATCTCGTCTCTATGGGGTATACTTAATTTCTCATTCTTCGAATAATTGGAGGTTGGATCGTCTACATTCTGTCTGAATCAATAGGTATTTCACATAAGTACAAAATATGCATCCAAATTAGCAATACAGACTAGTCTTGCAATTTGAGCATAATAATAGTCAACGCCTTTGTCCTGCGTTTTAGTCAACGCCTTTGTCCTGCGTTTCATATTTGTCTACTTCTCATGGCTCCGATGAAACATTAACAAGACCAACATGACAATGTGATACTACAGATAGTAATCCCATTAAAGTATTTGAAATAAGGAATAAATGTAACTCTTTTTTTCAAACAAACGCCATTACAAGTAACTGAATACCAAGTTTTAACAAGAAATGTGCCATCTTGCATGCAGATTTTCAATAATGAATTGACCAACATTAATAAGAAAACGAATATGATTCTTCCCGTGTCTAAACAGCCAAGCAAGCATTTATAAAAATAGAATCTTAACTTGCTAAAACAAAACTCATTCTTTCAAAATAGAGATGTCCTCACAGGTCATCAACATATCGAAGCGAGACCATCCATCAGGTTTCGGTCCCTTGGTTTAAAAGATAAACCTTCGTGCGTTGCTTGTTGCAAAAAAAAACAATCTTGTCCGCCAATCAATCGATAAAGCAATCAATGAATCCATCCACCATTCCACAAATGTTTGTTCGAGGAAAAAGCCTATGGTCAAATGTCGAGTTAGTGTTCTATCGTTATATTGTTACGTTTGCCTTGAAAAGTAAACCCTGGGTTGTACTTTTTGCAAAAATTTAAACATCAAAGAGTTTAAAACATATATTTTCAGCAATTGTGTCCACTAACTAATCCGATGATATAATGCAAACATTCGTGGGCCAATACATAATTAAGTTTGTTTAGATACTTGTTTCGGTAATTTGTATAAAAATATAGGAATATGTGGTGTGAGTGCCAATGAGACAACGCTCCATTCAAATATCAATTTTAAAAAAGTAAACCATTGTAGGTCAATTTCTAGATGTAGGTCAAGATATGAAACTGACTTAACTGTATCTTTAGTATCTATTTTGATGGGATAGATGCGTTCCATATAGCCACCAAATAAACGTTTGAATGGATCCAAACCGTGTCCCTTTTCTGAAACTATAGCATAACATCACAACATAGAAATCCACACGATAAAATATCAATTGGCAGACTTAACTCAATCAAAAAACGTAAATTAATACACCATGAACGAATAAATTTGATCGGCGATATCTGAATGCAAATGCACTGTTAATAAAATATTAGGGACACAAATTCAAGGACAAAAAGCAAACAAACAAGTCCAAACAAAGCCATGTCAAGACACCATTGCGAAATAGTTAAGGTTTATGTACCCTTCTGTAGCCATTTTGGTACGAATTTTCAAACATCAATTGTATCAAAACTACAGATATAATGCATAATAGAGACAGGCCATTTTGAACATATACTAGGGGGAAACTTGATGCAAAGCATTATTATTTACTGTTACATTGCATTTAATAGAAAAAGAGTACTTTGGGGAAAATAAAACAAGATTTTTATAGAAAATCTACAGCTTTAAATACAGAGATTTTTGTTATAAAATTTGAAACATAAATTACTCACTTGCTTTTCTATGATGTGCTAGTGTTCATTTTTTGCAAAAAGTTCTAAAACAACCTGTAAATTCCAAAATACCTCGTGCTGAGTCACTAAAACCGAGCGCACCCTAAAAGGTGTACTTGATTTGGTCCATATTTTTATTTGTTCTAACCAATAACTACATTAATAAACTTGTTTTAAAGAAATCAATGGTAGCACTGCATGCAATAATCCTATATCTATCGATCATCAAATTACCAAATATGATAGAAAAAGGATAAAGGCTGTGGATTTTATATAAAATTTCCATAAGGTTAGCATTAAGGCAACACAAGGGTACATAATCCTTAACCTTTCGAAAATATTCACTTTAGAAAACAAACCGGTTTTCATAATACAGGTAAATCTTGAAGTTTATACAGATGAAGTAAGAAGTGAAATTTTGAGATATTCCAAATAATCAAGATCCGTATAAATATAGAATAAGATTGATTGATTGTTAGTTGCTTAACGTCCAGTGGCAAATATTTCATACATATTCAGGACGAGAACAAGTTCACCATAAATACAATAGGTAGGTCTGGTCACATTAGAGGCCATCTGGGATGATGGTCGGGGAAATTTGGACTGCCACTGGAAAATAAGAGTATATTGGATAGGGACAGAAATTTTGCCTTACAACAGGCCACCTACAGACCTATCAAAGAGTTGTTGCAAGGGTTCTTAACGTGCAGAGAGCGTGGAATTCTCTACACGAGACATCGGATTTAACGTTTTCTGACCGGACGTGACTGCGAACTTGATACAGCCAAACAGACGCCCTACTTCGGCAAGCGTTTTACTGCCGGTCGGGAGAAGACCAAATGACCAGGTTTCTATTCCCCAGTCACCCTTGGGAAGTTTAAAATAACAAAAAAGCATTATAAACAGTATCAACCGGTCGAATTATCAAGAAAATACGATGAGAGTACTCGCAATTACTGACAGCTAGTTAAAAGCAAAAAAACAATTAAAAATAAAAAATTATGCATCGGAGACTAAAATCAACTGAAACACATCCCAGGGATTTAGTATCTTAACGTCATAAACAGTCAGAGAAGACACGAATTGTGCAATGCCAAAAATAAATATATCGACAGGTAATAGGCTAGTGAAGAGAGACTTCTATAGAGATAACAATTAACGAGTCTGTGTCTCTATACATCCCGCCTCACAAGAAGATACAATTTAGTTGTTTTAATTTGATTTTATTAGAGCTTGCTTTGCAATATTGTTCAAGACCATGGTGGGACATATAGATGTTAATAGTTAAATGTTTTGGTTTATAGGGAATAGATGTCTTAATTTAGCAATAATACCACATCTTTCTTCTTTTCATACAGGTAAAAAAAACCAGAGAAGTTCTCACCTGTATTACTATTATAATTCCATCCTGTACCCCTTTTCTGCCACCCACCGTTAAAGCTTACTTCCATCTTTAAAAAAAAATTGATACATATCTTAAATACATGTACTTTTCTTCCATAGTGGATCAGTGCATCAGTAAGTAGATCACATCTGTTTTCTGGGAACATTTCTTCTGATATATTAGCAAAGCCTCCTAAATAGGACCACAGTCTTTCTATTCTTTCACCATCAGTTAAGCCAATGCCATCAGTTCTTCGTGTACTATATATAATCTGCAATATAGAAAATCTGCTATTTGATTAATTGTATTGGAGAGGGGTTTTGTTTTGAATGCATTATACCAATAATGTATGGGGACAGTTATATGGTGGCAAAAAGCTAATTATACGAGAATATTCATAGTGGCCTGAAGAAAGAGATGGTGGCAAAAAGCTAATTGTTCTCGTCCTGAATATGCATGAAACATTTGCCCCTGGACGTTAAGCAACCAACAATCAATCAATATTAAGGATGAACACGAATGTGGCCACTTTTGTTTTACATGGAAACCGTCTAAAATTTAACTAAATTGCTATAATTGTGAAGGTTTCAGTAATTTAACATGACTTTATGGTGCTAGTACTCGAAATATGTGCATTTTTATGTCAAAAACAGCACATATTTATGTAGCAGAAACATTCTACTGTACAATAAATAACTGAAAGTTTACATTTTAAAAACTTTGTAAAACTGCTATATTTTGGGGCCAAAATGTGGTCGGTCTTACTGGACCTACGCCTTTGAGAAAGGGAATGGAGAATGTGTTAAAGCCACGACTACCCAACCATAGAGCAGACAACATACATTTTATGATCCAGCTTTGTATTATTATAAAGAGTTATGAAGTTAAAAAGTCTGTTAATGCATTGTTTCCCTATGCACTTTAAAAAAAATCTACTAAAATTTGTCTAAATTCAGACTTTTTAAAGTAAATAATCCCACACGTTTGCATTGTCTTTTCGCGAACCTTTTGGTACTTACCCCACACACGCATATACGATGCTCTTTTTTACATGTACTTCACTCCTATGTTTTACATATTTAGCGAGGTAACTCAGTTGGGACTTTGCAATAATGTACGTTGCATTGTTTGTCGCCATAAAGGTCTTTAATTTGTATTTTTTTTAATTTCTTTACATCTTTTTCGCTTCCTCTACATCAATCACAAATTCGTTAGCCATTCTCATAAAGCTGATGACCGAAACTGCATTTACCCCAGTGATTCTGCAAAACAAGTAAATATCGTATAAAAAGGAGAAAAAAGTATCATAATGTCCTACATCATGTTCAATACAAACACAAATAAGTTTAATATAAAACTAACAAAATTAAATGTAAATGCAAACACAAATCCCAATCATTTTGTAACGGAGAAAAATTTGAATCCATTTGGTCACCATTCGAAAAAAACACTGAACCAAGTTACAGACATAAACAGAACTACAAATTAATGTCACTCGAGAAATGTTTAAACACTGCTTTACAATATAAAATCAAAAACAAAATACCAGATTTTAAGACACTTGTAAGGATAAATGATCATGATGTTGCTTCTGGCTCTGAATTGGCAATAACTTTTAGATTTCTCTGAATCGGGCGTATGTATATCTTTGCCTGGCTGCCTATTATCTTCTGTAATGACTCAACGACCCATTTGCAGTTTAGGCGTTGGAGTTCCCTGCAGTTGCTGGTGCAATGAAGTAGTTCACCGATGTTGTACAACTGAGGGAACCCTTTTTCTTCTGTGGACAAAATCTTATAAACTTCTTCTTCGTTGTCGTCTAGCCGGAACTTCTGGTCCTTCCAGTGGTTCCGCTTCTCGCTGGCCGAAACAGTTGTGTTACTGTAAAAGTCGAAAACATAACTATGACCATCTTTGAATTTTTAGTTGCAATAACTGTAACAATATGTAAGATCAATTGTCTGGTTACCTTGGATACCTTTAAACTAGACTAGAATTCATCCGCGACATTGCGGGACCGTGAATGAGTTCAGTACCCATTGGGCAAGTACCCATGCTTTATTTTCAGCCTATTCATGCTGAAAATAAGTTTGGATTAGTTTGGCCCTGTTGTTTCAGAGGAGATTTTTTTTGTAAAAAACTTATGAAAAATGGTTAAAAATTTACTATAAAGGGCAATAACTACTGAAGGGGTCAACTCACCATTTCGGTTATTTGACTTATTTGTAAATCTTACTTTGCTGAACATTATAGCTGTTTACAGTTTATCTCTATCTATAATTATATTCAAGATAATAACCAAATATTTCAAAATTTTCTTAAAATTTAATACCAATTCAGGGGCAGCAACACAACAACGGGTTGTCCAATTCATCTGAATGCATCTCATCTGGTTTTTGAGTTATAAGCAAAAAACTGCATTTTACCCCCTTATGTTCTATATTTAGCCATGGCGGCCATCTTGGTTGGTTGGCCGAGTCACCGGACACATTTTTGAAACTAGATACCCAATGATGATTGTGGCCAAGTTTGGTAAAATTTGGCCCAGTTGTTTCAGAGGAGAAAAGTTAACGACGACGGACGCAAAGTGATGAGAAAAGCTAACTTGGCCCTTCGGATCAGGTAAGCTAAAAAGAAAATAAGATGTTATTTGAAATACTTTATCTTAAAATTAACGTGATACCCACATGACATTCACGTGAAACTCAACGAAATATAAACTGATTTCTCGCGTGTTTCGCGTACATGATCATTCGACGTAAAATTTACTTTCTAGATTTGATTCAGATGAAATTAATGGGAGTGACATTGCCCTGTGTATTGGGTTTATGTGAAGAAATACAAGATAATCACCAAAAAAAATCAACAAAATAGATCACTTTAATTTCCGTGTTACTTAGTGTCACCAGTGGGAGTTAAATGTGATACCTCGCGCAATTTTTGCGTCGAATATATGTTTTTGATTTGTCCGTCCATCTTTCTGCCGGTTAGTTTTGTTGATAACAAATCCTTATTGAATTAATGAATTCTTAACTTGTTTACGAGCAGTGCATCCCATGAAAGAAGAAACCAATCATTTTTTGTCCGAAGTGGATTATTCTTGAATGAAAGGCTTCAACATCTGAAGTCGAGTGATTAGGTCACAGCTTCATATTTTTTGGGTGGGGTTGGGGAGGGTGTTATATGCCCTTTATCTAAACTTTGGACATAAAGATTGAAATCTTTTCTCCATAAGAGCATTTATCCTTTGATAATGGTGTTATTTCATCGTGATCTGAAGAAATGACAATTCTGTCATATCAAAGAGAACATGTCACCAAAACCATCGTCCGTCTGTCTTTCAGATGACTTCAAACATGATGCTGTACATGCATTCAACACAACAAATAATTAACATATATCTAAGAAATAGAAAGACATTAAACAGCAAGTTAAATTTCAGATGGAAAAGTTTAAGACAGTTCTGTTGATAGTTCTACGGTAAGAACTCATTTAGTCACTTCAGCAGTTCTTCCTATAACAATTCTATCCTAAGACTTATTTGGTCAGATCTATCAAGAACTGGTCTAGGACAAATTATTCTGACAGTTCTAACGAGAGGTTTTAAATCAGGTCGTCATATTGCACGATATTTTTTAAAATGTTCATTGTTTTTAACTCGTAGGAAATAAGAGAAAAACGTAGGCACGTGTAACCTGCCCCAAACGTAAGTTTGTGTTTACGATAGAAATGAATTATACATCCAATTTGAGGTCCTAATTGCGGTCTGCTTTTAAATCTTTTCGATTTCTTTCAAAAACAAATAAAATACAGAATTACGAAAAATACATAATTTAAATTTTGTACATGTTCAAGTTCAATATAACTACATTCTTTTTTTATGTGTATCATCTTAATTAACATGTCATAGTGTTTCTGAAAAACCAATGCGCGCCAATGTTATCACATGCTGCGCGCAAACGAAAAACAGTTAATTACAAAATGCGCGCAAATCAAATGAGCCCGCATATCTGCCACTTACGGAAAAGCGAATTATGTTGTACAAACGGGTAACATTATTTGCGAAAGAGTTTGTAGCAAAATACGACAATTTTGAAAAAGAAAAATCACGTTTACTTCGTGATAGTTTGAAATTTTCGTTTAAACAGCTCTTATTTTTTTATTATTATTATGCCTTTTTATACTAGTATGCGGCAAATTTTATTATTTTTTTTAAGGACGATCCATCCATCCGTAAAACTTAGTAACCACAATCTTGAAATAGAAAGAGGTAGATACAGAGGTCTTCAGGCAACAGATAGAATTTGTAATCTTTGTAAAAATGGAGTGGAAGATGAACCACACTTTTTACTTAAATGTAAATCTTTAGAAAATGAGAGAGAGTCAATTTTATCAAATATAGTTAAAACTTTTAAAAATTTTAAGAATCTAGACATTCATTCACAATTTATATGGCTCATGTCTAATGAAGATAACTATATATTGAATCAAGTATGTAATTTGATTAATAATTTAAATACTGTAAGAAAACAAATTCTAGAAACTTAATTAGAATTGCTAATATTGTTAATATTTTATTTTACTTTTATATATCCATGTTTACTATGGGTACACTACTGCCAAAGGTTTGTCTGTTATTCGCAGCTAGATTGGATCTTATTTAATATGAACTTCAGGGCTAACTGTATTTGTCAATCTCATTGATAATAATAATAATTATAAATATATAAAAAATAAAAAATAAAATGTATAGATATATATAACTATATATATATCACATATTGATGTTTTTGGTTTTTTTTTTTTTTTTTTTTTTTTTTATGATTTTCTTTTGTTTAACATAATCATTGTAATCATTGTAATCAAATGTACATTTAAATTTATCTTGATTATTCTGCTTGTAATGGGCGTCTTTAATTGACAATAAAAATATTGAATTGAATTGAATTGTAAACGAAAAATAATTTTAACGTTAGTGGTGCGGAATGTTAAGCCTTGAATGACTAAAGCAACTTGAGCAAAATTATTAATCAAAGACCAAAATAAATGAAAAGGTAGATTTTGTAAATAGTGTTTAATTGAATCAAACACTGGACAGTTTCCAGGTAAATAAAAAAAAAACACACTTTTTTAGTTGATTAACTCAAAATTCTCACTTTAGCTTTTCAGCTATTTAACGTATCGATATAGTCTTGTGGTAACATAAATTATCGTCAAGGTTGGTAATCCAATTGCAACGTATCGACATGACAGTATGTTCTTACTAGAACTAGGATGACAGATTGAGTGAAAAACAATTTTGTCGTTGTGAATACGACGGAAAGCATATCAGCTCTGAGTCATAGTGACATTCTTTCTCTTTAATAAAATTAAACAATGTCTTATCTTAAACTGTCAAGTGAGTGTAATTAAATTTACTGTAATATTCCAAGCTTAATCAATTATAAAAATATAACAGATATTACTTTTAACATTAATTAACCAAATAAACTATCATTTTTTTTTTTTTATCAAAATCGAATGTCTATTTCCTGAATTCACAAATTACAGTACATTCAAGTCATAACAAAATCGATGTATTTTGTTGGTCTCTATTTCGGCGTATCATTTGTCTATTTTCTTTTCTAAAGTCTAAATGCAACCAAACTTGACCACTATCATCAATAGGGTGTTTAAGAATGTGTCTGATGACCCTGACTATCAACAGACATGGCCCACATGTTTAAAATTTAAAAATAGGGGGTAAAATGCAGTGAACAAAAAATATGGTGCCTCTAGTTTTACAACATAGGAAGAAGGTTGCTTTTGCCACCACGCAATGAAAATTAATTGTTTCGTGAATATTTATAAACATTTTGGGTACTAGTATTTTTGATACTAGTATTTTTGATTCAGCGTGATTTTTAATAGTTCATATTGATATTGAATAATGATTCAAAATATAGTTTCGCTTAAAGTGGCCACTCTAATACCCACCAAACAAATTATGTAGATTCTGACAATGAAAGTGATTAAAGATGATATATATTCAATGAAGAATTTAGGGCAGCACTAGGTCAAATAACATATTAATTCAAATTGCAGAAGAGCTAGTACACACAAAATGCCGAATAAAACTTGTTTATTTCATCGTCTCTGATTGGCAAACGTCACTGTGTACTTGTAGATCGCACACATACAAACGCCACTCCACTAATAGCAGGAAACTTAAAAACCAATCAGAAGAAGTACAACGTTGCTCATTATTTATATTATTATTTCATAATGATCGACCAAGGAAGGACCTCACATCAGAAATCTATTAAAGCACCGTCTCCTCTTTGTTCTCTCAGTGGTCTTCTATTAGGAGGTCGCTGGAATTGATAATAATGGTGATTGCATCTTAATAGCTTTTCAAGCTTTTGTATGAACATATATACATCATTCTTGTTTGTCTTTAATGTATTTCATTGTATTTAAAATGTATAATTGATTGTTTGTATTGCAGACCCTTATGAGTGTAATTTTGGTTACATTGTTCAGTGTTGCTGTTTAAGTGGAAGTAAAGATATATCGTAATACGACAATTGGACCTTTAAATCAACGGGGAATGATATTGGTACAGTCATTGAGACGTGTGATGAACAGTCGTAAGAAATAAATCGATAGAATGTCTGAGCAGTACTTAGAATCAGAAGTCCAGATCCATATACAAACGTTTCTGAGGATTATTATGATCCAACAAAAACTCAGAACATGCCTGCCTCTTTCACAACAATAGAGAAGATTTTAGAAATCAGTTAGGTTTTTTCCCTCCAAAATACTAGTAAATTTGATTTAAAATTTGTACCAATAAATCCCCCTTGACCCGATTGCTAAATATTTACGCTCACCCCACTTAATTTGTGTTCACTGCACCTTTTCCTTAGAAGTATATTATTTTAGTCACTGCACAAGAATTCTTTAGAAATTAAATGTTTGATGAACAGTAGACGTCAAAAATTAATGTAGAAAAATATTTATCTCTTCCTATAATTTGTCAGCATAGTAAATGTTGTCTCCTATTTATCATGATCTTTAACATGTATACTATGACTGAAGACTCGTATTAGGTTTCCACCTTGATAGAAATTGTACCATGAAGAATACACATATACTTGGTGTGGTATAGGTAGGACTTTTGTCCTCTAAAAGGTCCCGACTTCGAGCGTGGAAGACGCCACGTATCAATGTGTAAGGTTCTACACTGTTACCTCTACCTTTGGGTGTTATTAAATGTTTATAATATTTTGGCCCTCAGGAAGTTATTTTAATTTTGTCGTTGCTAGTACTCAAGCAGATTAATTTTACAAGTAAACAGTTTTTGTTGCTGATAGACTGCAATAAATGTGTGGGTATATTGATATAAGACATGCAGCACTCTCGTGCTCATGCTAAGAAATGGCACTAAACGTGCACCTGCAAGCAGGTAAAATATCCGTCGGTTTTCGATTTAATTTTAGCGTACTACCAATGACAAAATTACCTTATTGTTATCTGATTGACCTTGACACCGACACATCCTGCGCTCTCTGGATAAGCGCAACCCGACCAAAATCGTTGCAATTTAAACATCTATTAAACTCCGACTTAATAAGGCTGGATCAAATATTCTGCTTGGAAAATGTCGGATACAATGAAAGTGTCAAAATCACGCAGGTAAATATTAAATAATTGTGTCGTTGGTAGTACGCAAATGTTTATTGGTAAACGACGAAAAATATTCAGTTTACATAGGTAACAGGCTTTTAATCTGTTACGCTCAACGCGTGTTTTGTCTACTTTAAATTGATTGATTGTTGGTGGTTGCTTAACGTCCAGTGGCAAATATGTCATGCAAATTCAGGACGAGAACATGTTAATAAATACAATAGATAGGTCTTGTCTAAATAGAGGTCATTTGGGATAAGGCCTAACATAAAGTATTGTTTGTTTCCCAAATCCAGACCGACTTATTGCATATTGTACCTTCTCTAAAAATGTTTTGAGACTAATTTGTGAGCTGATATTTCCTGAATGCTTTCTCGACACCTTGACCGGTCTAAATATTCCAAGAATTCTCTGGGTATTGTTTGATAGTTTTTGTTATTTTGTTCCAAATAATTTTTTAGTCTTATTGTACTTTCTGTAGTTACCTTGTTATCTTCTTGATTTACAAATGAGTGAATTTGTTCATCAATCGTTAAACTAATTCTTCGTAAATATTTGGTGTAGTCATAAACATTTTTAACTCGCATTGTTCTTTACCCCGTTTTGTTAACTGCCGTACATGCCGTATACGAGTGTTTTCTAATTGTTTCTTTTCTAAGACCCATTTGTCATCCTGATTTGGTTATCCATAATCGCACATTTTTTACTGTAATGTTAAACGCTAAGTCGATAGTTGCTTTAATCTTTATTGACGCAAAACACAACTCAGAGAGAAGAGGTAAAACATGAAATAAACAAAAATGACAATGTTACTACAAGAACAAGAAAATTGCTACTTAACAATCAAAATAATGCTGTTAATAACACAATGTAAGAATAGTACAATAAACAGTTCATAGCTTTGTATGTTCGTAAAATGGTTAAATCTAAAGCTTAAGAAGGTGCGAATTGCGTTCCATACTCATAAAAAATTGAACGTAGCTCTGAGATATTTTTACTGTCAAATAAAATAACACGCCATAATCTTTATAAGGGGACGACCATTTGATATTCTGTGGGGGGTTGCAGAAGGATTTGTTTTTGATCGGTAATATATTTTTGTAAACTGAGAGGACAGATGATTATTCATTTTCAAACTATATTTATGATATTCGAAAACAATTTTTTTTTAAATGATTTGTTTATTATTAATAATTCATGTATAGTCAAGTCATTGTGTACCATTTAATCAGAATTAATAATCATCCTCTGCCGAAATTAATCTTTTATATTCCCAACTGCATGTATATGTATTACATACCTATTTTGTATTAAAATTTGGTTGGAACTAGCTTCTTAAAAAGTAATGGCAAACATATTTCGCCGAGCGATGCGAGGCAAAATGTTTTTTGAAGGGTTTCGGAGCCCCTGCAGGCACAAGAAGCTATAGAACAAATGATGCAAATAATTCTCTTTTAATAGGTGTTTACCAGACCCTTTCTTAATCTGAAAATGCAAGTTTTGTTTTAATAATTTTAACTTAAGTTTCTAGGGACAACATCAGAAGACCAATGTGCATGATAGAGCAAAAATGGATTTCACATAGTTAAGTCTGTGGCTGCTGTTTTTTTTTTAACTCGTGATCAAGTTCGTAACAAAATTACTAGATTACAAAAGGAATGCGGAATGCAACACTAAAATAATACAGAAGGACAATCAATAAACAAAAAACAAATATTGAAAAAAAACATTGATCCCAAAAAATCAGGCCTACGTCTGAGGAAAAACAGAACTTGCTTCTTGCAAGGCACTCGCCTTGAACACAATTTGAAAAAGAGACAAGCGTTTGGTCTTTTCCTACATGAGGCATTTGCCTCAATGTAGTTACGGCCCTGTTAAAAATAAAAGTGAGGTAAGGTGTCCTGAGACAATATACCTCAAGTTAAATGCAACCAATTTTCAGACATTTCAAGTATATTTAAATAATATCTATACTTTGTTATTAAAAAAATTGAGAAGTGTTTTCCGATTTTTTTGGGGGGAAAAGATGAATTTATAAAAAATCTGGTGCCATCTCATACTTTCGATTAGACCTGCTGAGTTATTTATTTACAATTCATTGCAAGTCAGGTAATTTATTTTCAAACTACCACAGAAAAAACCATTTATTTTGTGATTATCAAGGCTGAGTTATTTATTTTCAAAATCCTCCTCCACCCCTAATTTAAGTGATAGACAGGTTGCCGGGGCAGAAAATGAATATACACAACAATATACACCATTTAAACGAAACATAATGACCGTTGTTGCAAAAATACAGGTTCCTGAGCTATTTTAAAAATCGAAGCGAGAGGCTTTTAACATTGCAGTGTAAAATACAGGCTAAAATGGCTGAAAACGTCAAATTTGCAAACTTCGTGTTGAAAATTGGCTGACAAGGTCATTACAAAAACAGGTTGCCGGGTGAAATACTGTAAACGACAAGTTTATTTACTATTACCTGTGTGACGTAAAAAAATATTTGCCACTTCATGTCCTGTAACTTGCTATGTTGTATAATTTCGTCAAATTTATTAGCACGATAAAAAAGATGAAAATCGTAAGAGATACATTCCTAAAGTGTTAAAAGTTGCTGAAAATTTACCTATATTTACTATCATTCATGTTGACTTATTTGTAGATCTTACTTTGCTGAACATTATTGCTGTTTACAGTTTATCGCTATCTATAATAGTATTCAAGATAACCAAAAACGGCAAAATTTTTTAAAAATTACCAATTGGAGGGCAGCAACCCAACAACCAGTTGTCCAATTCATCTGAAAAATTCAGGGCAGATAGATATTGACTTGATTAACAATTTAACTTCTTGTCAGATTTGCTCTAGATGCTTTGGTTTCATAGTTATAAGCCAAAAACTGCATTTTACCCCTATGTTCTATTTTTAGCCGTGGCGGCCATCTTGGTTGAATGGCCAGGTCATCGGACACATTTTTCAAACTAGATACCCCAAAGATGATTGTGGCCTAGTAGTTTCAGTGGAGATTTTGTAAAAGATTACTTAGATTTTTGAAAAATGGTTAAAGATTGACTATAAAGGGCAATAACTCCTAAAGGGGTCAACTGACCATTTTGGTCATGTTGACTTATTTGTAGATCTTACTTTGCTGAACATTATTGCTGTTTACAATTTATCTCTATCTATAATAATATTCAAGATAATAACCAAAAACAGCAAAATTTCCTCAAAATTACCAATTCAGGGGCAGCAACCAACAACCGATTGACCGATTCATCTGAAAATTTCAGGGCAGATGGATCTTGACCTGATAAACATTTTTATCCCATGTCAGATTTCCTCAAAATGCTTTGGTTTTTGAGTTATAAGCCAAAAACTGCATTTTACCCTATGTTCTATTTTTAGCGGTGGCGGCCATCTTGGTTGGTTGACCAGGTCACGCCACACATTTTTTAAACTAGATACCCCAAAGATGATTGTGGCCAAGTTTGGATTAATTTGGCCCAGTAGTTTCAGAGGAGAAGATTTTTGTAAAAGATTACTTTAATTTACGAAAAATGGTTAAAAATTGACTATAAAGGGCAATAACTCCTAAACGGGTCAACTGACCATTTTGGTCATGTTGATTTATTTGTAGATCTTACTTTGCTGAACATTATTGCTGTTTACAGTTTATCTCTATCTATAATAATATTCAAGATAATAACCAAAAACACCAAAATTTCCTCAAAATTACCAATTCAGGGGCAGCAACCCAACAACCGATTGACCGATTCATCTGAAAATTTCAGGGCAGATAGATCTTGACCTGATGAACATTTTTATCCCATGTCAGATTTCCTCAAAATGCTTTGGTTTTTTAGTTATAAGCCAAAAACTGCATTTTACCCCTTTGTTCTATTTTAAGCCGTGGCGGCCATCTTGGTTGGTTGACCAGGTCACGCCACACATTTTTTAAACTAGCTACCCCAAAGATGATTGTGGCCAAGTTTGGATTAATTTGGCCCAGTAGTTTCAGAGGAGAAGATTTTTGTAAAAGATTACTTTAATTAACGAAAAATGGTTAAAAATTGACTATAAAGGGCAATAACTCCTAAACGGGTCAACTGACCATTTTGGTCATGTTGACTTATTTGTAGATCTTACTTTGCTGAACATTATTGCTGTTTACAGTTTATCTCTATCTATAATAATATTCAAAATAATAACCAAAAACAGCAAAATTTCCTCAAAATTACCAATTCAGGGGCAGCAACCCAACAACCGATTGACCGATTCATCTGAAAATTTCAGAGCAGATAGATCTTGACCTGATAAACATATTTACCCCATGTCAGATTTGCTCTAAATGCTTTGGTTTTTGAGTTATAAGCCAAAAACTGCATTTTACCCCTATGTTCTATTTTTAGCCGTGGCGGCCATCTTGGTTGGTTGACCGGGTCACGCCACACATTTTTTAAACTAGATACCCCAATGATGATTGTGGCCAAGTTTGGTTTGATTTGGCCCAGTAGTTTCAGAGGAGAAGATTTTTGTAAAAGTTAACGACGCCGGACGACGACAGACGACGGACGACGGACGCCGGACGCCAAGTGATGAGAAAAGCTCACTCGGCCCTTCGGGCCAGGTGAGCTAAAAATACAAATATAAGATAATTAGTCAAACAATTATTATTAACACAGAAATAATTAGATGAACGTCTCCCACACCGGCGGTAACGTGTTTGTCGTTTTCAATTAATTTATCAGTTTTATTTGTTTTCATCTGGTCCGTCCGCTCGGAATATTTACTTAATTTTTCCTTGGTCTTTCTAATTTTTCTTTAAATGTTTTCCTCTCTTGTCATACAAATAAGCATCAGATTCCTCAGATGACTTTGAGGAATCAGGAGAGATAATTGCAGATGCAAGGTCCTGTATATGAGTAACATTTGTGGAATTACTAACTTTGACGTCTTCTTGCAGTGTCATCAGTTCCTGTTAGAAGTTTTCACGAGGCTGAATTTCTAAAACTAATTTCGTACTAGTCTTTGTAGGGCATGGTTTTGATGTATATTCTGGAACTGGTCGTTGAAGAGTAGAATTGTTAGTGTAGTTTGATGAAAGATCACTATATGAAGGAAAATTGTATGCAGATAAACTTGAATTAAATAAAGGGTTAGTGTGAGGATGGTTGGTATGAAGCTGAAAATGAGGATGAGAAAGAGTTTTGGTTAGCTGATGGTTGTGCATAGGTCAAGCTGAAGTTTGTGCTTGTGTGCAGGGACCAGATGTAGCATTAATCAGTTGTGGTGTAAGTTTGGAAGCACTGTTAGTTGAGTTAGACATGGTGTTACTAGGCAAATTAGTTCGTTGAATATTATTCTCTATTTTGTCAGATTCTGTTTTAGTACTGGCATTGCAATTCCTCATAGACAGAATATTTTCAGTGGCCGCTTTTTTGGCATCATGCTGGAGTTCATTTATATCAAGCCCATCATCTGAGTCTGATGTGATAGCTTTACCTAAACTAATTAAGGAATGACTGTAATACTTTTTCTGTCTGTAGAAATAACATAAACTAGAGGCTCTAAAGAGCCTGTGTCGCTCACCTTGGTCTATGTGCATATTAAACAAAGGACACAAATGGATTCATGACAAAATTGTATTTTGGTGATGGTGATGTGTTTGAAGTTCTTTCTTTACTGAACGATTTTGCTTCTTACAATTATATCTATAATGAACTTTGCCCATTAGTAACAGAGAACTATATTTGGTAAAAATTTACATAAATTTACCAAATTAATGAAAATTGTTAAAAATTGACTATAAAGGGCAATAACTCCTTAAGGGGTCAACTGACCATTTTGGTCATGTTGACTTATTTGTAGATCTTACTTTGCTGAACATTATTGCTGTTTACAATTTATCTCTATCTATAATAATATTTAAGATAATAACCAAAAACAGCAAAATTTCCTCAAAATTACCAACTCAGGGGCAGCAACCCAACAACCGATTGACCGATTCATCTGAAAATTTCAGGGCAGATAGATCTTGACCTGATAAACATTTTTATCCCATGTCAGATTTCCTCAAAATGCTTTGGTTTTTGAGTTATAAGCCAAAAACTGCATTTTACCCCTATGTTCTATTTTTAGCGGTGGCGGCCATCTTGGTTGGTTGACCAGGTCATGCCACACATTTTTTAAACTAGATACCCCAAAGATGATTGTGGCCAAGTTTGGATTAATTTGGCCCAGTAGTTTCAGAGGAGAAGATTTTTGTAAAAGATTACTTTAATTTACGAAAAATGGTTAAAAATTGACTATAAAGGGCAATAACTCCTAAACGGGTCAACTGACCATTTTGGTCATGTTGACTTATTTGTAGATCTTACTTTGCTGAACATTATTGCTGTTTACAGTTTATCTCTATCTATAATAATATTCAAGATAATAACCAAAAACAGCAAAATTTCCTCAAAATTACCAATTCAGGGGCAGCAACCCAACAACCGATTGACCGATTCATCTGAAAATTTCAGGGCAGATAGATCTTGACCTGATAAACATTTTTATCCCATGTCAGATTTCCTCAAAATGCTTTGGTTTTTGAGTTATAAGCCAAAAACTGCATTTTACCCCTTTGTTCTATTTTTAGCCGTGGCGGCCATCTTGGTTGGTTGACCAATTCATGCCACACATTTTTTAAACTAGATACCCCAAAGATGATTGTGGCCAAGTTTGGATTAATTTGGCCCAGTAGTTTCAGAGGAGAAGATTTTTGTAAAAGATTACTTTAATTAACGAAAAATGGTTAAAAATTGACTATAAAGGGCAATAACTCCTAAACGGGTCAACTGACCATTTTGGTCATGTTGACTTATTTGTAGATCTTACTTTGCTGAACATTATTGCTGTTTACAGTTTACCTCTATCTATAATAATATTCAAGATAATAACCAAAAACAGCAAAATTTCCTCAAAATTACCAATTCAGGGGCAGCAACCCAACAACCGATTGACCGATTCATCTGAAAATATCAGGGCAGATAGATCTTGACCTGATAAACATTTTTACCCCATGTCAGATTTGCTCTAAATGCTTTGGTTTTTGAGTTATAAGCCAAAAACTGCATTTTACCCCTATGTTCTATTTTTAGCTGTGGCGGCCATCTTGGTTGGTTGACCGGGTCACGCCACACATTTTTTAAACTAGATACCCCAATGATGATTGTGGCCAAGTTTGGTTTGATTTGGCCCAGTAGTTTCAGAGGAGAAGATTTTTGTAAAAGTTAACGACGACGGACGACGGACGCCGGACGCAAAGTGATGGGAATAGCTCACTTGGCCCTTCGGGCCAGGTGAGCTAAAAATGTGGTGCACACTGAATAACGTGCGTAACAGACTATTTAACAGTATGCACGACATTTTTTTGTGTTATTTCGAATAGACTGCAAAATATTAGTTATTTCTGATAATTTACTTCTAAATTCTACTTTAAACCGGCATAAATAATGAAAAAGCTTTGATGACGTCATAGTCACATGACAAAATTGTGTCTATGATATGATTAACAAAACGACGTCAGCCAATCAGTACACGTTACATCCAAAATTAAATTATTAAAATTTAACAACTAGTGTTATTTTCAAGTTCGTTTTTAGGGAACAACCCGTTTAAATAGTTTCTTTCGAAGTAGTCAAGAAAGTCCCTCAGTTCATCATCCGGCAGGGTCTCTGAGTTTTGTGAGATTTTCTCAACAGACGAAAGTTCTGGCACACAACGGCAATAGGTAAGTATCCAATGGCCATAACTTGGCGGACTAGGGTTCTTACTGCTGGCCGTCGTCTGTAATTTGCTGCAAGACCCAAATTCTGGACTCATTGTTTGTAGAATATGTATATACCATATTTGTTCTATTTAAAGCCCCCTTCTAATTAACGCCCCCTACCGAAAATAGTGTGTTCAGAAATTTTGACTTCTAATGAACGCCCCCATTTTGTAGTTAAAAAAATTAATTTGGTCTATTTCAGTAAAATTTGAAGTTTTTCAATATCGGTATCGTTCTCGGAAAATGTGTATATGCAAGGTATTTCAAGTCCGATATCCAGTCACAGTCGCGTTGGTTTTACCTCCTCTTTTTAAGAAAAAGTTGAAGATTTTACTTTGTTCAATCGGCACATTGCCTACACATTTTTCTTCATTTCCAATGACAAAGACGAGTTTGACGGCAAATTTATCGTTTGGATTAGCTTTCTCTTGTTCACATCTTAGACGCCGATTGCATAACTTCTGATACTTTTGGATACATAATAACATTGAGTTCTTGTTGCAGCCTTAGTTTACCCCATGTGTGTGTGTTCACATGTCTGTCTTCAAGTTCATCTATTGAGTCTTTTTTTCTTCATGTTTCTGAATGGATTTAGATTTTTTTCCTTCCACATTTCTGATACAATTTTGCCCTGCATAATTATTTGACGTCTTTCCTCCAGGGTGCAAGCCTGGTGTTTAAAACACAACTCTAGATTAATGTGACTTTTGGAGTCTACTCTACAAAGACAACTGTATTGTCCACCTCTTTGCTGCCCACTTTCAAGTTGTCGAGCTGGGTTATCTCCACTACAATTACGAATTTTGTCCTTAAAAATTATGCCCTTGTAATTTGCCCCTCTGCTAGCAGCTCAATATCCTCTAACCTTGCATTGATATAAGTAATCTCATCTCTGTCTGTACTGGCTGTAAATAGTTTGATACATATAATTAAAACATTTTCGTGCTGTATATGTAGAGTTGACACTGACAACTATGGATTTGACTGTCTAAACTGCAGTTTTACTAGCAAATCTGAGATATAAATACATTGTGTTTGTGACCATCAAATCTAAATTTAACAGTGGCAACTAGCATGAATATTTAATTATGTTGAAATGTGATTGTATTAGTTTAATAAAAAAAAAAAAACAAATATAAGGAGACGTGGTATGATTACCAATGAGACAATCCTTCAAATTTGCAAAGTTCAAAGTAATTTGATTTAGACAGTTAAAGGCAACCATACAGTCTATGCTACTCCATCACGCCATTCCGATGAAATTGATTTCGGATTCATTCCTATGTTTTCCCTTTCAGCTTTTCTAAGGATGTCTCTAAATAGTTTAATCGTATCTTCAAATGTAGTTTTCTTAGAAAACTTGTGCAACTCAGAGCCTGCATATCTGTCAAACCAGAAAAAATATCTACTGTCTAACACGCATCAGTTTTGCCAATGTTTACTTATGCCTCTTGTGTGTGGTTTCCACCTAAAACTTCAACTTTTTGTTTGCCAGGAATTTTGAGGTTATGAATTTCTGCTCCTTTAGGGACACATCCTAGCAAGACTGTATACAGACCAAAATCCTTCTAAAACTGTTTTTCAAGGGCTTTTACATGTTCATGGTCTAGCTCTCTAGTTATTTCTTTCCACATAGTATGTTTTTTACTCTTTTTGTCTTTATGTTGTTTGTCATATGCAGGCGAAGTTAGTATATCAATTATTGTTTTGTTAAACAGTCGTCACTTAAAAGATGGTATAGCTTCAAATGAAGCTGATGAGCTAGCACAATGCAGGTCAAAAGGACATAAACTAAAGTTGTCTCTGTCAGTTGCATTTGAATTAGTCTTTATGCTCAATGTTGCATTGTTCAGACAGCTCTCAATCTCATCTTTTTGAGAAGATTTCAACATGGTTAGATCTGTTCTAATATTTTCCAAAGCTTGGTCATTAGTTTTGTTATACATGTCAATGTCATTCTTTATTTTTGTCAGTTCAATGTTGTATGTTGCGATGGTAACACCTAACAAGGCTATTTCATTCTGGTTCTGAGATTCATTTTGGTTTTCATCAACCTCCATGTCCTTCTTCTCTATTTCTGTCTTTATTGTGTTAATCTCACTTTTTAATTCTAGTTGATTTTTTTCCAACTCTTTGTTTTTGTTATTCAAGTTCACCACTTCCGTTCTTAATTTTTCATTGTCGTTTATCAGCCCTGAAAGGGCGCTTCTGTTTTCTTTGAGAATTTCTTCTTTGAATTTGTCGAACTTCCTTTGAACTATCCGTTATAAGTTTGAAAGTGATATACATTTTAAAAAAAGAGAAAGAGGTGACGGATCAATATGAACTATCAGCTGACAAGGGTGTTTTTTTATGTTTTGCCTTGTTTTTTTTAGCATCGACTATCTGTTCGTAATGGGTGATTAATAACTTTGGAATCATACAATTACTTCGTAAATAGAAAACACGATCTTATCCAAAACCATAGAGTGATCATTTGCGTTTGCCGGATGCGTTTACTTGAATTATTAGCCTAACCCTGATACCATCACTTAATCTCATCTCTAAACTTATTCTTATCTGCATTTTACCCCCTGTCCTTATTACCACTTGTCTCTTTATCTTCTCCTTATCCTCAAACGTAACGTTCTCTTAACCTTCAACTAAAATGAAATCTTATCGTATCCTTAGACATGAACTTATGTTCAACCTTATCCTTATGGGTTAGGGTTAGGGTAAGATCTAATCTTAGGCAAAAAAAAAAAATATGTGTGTTTCCTATTACATGGAATTTCAAAATAGGGTAGGTAGGTGCTTTTTTTTTTTTTGGTTTTTTTTTGTGTTTTTTTTTTTTGAATAAAAGGGGGGTTGAAATTCAACATATTATAGAACAGTTTACTTGATGTATATATTAAACAGTTGTATTACCTTTTCATTTCAGCAATGGTTGATCCCATGAAAAGATTTATGTCTTTGTCAGATATAGTCATTGTTTTGTTGATTCTATATATGCTTTTAATTTTGAACTCCTTTTCTAATAAACTGAGAATTGTACATACATCTTAAGTGAGCCTCAAAGTCAAAACAAAAAAATGTAACTGTACTGTATTGAATTCGTTTAAACAAAAGAAAGGTTAACCATTTATTATCAATGTACTAGCATTATCACCATAGACAAAGTGTGGAAGAGATAAGACGCACAAGGACAAATAATACCAATCAACTATAAAAACTAAAAACAAATGAAAAAAACAGACCATGAAAACTAAGGTTACCTCAGGTGCACTGGAAGGAATAGCAACTCCGGCTTCTAACAAGATAACGACTTAGTATGATTCTCACATAGGTTATTTCAGAAACGATTAAAAGGAATATATGACATCCGAAAAGGCAGTACTGTGACCTACATATGTATTTACTTCTTCAGTTCTTCAATAAGAAATTGTCTCTTTGGCAAATATACCAAATCTTTTTGTGTTTATATACTGATGATATTTGGGACACAGACACCCCACAATGGTCAATCAACTCAAAAATTTGCACCTGACGTAAAGTTAGAAAATTTATAACAACTTGATGCATCAATGACCAACACAATTCCAGAACACGATTTTAAGTGATAGTTTGTGGTGAGACACTTTTTAAAACATTTTCCGTTAAAGTCTGCAATAAGTAAAATTTCATATCCAGAATGGATTAACTTTGAGCAATTTTCAAGAAGCTCATACATGAGAAAATTGTTGTTCGCGATTGATGCCATCGTTAGGAAAATTCCAATAGGTGTTTTCTAGATAGAACCCACAAACGTTCATGTATATCTTGTTTACTATCAAGAAAGTTATCATCAATGACGAAGTTCTGATTAAATACGTAGAGCTATCCCCCCTTTTCTTAACCGGATGACCTGTATTTACTGCATTCGAGCGTCACTAATGAGGTTTATGTAGACGAAACGCGCGTCTGGCGTAAATATAAAATTTTAATCCTGGTATCTACGATGAGTTTATTTGCAACCACTGGGTCGATGCCACTGCTGCTTATTTCCCCTAGGGTATCACCAGCCCAGTAGTCAGAACTTCTGTGTTGACTTGAGTTATCATTGATATGTTCATAATTATAAATTTACGGTTAACAAAACTTTGAATTAAGGCCTATCTACCTCAGGATTAGAATACCTTAGTTCAACTTCGTACTTAATTTGGTCCTTAAAACATTTTTTGATTCGAGCGTCACTGATGAGTCTTTTATAGACGAAACGCGCGTCTGGCGTAAATATATTTAATATTAATCCTGGTATCTATGATGAGTTTATAGTTGGTCAATCATTAGTTTTTAAAAAGGTTTTGACCATTCCAAATATACTAACGTTATGATTAGTGATAGTTTAATTCGTGTACTTTACCGGTACCAACGCGGATGTTTAAAACGTATATTTTAGATATAGAATTTGCAGTAGATTTACCTTTATTTCCACGTTTAATGTATGCGTCAATACTTGATGCTCTTAATCCTATCTGAAACAGTAACATATCCACATATTTTTTTTCAACAAATTGTCTGGCACAAGCTTTTTTCTTTTATAAACCTTCCAAAAACAGATGCTTTTTATCCAAGTATTGACACTTTGACCTCTTCAAGGGTACGACTAATATCATCTGCAACTTTTAGATTGTCAAAAAAATGTGTGAAGTCTTTAACACAGGTATCACATGTAAGACTAACAAAGTCACAAAACATATAATCTGGGTAGAACAATTCCAAAAAAGATCAATATTTACATTACCCAAGTGTCTGATATAAAACGCACTGTGAATATTCATTATCCAACCCTTTAAAAATGTCATCTAGAAAAGCCTCGTTCTAAATATAAAATATTTGTCAAACTTGCTACGATTAAAGTATTTATTTAAAAAAAATACCCTACACAATTCAATTGTTCCCCCTACCTTACAATACTGTTTATAATTAATATCTTTTTCACAATACAATAATGCATGTACATTATTTGATTATCCATTTTACACCGAATCAAAAACCTTCGAGGATAAATCACTCAGATAAATATCGAAGTCTTGAGTAAAGTCTTCATTAGAAAAGGTCAGTCAATACAGAGGGTATCTGCTAAGGTCCAGCATCGCAAGAATGTACTAATATGGTTTTATTCAATTGTAATGTATAATGTTCGAAGTAAATTTGGCACGTTCCTCAAGTAAGTTCAGTAATGGGTATTCTGAGTGGTTGTAACATATTTTCTTATCTGCAGTTGGATGGTAATGCCCTAATAATTTCACAATAACTGTCTCTGATGCACCTTATTATTATAAGTAATATTGTCGTTAATAGTAAGCTGAACTTTATGCACGGTATATGTAGTATGTCTAATCACTGGTCTATTTCTAAATATATATAAAGTAGTTTGATCTAGGGTTAACGACTTTTTATAAAGTCCATTGATATACTCAACAGGTCACTCACTGTCAATGTCTCTTTGTTTTTAGTTCTGTTTTTGGACGCCTTATCCCATCTCTCGTTTCTGAAGTATGGGGTACTTAAGCTTCTTTCGTCTCTCTTTGTCTGAACGGGGTTTATGCCTTGTGTCCGTATTAAACGTTCTCGTTTTTAATGTGTATTCCTCGATAAAATTGTTGGGCTATTAATATCAAAAAATTAACATTCCTGTGTTTTAACACTGTGCTGATGGGGAAATTTAGTTTTGCACAAGGGTTCCTAATTATTAATCCTTGACTTATATGCATGTTCTTTGGTCTCTATCAAACATTTGTCAATTGGTTCTGTTAGAACATCAAAATCCTCTTTGTTGCCATAGTATGTTCTAAATAAAATGTTCAAACACGAGAAATTGTCACTTTGTCTATCATATTTCATTCTTTTTAATCAATATCAGGACCGCAAATCTTTTATTTTTTGGCTATAATGTGAACAATTTAAATCATATATTTACTCAACATTGTCACAAGAGGGATTTATGTTTCTATAATATAAAAGATACAGCACGAATTTAAGATAATTTCTACATGATAAACATATCTTTTAATCATTGAATAAGAATATTGGTCGATTCACATTTTTTGCTTTGCTTATAAAATTAATTACACTCATGTTGTATTATCTAATTTCATATTCTACAGTGTGATCTGTTCACACATGATATCTAAAAAATTAACTGCCTCTTTTTCCTTCCTAATACCCTTTTACAATATAAGATGACTAACCTTAAATTCTACATCAGAAGTTGGCTCTAGCAATGGATTACAAGTGAATCTATCTTTCAAATAACTGCAAAGTTTCTTTAACAAAATAATTAATAAATTGATTTTAGATGATAAAGGTAAACTTTGGAACTTACAATTCTCTTTGTTAGCGTTTTAACATAATCACAAGCTTAAATTTCCATTTCAAATTTGTACATATACACATTGAACATATTAACACTGATGAGATATATCATCTCAACCTCTTTTAATAGAAGGTTACAATAAAAGTCGGTTCCTATGTAAGCCAAAATTTGTTCCTGTGAAAAAGTTCAAGATGATTCAAATTGAATATTTATAGTGTGAACCTTAGAGATGGAACAAATTATACAGAAATTGTCTGTAAATAAGTTCTCCCAGAAAATATGAAACAAATTGAGCATTCTATTATTTACAGAGTAAAATCTTTACTAATATATACGTATTACATTAATATGTAAAAAATATTTACAAACAATTATGTATGATAAGCAGTAATAAACCTATTTTGTTTGACTTTGATCTTCACAACATACAACCTTGTACCTTCATTTGCAAATCATATTGCTTGAAAAACACAGTTTTGTCGGGCTACTTCTAACGTATGATTATCCAAACTTTCTCTTACTAATCCAAAAACAATATTTTTGTCAGAAGTAAAAATAAACAGCTGCGCCATGAGCTCATGATACGCCCGACGTCTTATGTAGAAGTTTTATGCAATAATCATAAATAGTTTCTGAGAAAGTTTTAAGCAATAACCATATATTGTTTTTGAGACACGGCGGGACATGTGAAACCCCTAACCTGTTTTTTTCTCTTTTCGAAAAACTAAATATCACTAAAATATAATTTTGAATCAAAACCAAAAAGTATACAGATTTTTAGATTAATATAACAAAGAAGTGTAAAGTTTTAAGCAATAACCATAAATTATTTTTGAGATACGGCGCGACATGTAAAAAAAAACCTCCCCTGTTTAACAAAATACTCAATAACTCAAAAATGAAATTTTGAATCATCACCAAAAAGTATACAGATCTTTAGATTAATTAAACAAAGACATTTGTAAAGTTTTAAGCAATAATCATAAATCGTTTATGAGATATGGTGCGACATGTAAAAAAAACCTCCCCTTTTTTACAAAATACTCAATAACTCAAAAATAAAATTTTGAATCATCACCAAAAAGTATACAGATATTAAGATTAATATAACTAAGATGTGATTAAAGTTTTAAGCCATAATCAAGAATCGTTTTTGAGATACGGTGCGATCGACATGTGAAAAAAATACCCCCTGTTTTAGTTACAAAGTTTAGTGCCGTCACTCAAAAAGTTTTAATCTTATTTTCACCAAAAAGTATACAGATCATTTGACCATCATAAGAAACAACTATGTTAAGTTTCATGAAATTTGAATAAGTCGTTCTCAAGTTACGGTGCGACATGTTTACGCCGGACGGACAGACAGACGGACAGACACCGGACATTTGTATACCATAATACGTCCCGTCAAAATTTTGACGGGCGTATAAAAATTACTCATTTTTACATTCTCGTCCCTTCTAATGTGAAAGTTGTAAATATGTTCCATGATTGCTATATTCAGTGATATTCTAGCTATCCTAACTCCTTAACATAGTAATTATACTCCAGTAAGTAGTTTGTATGTATTAAACATGCTGGAAAAGATATTTTGAAAATTTTACTTAGCCATGGTATTTTGACCCCCTGCGGTATATTGAACCCCCTACTTAAAACCTCAAATTAAAAAAAATGATAGTCAATAAATTGTAAATTAGATTATCTGCAATACTATTTATCAAAAACAGGGGGGTTCAATTTACCGCAAGGGGGTTCAAAATACCATATGTGAAAAATGACCCCGGGGTCAAACTCACTTTTTAGGGGGTTCAAAATACCATATGACACCGGAACAAAATTCAAACTTTATTTCTAACTTGTCATGGTTAAACTATAAACCAAATATAAACACGATAACTGTAAGTTTTTAAGAAAACTGATTACTTGTTAAAATTTTCTTAGTCAATGCAAAGAGCCATTACTTAGGAAAAAATTATCAGATTGGGAAAAAACTTTAACTGGTCATGGTTAAACCATATACATGTACCAAATATCAAATCAAAGTCTTCAACCTTGACAAAAAAAATGTGGAAAACCTATTTGCTGGACGTACAAAATTACAGACAAACAGACGGACAGAGTGCAGACCTAAAGCACCTTCATCTAAATGGTCTATTGTTGAGCACAGACTAAATGGTCTATTTTTGAGCACAGACTGACTTTAACAGCGAAAATTTTTAAGGCGGTTTTCTATTGTCTTCCTGCAAATACAGCACTTTTTCAGCAAATTACCACATTGCATACATGTTGCTAGATGGTTGCATGGAACCATTAGACAAATTGCCTCCCTATCCATACATATCTTGCATTCTGAAAAAACAAAAGAAATGATTTAATACATAGAGCAAATTTTATCTGTTATTGTGTTTAAAAACAACTGTTTTTTTTAGAAATAAATGTGTTTAGTTACGATGCAAAGACCCTATCAGTGAATCAATGTTAAAGCCAAAATATGCAATCTTTAATGACTTGACAACAGTATCGTAACTATATCCCCTTTTAATAAGTCTATTTAAAGGTTTTGTGAAATACCTGAACGTATAAGATGTCTGCATGTTGAGTTATATTTACGAATTATTTCCTTATACCGGTGATAAAATTTAGTAAATGTTTTGACCAGTTTGTGATATCGAAAACCCTGGTGTAATAATTTTTCAGTAATACATAAATTTCTCTCGCTAAAATCTAATACGTTGTTACATACACGAGCGAATCGTACAAGTTGAGATATATAAACACCATAAGAATGTGACAAGGGAACGTCACCATCTAAAAATGGATAATTAACATTAAACACTCTATTTTGTTTGCGCCGACCTGGAGTTTTTACAATATAATTCAAATCATTAATTTTACTCTCTATTGTATAAGGACCACAATATTTAGCCTGCAAAGGATGTCCAGAGACTGGCAGAAATACAAGTACCTTATCAACAGGCTCAAAAAATCTGTCCATGGCATCTTTATCATACCAAATTTTTATCTTGTTCTGTACATTTTTTAAGTTTTTCTGAGCAATTTGACAAGCAGTATACAATTTTTCTTTAAATCTAGATACATAGTCTAAAAGATTCAAGTCAGAATGTTCAGTAAGCCACTTTTCCTTAATCAATTTTAACGGTCCCCTTACAGTATGACCAAACACCAACTCAAAGGGACTAAATCCAAGGGATTCTTGAACAGCCTCTCTGACCGCAAAAAGTAGAAAGTGAACTCCATCATCCCAGTCTCTATCAAATTGAAGACAAAAAGTTCTAATCAGGTTCTTCAATGTTTGATGAAAACGTTCTAAGGCACCTTGAGATTCTGGATGGTAAGCACTTGATCTGTACTGAGCAATCCCTAACTGGTACACGACTTGCTGAAATAAACCTGACATGAAATTTGATCCCTGGTCGGACTGTATAGACTTAGGAAGTCCTACTAATGTGAACAATTTGATCAAAGCTTTGACGATAGTAGGTGTCTTGATATTTCTGAGCGGAATAGCCTCAGGAAAGCGAGTAGATGTAGCATCAGGAGGCTCCACTTCCTCATTAAAACGCCGTCCTGATGGAAATAGCATTCAGCCACTTTTTCTGTGGTTGAGCCCTCTTGCGGAGCTGAAGAACTTCTCTGTCTTTATTTTGTTCTTCGAAAAGGTTCTTTCTGTTTAATGAATGGCTGTTTACGTCTGGCCGTGGCATAACAACATTCTTGTTGACACTAGGTTGTCTTACTATGGCCTTTTCTGAGCTACCAGGACCTTCAATGTCAGCTATGAAAGTGTCAGAAAGGTCCATGTAATCAGATTTGTCTTCTTGCAAATTCTCATCTTGTTGTTTTCTAGTCATCGCCCTAGTAACAACACAAGCTGGATATAATTCAGCATCATCTTCAGGTGATTTAACATCCACCACCGGTTCACTGGTAACAATTGATTCAGCAACCACTTTGTTCCTAGCTAGATCATTTCCTAGCAATAATGTAACACCCTCAACAGGGAGATTAGGACGAACACCCACAATGACTGGTCCAGTTATCAAATCTGACTTCAGATAAATACAATTGAGAGGAACATCTATACAACCTAACTCTACACCTTGTAACAAAACGGAGGCACCAACAGAAGTCTTCTCGGACAAAGGCAACACACCTTCTAACAATAACGACTGAGAAGCTCAAGTGTCCCGTAAAATCTTAATAGGCTGAAGAGTGGTATCATCATCAAAAGAAACAAACCCATCAGACATAAAGGGTTTATATTCCTCCATGTAATCACAAAAACTAATTGCACCATGAACAACAAGTAGATATGTTCCTGTGATCTGATAGCTGTGAGTGGTGATAATGTGATTGGTGAGAACATGAATATATGCATTAATAGTGAAATGGTGAGAAATTAAAATCAAATAAAGCTTGATGAACGATATGAGAAAATGAAAAAGAAAAATGAATGAAAAATGTTTGCAGGATGTACATGTATATATTAACAATGCACATGACAAATAAAACAACAAAAGAATTTATCATAAATCTAAATTGTCTATCTTTTAATTATGAGTGATACAATCTTTAACTATTTAAAAGTCTCACCTGTGTTGGTCATCCTCTTTTCTACAATTGAATGTTTTGTGCTCATCACTTGTGGTTCCATTAATTCCTGTGTTCTTATCATGTGGCAATCCATTGATGCATGTGTTGTGCTCATCTGTGGTATCATTGATGTCTTGGGGTTCATCACCAGTTATTGCAGTGGTAACTTGGGGTTCATCAACAGTTGTGCCATTGATGTCTTGGGGCTCATCACCAGTTGTGGCAGTGATGAATGTGGTTTCATCAACAGGTGTGAAATTGATGTCTTGGGGCTCATCAACAAATGTACCATTGAGGTCTTGGAGCTCAATACCGGACGTGCCATTGGTGTCTTGGGGTACATCACCAGTTGTGCCATTGATGTCTTGGTGCTCATCACCAGTTTTGGTTTTGATGTTTTGGGGCTCATCACCAGTTGCGCCATTGACGTTTTGGGTCTGACCATAAGTTGTGCCATTGATGTTTTGGGTCTCATTGGCAGGTGTGCCTTCGATGTTTTGGGTCTCAACACAAGTTGTGCCATTGATGTCCAGTGGCTCATCACCAGTTGTGGCATGGTTTTGGGTCTCTCCAACAGTTGTGTCTTTGGTCTTATCACTAGTTGTGTCATTGACGTTTTGGGTCTCTCCAACAGTTGTGTCTTTGGTCTTATCACTAGTTGTGCCATCGACGTTTTGGCTTTCTCTATCAGTTGTGCCATTGATGTCTTGGGTCTCATCACCAGTTGTGCCATTAATGTCTTCGGGCTCACCACCAGTTGTATCATTGGTGTCTTGGAACTCATCACCAGGTGCACCATTGATATCTGTGATGTCAACACTAGTAGCGCCATTGATGTTTTGGGTATCTCGAACAGTTGTGCCGTTGATGTCTTTGGGCTCACCACCAGTTGTGCCATTGATGTCTTGGGGTTCACCGTCAGTTTCGTGTGGTTTTAGAAAGATAAATTTAGAAATTTGATATTACTTCATATTGATTGAATACACAATCATAATTAAATATGAATGGCGATAGTTACTAAGTGCGTCGCCTTTAAATATATTAATACAAGCTTTTAAACAGATTAGTACAATTCGTATTAATTTCTTTTTGTATTGCATTTACTGTCGGTTATGTCTTCGTGCTATTGACCCATATTCGTACGTTTTAATGTATTTATACTGTCAATTAAGGCTAGACATTGATTATTTTACAAAAGAGAGTGATAGAAGATTTATGAAGGGCTCTTCTTTTCCTCTAAAAATAATGATGATTGAATATAATATTCGTAGACCCAATATGAATGAATATTGGACATTAAACATTAATGTAATATTCTTAATTTTTAATTATAATGGAATAAAACCATTGTTTTAATGCAAGTATTCGATGTTACCACGGTAAGAAATCTTCGAGAGATTAGACTTGTCTATAAATATCTACAGTAATGAGGAGTGGAATAAACTGTTAGCATGTGAGTCATAATGACCCCTGAACAGATGTAATCATAATCTATGAATGAACGAAACATTGGACCTATCTTTGGTCAATCCAATTAAATTTGAAAATAATGTGAGGTTTAATATTAACTATTAAAACAAGTTGATCATAATAACAAATACATTTTTGAAACTATGTATAAAAAGAAATGTTTAGATAAGAGCTTACTATTTATTAAAGTTAATAACTCCAATGAGGTTGCATTCCTAACACTAGAACACGGAAATCTAAAGTACGTTAATTCCATTATAGCCCCTGGAAAGTACAGAATAGTCTAATGAGGAAATTTCATATTTCCCCTGTATCTATTCCCTCTGCCACCTCTTCCTTGGCTGATAAGTTTTTCCAGATTTTCCAACTTCCTGTTGATATCGAGAATTTTCCCGGAATCAGGTTCCCTAGTTTCAGCCATTTCCTCCTCCTTTGAACTTATCGAATCTTTATATTTAAGTTCCCAAAAAGTCCTCAATTCATCTGTTTTTCTTTTAAGCATGGCTCTTCCTATAGCGCTTTGTTGGGTGGCATAGCCAATTTTTTTCTTTGTGTCATTCACAAGCTCATTAATTTCCGTATTTAGTTCCGTTATGAAACTATTGTATTCTTGTTAATTCTTCACGGAACTTCTTCCTTACGGTTGACGAAATATCATTATGTTTACTGTTATAAAAGTCTTTGCTTTCTCCGAACCATATTTGGGACTGAACTTGATGTCAGTTGTAGCGTAACTGGGTAGGTCATCTTCTTTGGTAATATTATACGCCAGTGTAGCTATTGGGTGTCTAATTTTCAGCTTTTCCACGATATCGTCTGTGCATTTGACATCTTCGTCTTCATTTCTGTTTGTGTCTACAGAGATTCCAGGATGCTATATGATCGTAAGATAAAAAAATATACCTAACAATAACGTTACGTTACATTCACAATAGTGTGCGCGAAAGTACGGGAAACAATTGCATAAGAAAACGATCTAAAGTCTCTTGGCCTATATTCACGAAACATATGTTTATTATTCAATTATCTGTCCATACATTACTTTCATTTAAGCATTGTGCCGGTGGCAACAACTTTTTTCATTTTTTCGTTCCTGATGAGACATAAATTGACTAACCTCAACTGCTTTGTAATGTACTCCGGAATCTTCCTCATCTGACATTGTCAAATCTATGATTGTCTCTTCAATAACACAAATATTTGTCTCATTATCATTAGTTGGAGACTGTGATAAGAATAGATCGGAAGTGTCTACATACTTTTCACCAATGGACCAGGCATTACAGAATGTAGGGGTATTCATCTCCTTGTAGCTGACTTCTACTTTTTCTGGCGACGTCTGCACTCCTGCTTCCTGTAGCATTGCCAGTAATGGGTCGGCTATCCAGGAAACGGTCAGGGAGTACACCGTTCCGTCAGGAAAGACAACCTTCTCTTGTTTCCTGACACAACCGTATCCATATTGTAAAAATGAACATACGTCGGACTACTTACAACTTCTTTTCTTACACCTCTAATGGTTTCGGCAACCCTTTCCTTACTTAAAAGACTGAGAGGAGCAAGAAAGCGCTGCCACGTCTTGCCCTCCTCAGCTGCCTTCTTATTAGGTAACGTAAGATGACTACTATCTTTCTTCTCCGTGCTTGCGTTAAGCTGTCTCTTCTTAGATTGTTGATTGATTGATTGATTGTTGGTTGCTTTACGCCGCATTAGCACAAAAAGGCTATATCGCGGCGAGAGCTAATTCGAATATTTTTACAATTTAAAGCATATTTTTAAAATAAGACAAAAGGTCCTTCAATATACTTAATTCTTGACTAAAGCAAATTGAGTATATACAAATAAAAATCAACAGTAAAATAACGTGATAAAAATTAAAATCGATTTAAATATAATAACATTTTTATATTTTATAATAAATTCCAATTTCTTTTAAAAAAGCAACAATATTTGTAAATGGAACATTATTAAATAAATCATACATATTATTGACATTGAAATGCTTCTTACGAATATCAGCAAAGTCAATACAATTAATTAAAACATGTTTAATAGTATACTTGCAGTTGCAAGGAACACATTGTGGTTCATCTTCATTTTTTAAAAGATACTCGTGTGTTATTCTAGTATGACCAATACGACATCTAGTAATAACACACTGATCTTTTCTGCACATAATATTATCAAAAGGTTTGCCTAAATTAGGTTTAATTTCATGCAATTTATTATCGTCTTTTTTACTCCATTTATTTTTCAATATATTAAAAACATATTCTCTAATATTAGATTTAAAATCAGTATATGGTATATCACAGTTAGATAGAGGGTCACCCAGGGCAACCTTCTCTTGTTTCCTGACACAACCGTATCCATATTGTAAAAATGAACATACGTCGGACTACTTACAACTTCTTTTCTTACACCTCTAATGGTTTCGGCAACCCTTTCCTTACTTAAAAGACTGAGAGGAGCAAGAAAGCGCTGCCACGTCTTGCCCTCCTCAGCTGCCTTCTTATTAGGTAACGTAAGATGACTACTATCTTTCTTCTCCGTGCTTGCGTTAAGCTGTCTCTTCTTAGGAGTGGGAGGTAATGGTGATAGTAGTTTTAAGAACTTTTTAAACTGGTGTAACGGACGGATGACTATCAAATCCAAGAGTTATATTGGTGGGTGACCTTACTGGTGATGTTTATGTCCCTAATAGACATATCACTTACCAACAAATAAATCATGATAGACAAACAACAAAATACATGTTAGAAACAATATGAAATCAAACATTATTTTATAATTCAAATTCAAAAAATATCCTCGAATGAAGTATTGTATACCTGCAACTGGCGATTCCTCTCTTCTAGGGTAGCTGCAGCTATCTTTGCCCTTTTGGGTCGAAATCCTTAGATGACTCATTTACCTCTTCCTCTTATTAGGTCATAACTATAGCATATCACAGAATCACAGGTATCACTATTTTTTCTATAACAACACAATATTTCACATATAACTAAGATTAACAAATTTCTATAATTTTAGCATTTGATAGGCATAACATATCTTATTAATTAAAATAGCATATCACAGAATCACAGGTATCACTATTTTTTCTATAACAACACAATATTTCACATATAACTAAGATTAACAAATTTCTATAATTTTAGCATTTGATAGGCATAACATATCTTATTAATTAAAATACAAAATAAAAATATGTTATGGATTAAAATTTTTAGTTATTTGATAATTTGCACCCCCTCCACCTTTTTTTCTCCTACACCAGTCAGACTAATTTGAGTATACATGAAAATTGCATTAACTGATTAAATGTTAATTAATGGTATATATTACTGGTATTGAAGTGAGGTCAAGTATATATATGCTACCCGACTCCTTAAATACTAACATTTATAACAAATGACATTTGATGCACATTGGGCAAAGTTTACCTCATATAATAAATCTAAACAAAATTCAAGCAGTATATCAAATTTTTAAGTAATTTCCATTTACAGAGTGTGGAAAAATTCTGTTGATCATGAACAACACCTAGGTACTCTGACAATCGGTATAAAAAAGGTGTGCATTTGTGTAAAAAAAATGGTTTAGTGGAAAATATGGAGAGAAAAATCAGATTCATACTAAATAGGAGGCCAATTCCTTCACTGTGTAATTAATTTCTCTACATAATTTCAATAGGTCACTTAACAGCCTTTAACAATGAGCAAATCCCATACCGCATAGATAGCTATAAAAGTCCTTTTCCTAAACATTTCTAAATAACAGCAAAAAATATGAAGCTGGGCATTTCAAGAACAATAACTCTTATAAGTGAATGTCATTCCTTTTCAGCCTAATGAGGGCACTTGCTGATATTTTGATATTATACAACATACGCTTATTGATCAATACTAAAAGGTATTCATCTTTTAGAAAATTAATTCATATAACATAAATAAAAAACAACTAGTGTAGCATTACTGTTTTCAAGTATGACATATCCATGATGATTATAAAAGCAGCAAAGATTCTTATAAGTTTTCAAAATATATATACATACATATGTGTCAAGTCTGATATCAAAAGTCATTCAAGCATCAAATACACTTCATTATGCCCTAATAAAATAAGGGAAACCATGTACTAATGTTTATAATATTACAGCATCTGGATTAAAATGGATATTCAAAGTCTATGTATAAAACAACATGTTACCAATTTTATTTGTAAGAACTGGACTAGCAATAACTACCTGGAAAATACAGAAAATTTTGAAAGAAATAAGCCCTGTGATCAATAAAATAATTTTATACTGTATTTTGTTAATAAATATTCAGGTATTTCTAATATCAAGAAGGGACTTTAGGTGATATTTGCAAGCCATGCTCACAATATGTTTACTTTCTAATCAAAATTGTTGATTTCAGGGCTCAGAAAAGTATTTTGACATACATTTGTACCTTGAACAATCTTTACAGACTTTGTCACTCTCACACTTTTACCACATGACTCAGATAAAATGCTTTTTATACCATCTTCACCATTTCTATTGTAAGCAATTTTCAAGTTATGCAAAGACAAATTACTACCAGCAGCTTTCCTAGCCATACCTTTGCTTAATATTTTCTTTTCTATAATATCATTATAAGATGAAATATTTTTTTTGTTATGCACATAGAATAAGCAAGAGATGATAATACATAGTTCCAATCAAAAGTAGCTTCATTACATGAGTGAATACTAACATTACTTGTATTAACTAAGAGCTGAAGAGAAGAGACATCTTCTAAGGCATCATGTGCATTGTAATTATTACCAGTTACAGATTTATATATATATTTTCTTGTGAATATGAAGATAAATTTGGCAGCTGTTTTTTTTAAAAAGGACTTTAGTATCAATAAAGCCATTTACAAGTTTAACAAATTCAGAAACCTTTTTATTGTTTTCCAATGCATTGAACAAAAGAGGACAATCAAACACTTTAATGTTATGTCCAGCAAGGAAAAATGGTCTGGGAACTTGCTGTAAAAATGACAGGAATCCTTCAATTGCACAGGATACACTGGATGAGATGACCTCTTTGCCATGGTGATACATTCTGTTGCCTGCAATTGATAGGCCTGTTTTATCTGATGCCCCTTTGGAAATAGGCTGTTTTGGAAAGACATAGGTGCTCCATTTTTTGTCCCCATATACTGCTGCCATTTGTGTGATGTGGTATCACATTACCAGTTCCCATTCTTAATCTATTTATATTAATAACGTTAAATGTGGATAATCACTACTTACACATTCACATCTGCTGGTGTCACATTTATCTCCATTTGCTCAAGCATTTCCTTCTGCTCTCTTGCTAAATTTCTGCCGCTGCCGACACCAAAATTGAAAGTATCTTTCTCCGGTGTCAGCAGAATGACTTCTTGGTCTGGAGTCAACTCAGGCATAGTTGGCAGCTTCCTCCTATGGCTGTATGGTGGTGTATCTGTAATTGGGATGCCTTTCAAAAAACGTTTCTTCATTTCCCCATAGCCACACGCTTTGATCCCTGTCCTCCCCTTTCTTTTAATGAGGAAGAGGGTATCAACTGGCTCGTAGACTTGTTCTTTTTCTAACTTGGTTGCAAATTTCTGCAATTCTGCTTTTGGACTTTTGAAGGGCATTTATTTTGCAATTTTTCTCTTGGTACTTATTAACATATATTCTCTTCTCCCCTGGTTTTAATTTCTCATAACTGAAAAAAAGTAGAAATAAACAATTGAAATTACAAACATATACTGTAAAATCTAGGAAAGAGGATTAAGGACTTGCAATAATTTTAAAAAGAAAAACAAAAAAAAACATTTTTTTTTATTCTGTCTGTTTATTTTATGTTATAGGTTAGTCATTTAAGGTGTTACCCAACACTGCCAGTAGAATAAAAACTTTGACAAAGTATTTTCTTTGACCTTTTAAATAAAATTTCAAAATTTTTGGTTATATAGCAGTTTGACGAACATCATTTTTAGCTGTAGGCAGGATTATCTGAATTGGCTTTTAAATCGACGACAGCATATTGAAGTCCAAGCTTCAAACGTCTGTCAGAGAGTGAGTGCTCATCAGCCTCTAAATAAGACTCAACTGGTGAGGTTTTAAATGCGCCTAGACAGAGACGCAAATCTTTGTGATGCACAGCATCGAGAATCTGTATGTAGGACTTCCTTGCAGAGCCATAATCTAGTTTAGATCTAACTAGAGATCTATATAAATTGAGTAAAATGTTGCGATCAGCACCTAAGTCAGTGCTACCGACAACTTTTAAAATATCTAAAGCTTTTAAACATCTCGATTTTAACATTTTGATATGGGGTAGAAAGGTTAACTTTTTATCGAAAATTAAACCAAGAAATTTGGTTTCATTAACCATTTCAATTGGGTTGCCGTTCAAAGTTAGTTCTGGATCAAGATGCAATTTCCTTTTGTTACAAAAATGCATCCCGACCGTTTTAGACGTGGAAAATTTAAAACCATTTTCCGAGGACCATTTTTCAATTCTTCCAAGACATAGTTGTAATTGTCTTTCTATTTTATTCATATTTTTGCCTCGGTAACATATTAAAAAAATTTCAACGTACAATGAACCTTCAATATTACTTTTTAAAACTTCAACAAGGCAGTTGATTTTAAGACTAAATAATGTAACAGATAAAATACTGCCCTAAGGGACACCCATCTCTTGATCATACAGATCAGACATGGTCGAATTAACTCTAAAATTAAATTGTCTGTTAGAGAGAAAATTAGAAATAAAATTAGGCATATGGCCTTTCAAGCCCATATCAAATAGATCTTTTAAAATACCATATTTCCATGCAGTATCATAGGCCTTCTCAAGGTCGAAAAAGACGGACACCCCATGTTCATTTTATGCAAAACCATTACGGACAAATGATTCGAATCGAACAAGATGATCAAGAGTACTGCGGCCCTGTCGGAATCCACACTGGATATTGGCTAATAGTCCATTGGATTCCAGGAACCAAACAAGGCGATCATTGAGTCCATCAGTTCGAGTGTTTTACAGATTTGATGGTAAATCACCATATTCCCAGATGTTATTCATGAGCTGCAAGAGAGCTTCTAGTGAGGAATCTGACAAGTGTTTTAAGAGTTGGTAGTGAATATTATCAGGCCCACAAGCTGTATCATGGGCTTTTGACAGAGATGTTTTAAGTTCTTCAAGAGAAAATAGTTTATTATAATTTTCACCATTTTTTGATTTAAAGTTTAATTTAATTTTTTCTTTTTGTTTTTTAACTTTTTTAAAGTCTTCCCTGTAGTTGTTACAAGAAGAAGATTTCGCAAAAGTTTCACCAAGCTTGTTGGCAATATCCTTTTCGGATGTTAATAAATCATTGCCGTCTTTCAAATGTTTTACAGTGGCTTTAGAATTTTTACCTTTTATTTTATTAACCATATTCCAAACTTTTGTCATCGGAGTGCGAGATATAATCCCGAGACAAATTTTTTTCCCAGGATGTTCGTCGAGCTTGCCTACAAGTCCGCCGTGCCTTAGCGCGGAAAAGACGGAAATTACTCAAGTTTTCCGTCGTTGGTTGTTGATTGAACCATCTTTCATTTTTTTACGGTCACCTATGGATTGATCACAAGCGTCATCAAACGATGGTTTGCTGGGATGTTTCGGATTTGCCGAGGTCTTAGGAATAGTTCTGTCAGCAATTGACGTTAAAACTGTATTAAAAGTAAAAATTGGATCTTGCACAGTCTCAAACATCTTTCACTGAAGTTCCGCTTGACAGAGATTCTCAAACAAGGACCAGTCCACATTGTCAAATTTCCAACGTGGTACTCTCTGTTGGGCAGAAGTAAAAAGATGTTCAAGTACTATTGGAAAGTGATCACTTCCACATAATTCATCATGAACACGCCATGAATAATCCAAAAGCAGAGAGGGATCGCAAACAGTGATATCAATGGAAGAATAAGACCCGTTTCCAGGATGAAGATACGTATTAGATCCATCATTTAAAATGCATAATCCTTCTTGAGAGACAAAGTCCTCAATGATCTTACCTTTGGTATGATGAGTCTTGCTACCCCATAATAGATTGTGAGCATTGAAGTCGCCCATAAGTATAAATGGTGAGGGTAATTGATCAGTCAGGTTTTTGAGTTTTGCTTTATCTATAATTGAATTGGGTGGAAATTGGGAAATTTATAAATGGGAAGTTGAAATCGTCCCGTTTATCATAGATTTTCGTGTGAAGTCGTCCATCTACGTCAATATTGAGGAAAAGATCAAGGTATGAAACAGTCCTTCTAGTATCAGTAGTATCCTTAATTTCAAGTTCACTGGGATATAGATGTAAGTATTGGCTGAAGTATGGGTTGTTCAATGATAAAACATCATCAATATATCGGAAAGTAAAATTAAAGACTTTCGCAAGGTGCTTTTTCTTTTTGTCTTTTAGAAGGTTCTGAATAAATTCTGCTTCATACGAATACAAAAACAAATCAGCCAGCAGGGGTGCACAATTAGTACCCATTGGAATACCGACTGTCTGTTGAAAAATAAATCCTCCAAACTAAACAAATATATTGTCGATCAAAAAGTCCAGCATTTTAATAATATCATCTTCAGTATATTTTCTGGAAGATTCAGTGTGATTCTTCACAAAATATGAATTATTGTATCCCAAAACAAGAAATTTGTATCTACGATTCCCATTTGTATAGAAAAAGCTCTGTTTTATGAGATGGTGAAGTCGATCTTTCAACTGAGCATGGGGAATAGTAGTATATAGCGTAGAAAAATCAAGTTTTTATGTTGCTGCAAAATTGCAAAGATTGTGATTGAAGGTTAAGCAGTAGATCTTTCGAATTTTTAAGAATCCACATCTGGTTAACACCACTGGTAGAATATATCCCTCACAATATTTTTGAAGCCCATCTTTAACTGTAGAAAGAATAGTAGTCAATACTTTAGAAAGATGTTTAGTGAAGACCCAGCTATGTATCGTTCTTTATATGGAGTTTTGTGAAATTAGGTATCCAGTATAATGAGGGCAAGTTTTCTTCGTTTTCTTTAATGTTGATACCATGTTCTTACATGTAGATAGAGCTATATTTGGAAGTTTGTCACTGCAAACTGAAATCGGGATTTCTCTTGCCTGTGGCATTGTTAGAGCCAAATCTGGTGACCTAAATTTTGTTGCTTTTGTCAATCTGGGATGAATTTTGGAACCTTCTCCAAATGCTAGTTCAAGAACTTCAGCTAGGTGAGGAAATTTGTCCGACATCTTTTCCCTTCCAGCACCAATGGCTCTAGCTTTAAAACTCTTTGCTTTTGCTAAAGTTCTTCTGTACAGTCAGTAATGCTTTTCCCATATCTTTGTACTTAGCTATCTTATTTGGTAATTTCATCTCTTGCCCTCTGTAACGACTGTTTGCATTTTGCTCCATTAAGTTTGCTGACAGCATTCACACTGTACAGTTCAATTAGAATTGCCTTATCTAACTGAGTGTCTGCTAAAGAAATATAATGTTTAAAGTCTTCTAGAGCTGTGTGCAAATTGCGGTTTGCAGTTTCTTGAAAGTTATTTGAATTATCAATAGAATCCACAAATGACTGAATATTCCCTTTTCTGTATTCCATTATATAACCCACTTTGTTGATATAAATTTGCATAATTGGTAAAACTTTAGAAAGTGTTTCTACGACTTCAGCAGACATTTTTCTTTTGATGGATTCAGTCGGTTTATTGAGACATTGAAGTTAAGATGCTGCCAAAAGCTAACTTAGGGTTTGAGTTTTAACAAGCGGCCCATTGGTCAGTTGAAATTCACCACAAGCCACTACAGCATGCATGTGGGCACGTTTCTCCTTTCTAACTTCCAATTTCAGTCTGTGTTTTTTTAGTTTCATTGTCTCTTCTTTTCTTTCACACTCTTCTGTATTTTCTCCTCTAACTGACATCTTTCTAAATATAGTGGGGTATTTATAGAATCCTGTTCGACTGTTGTTATTTGTCTAAAATTGTCTCTTGTGTGATTTTTCGCAGCCATAAGACCCATGTGATTGTAAAACTCTGCTCAATCCATGGTACATATCCTCTGTCAAATTGAAATTATCATGCTCCTCTGGAAAACAGTATGCGAATGTTATGTCCATGAAGTTATTGCCTATATCATTTGTAGAAATATCATTTTCACTTGCTTTATCCTCTATATCTCTGTGAACTCCAAGTGGGTCAATCTGAAATGTTGATGAAGAATTCATAACAAATTGTCATCTTGGGCAGAAACAAAAATTTATATGACTATCAAATTATTGTTATATAACCTATTTTCATTCAAATTGAATTACTTATAAATAATTTATTCAATTTTAAAAGCTGAATCTATATATAATTTTGGTTTGAGTGTTCCTGATGAAGTTAAATCTTCGGACACATGTATTATTAAAGGTGTTTTTTTCATTTTTTGTATCAAATAGTTTTTAATAGTTTTAGTGACATGGAAATTGTTCAAGACACTATTGCAGAAGTCCGGAAATTGAATGATACCAGATTTCCGTTACTGACATTGATCCACAGGATGAAATTTGACAGAGAGACTAACAAGTTTTCATGTTAAAACATTTCATTCAGGCCAAACTATGGCAACAAAGAGAACAGGGAAGCTCTGAAAGAGCCAGTGGACAAATGTCTGATAGAGACCAAAGAACAGGCATATCAGTCGGTATTAAGTATATTAAATACCGTGTGCAAGAACTGAATTCCACTATCAGCACTGTGCTAAACACAGGAATTTCTTACTTTGACATAAACAGCCCACCTAGTGGAGAGGCTAGAACTAAGCTAGCCAAAGAGGCAAACAATATAAATGAGGAATATACTCTTAAACTAAGAAAATTCGTTACGGATATGAGAAACAAATCTCGCTCCAACAATGATAGCCCTAGTGGGCCGACCAGAGAAAGGGACGAAAGGAGAACCCCATACTCCAAAATCGAGAGACGGGATAAGACTCCCAAAACAGATCTTAACAGAGAGACAATGATTCTAAGAACAATGACCTGTTGAAAATTTTCAAGGACTTCATTAAAAGGAGCTAATGCTTGTGAATAGACATACTTTGTTGTGTATCTTAAACCTATGTATATACATGTATCAATACTATACAGTTCATAATTATACATGTTCACAACTCTAGTGTAGCTATCTTTGATAAATGAAAGTCATCTGATCCAATACCAAAATATTGATTATCTTTGAAATATGGAAGTTATACTATTAGATTAGCAAACAACCATGTATTCATCGTTATATCATGTAAAACCCTAGAAGGAACATGAAAACACATATAAATAATATAATTGTCAATGAGATATTATATTAGCAAACAACCATTCTTCATCGATATATCATCTAAAACCTTAGACAACATCAAAACTGATAACAGGTTAACACGACCGACGAGAACACGGAAAGTGTATACTATTATACTAGTAAACACTATCCATTCATCACAATATCAGTGTCCAAACAAACATGAAATATGTGCCAATGGACACTTAACTAATAACAATCAAACATGCATCGTTATATCAACGGATGTTATGCTATTATACTAGCAGACGAACCTAGGTCACCACACTATATCGTCTTAAACATACATGAAATATGTGCCACTGGACGTAAAACAAACACAAATCAATTATACATCATGATATCAATGCTATCATCTTAGCAGACGAAATTATTTCACCCCATTAACACTGTCTGAAAGATACATGAAATATGTGTCACTGGACATCAAAAAGCAAACAAGAAATCATTCATCAAAGTATCTCAATGAGAAAGCCCACAAAATGTGTTTTAATGCAGTGAAAATTAACAGAAGTCACTAGCTAATATTCCTATTAGAATATAAATTTTAACACCAATACAGAAATAAAAAGCGAATGCCTATCTATCACTGGTTACGCATTTATTACTAAATCGAAGAATTCGATTGGTTGCCGTAATAATTATCATGTATCATTCAATTTACAGAAGGCTCTAGTTGTTACCTCCACTTCAATTAAACGCAATTTAGCCATTATTCACTGACACCATCGACAATCGTGGGTCATACTAGAAGATATTATAAAAACAAGAAAAGAAATAAAACAAAGAATAAGCATATATGATTTAAACACAATCTTGCTATTGAAAATAAGAAACAGGACCTAAACTTTCATAAAGAGTTCGTCCTTAACCTATCTAAAAGAGATATAACTGAAACTGAATTAAAAGTTATAGCAAAAGGCTTAAAATTTGTTCCTACAAACAAATGTAACCACAGACAATTGATAAAAGATTTTCAATCATTTGAGAGGTCGTTGCGACTGAAATATTATTTCGGTACTAATGTACGCTTAGCAACCAGAAACCACCCTTTCAAAATTATATCTAATTTCCAAGTTCCAATCATTGGCGATAATTCAATAGACTGTATTACCAACTCCCAACTGCCTCCCTGAATCTTATAAAGAAGCATATCAAATGATCAAACCGATGATTATAGAATCAAAAAGATATGATGCATGTGTAAATGACTGCTTGCTCTTCTGCAAAATAAGTGACAATGACCACTCTTTAGACAGAGAGTGTACAAAATGTGGTGAGCTACGATACAAAGCAGAGTCATTAAGTGCACGCAAAACTTTCACGTATATGCCTATTGGACCAAGACTTTCAAGGATTTTTGGAAGTGACAATATATGCAAGATTCTTTATTCCAGACAAGATCTTTGCAATGTAAAGTTAACCGACATAACTGATGGAAAGATATATAAATCTTGGTGTGAAGATGGAGGAGTCTTTCAGAACATGGAGGAAAGTTGTACAGTTCCATTGGCTCTTTTTTTGTATGGGCTTAATCCTCACAAAAGTATGGCAACTCCGAAGTCGATGTGACCATTAACCTGGCTCAATTTGCCTGTAGATATCAGAAATATTTTTATGATTGTAAGGGGTACATGCCTAGCGGGAAGATATAATGATACAGGCAGGATAATTGTTACTTTTTGGGAAAACCAAATTACTCAAATAACAGAAAACCACATTCTTACAACAGATTTTCGACCGATACACTAGACTTGCAAGATTTTTCCAGTGTACCGGTTAACCTTGTTGAAAATGTATCCCATTTGAAAGTTATCAAAAGTACCAGGATTATAATTGTATACGAGTGACAAAATCAACACTCTAGACCAGATCCTAACTGAAACAAAAATGTGTGTACAAAAGGCTAAAAATAAATATTTACCAAATAGCAACAATATTGAAAATATCAAAATGTTGATTTCTTCTATTCAAAATAAGAGGATCAGTCAAATATAATCAGTTCACTAGAGGAAAATATAAATAATTTGAAATTAACAATAAATACAATGAAACACGAGAATCATATAAAAAACAGACTGACAAACATATAGTTTTTGACAAATGAGTGTGAAAACATAGAATCTTTTATCAAACAACAATCAGAGTAAACAAAAAAGAACGAACTCTTGCAAAAAGAAATAGACTGTGCTAAAGAAGAACTATCCTCTATTAAGATTCACATAGCAAAATATTAATACAGATCCGTGGTCAAAGATTAATCCAACTAAAAGACAAAAGAAAACTCAAAAATTACTGATGGAACACAAACATGTCTTGGTCGATACATTTGAGGCAGTGTGTTGTTCAAATTGTAAGACATTCTGTATTAAAAAGAATGTACATAAAGTATGTTGCCAGTGTGTTTATCAAATGTAAAACAGGGACAAAGCTGCAACTCTCCGTTTGCCATCTGATGCATCCATCTTTACTGCTGAAATAAAAGCAATAATTTTGGCTTTGAAACTAATTGCTTCTTCAGATAAATACAAATTTATTATATGTTCTGATTCACTTTCATGCTAACAAACTAAACAAAATACTCAAATTAAAACCCAAGAATTCTCAAATGTTATATGTAATGAGGAATCTAAAAATTTCTCTGAAAGAAATGATATATCTATGGGTTCTGAGTCATGTTGGAATCCTTGGAAACACAGCTGTAGAGTTTGAGGCAAAGAATGCCCTGGGTGACCGTCTATCTAACTGTGATATACAATATACTGATTTTAAATCTAATATTAGAGAATATGTTTTTAATATATTGAAAAATGAATGGAGTAAAAAAGATGATAATAAATTACATGAAATTAAACCTAATTTAGGCAAACCTTTTAATAATTTTATGTGCAGTGTATATCAGTGTGTTATTACTAGATGACGTATTGGTCATCCTAGAAAAACACACGAGTATCTTAAAAAAAAGAAGATGAACCACAATGTGTACCTTGCAACTGCAAGTATACTATTAAACATGTTTTAGTTAATTGTACTTACTTTGCTGATATTCGTAAGAAGCATTTCAATGTCAATAATATGTATGATTTATTTAATAATGTTCCATTTACAAATATTATTGCATTTTCAAAAGAAGTTTATCATAGAATAAAATAATGTTATTATATTTAAGTCGTTTTTATTTTTTTATCACGGTATCTTACTGTTGATTTTTATTTGTAAATAATCAATTTGCTTTAGTCTAAAATTATGGTATATTGAAGGATTTTTGTCTTACCTTAAAAAAATATTCGAATTAGTTCTCGCCGCGATAAAGCCTTTGTGTGCTACTGCGGCATAAAACAACCAACACTCAATCAATTATAAAGAAGAGATTGAAATATATAATAAACATCCTGAAATTAGCGTCAGAAATTGTCAGGAAATACATATATACATTATATGAAATGGTAAAGAATTCCTTAAATAAAAGAGGTCTCGATGTCACTACTAACGGGGGTTCTTTACCCCCTACAATACCTATTATAACCCCTATATGTCGAGCCCCTAGATACACAACCTCCATCTTATATGGGGGATAACTATTATAACCCCTATATTTTAAACCCCTAGATACACAACATCCATATTATATGGGGGATAATTAACCCCAACCTTTCCAACACCCATATAACATCCAATGATATGGGAGTTAAATAACTCCCCCGACTTTAACATTCAAATGTTAAGGAGGTTAAATGGATTTTAAATGTTATTCAAGTTTGATACATGGGGGTTATACATATTTAAATGTTATATTCTACAACATACACCATTTTAACATCCATTCAATTCAACAGGATGATTTTGTATCCTATATTTATGTAATCTGTTATATGAAAACAAAATCACTCACCATGAACTGTAATAATATAAATAAACTTTATGTTCATCATGAGGTTTATACATCTTTTCGATCATATAGGTAGCATTTAAAAGAAAACAGAATGGACAGATATCAATGTGGTTGTTTTTCTGAAACATTTCATGATACTTTTACTAATACTGATCAAATTGAACACAACAACATTTGTGGACAACACCCATCACAAGAATCAGCTAAAGAAGGCCATGACAAGAAATTTAAAATGGAACAGGTTATAGGAAAAGCTCGAGAAATGTTAATGGCACAAATGGATTCTGATAATGTGGCGCATCATTTGGCAACAAGAAACGTCATAACCGTAGAAGATAAAAACAAAGTGTTCAAGATTAAATCTAAATATATGAAAGCTGAGAGACTTTTGAAACGTGTTATTGAGTCTAACAATTCATCTCTTCACCATTTGAGGATGGCTTTAATCAAGGCAGACCAGAAAGATCTATTGAAGTATATAAGTGAAAGAAATGAGCAATACGTAGAGTTTGATGATGATGATTTAACCAAAAGCTTGGAAGGAAGGTGTATGATTCCGTTACAAGGTGATTCGTACGTTGTTGCGAAAACTTACAACGATAAGATTCTCATAAACATTCGTAATTATCGAAAAGTAGCTGAGAAGAAATATCCCACTAAACAAGGTGTGTCGCTTACACTCTCAAGATGGCTAAAGTTGAAATCTCAAAAAGACTACATTAACAGTATTTTTCAACTTGTAACAGATGGCGAATCGGTAGACGAAGAACTTATTCACTTAGGCGGAGGAGTGTACGTGACACTAAATTCAAAATATCCTAATGTAGACCTAAGACATTTCTGGAAACCTGAGGATTCGGATAAACCCGTTCCAACCAAACGTGGAATAGCATTAAATAAAATCAAATGGAACAAACTTTGTGATGTCATGACTATTATGACTGACTTTGTTCCAGAACTTAATAATGCTATCGTGTGTGAGTATACTCACTACAATGAAATGGAACTTCAGAAATGTTCTGAATGTCATCCATTTAGTGACGAAGATGAAGAGGAAGTATCTCAAAATCAGGAGGGGGATTTTCAGATAATGAAACCCATTATCATGCATGATCATGAATCTGAATAAAATGGTGGTTTGACAATTTGTGAAAAGCAATGGAATTAGATGACACACTAATGACAATAATATTATGTTTAATATATTTTGCTGTTGTATTTATAAAATAAAATATACATATATAACTATTAATGTGTTTGTGTTTTTAATTTAATTCGGTATAACTGTTGAATTATTTTGGAACAGGTAGCAATATAGTTGACGATACTCTTATTTTTAGAGAAGGGTTTTACACTTTTAGTTTTTGTTTTTGATCAATCAATGTTGATATGGTTTGTTTTTAAAGGGATTTTTATTTTCGAATTGGTACAGATTTGTAAAATTTTATAAATCATTGTTACACAGATTTAACGTTCATTTAAGTGGGTTATCATCAGAACGTTAATACACGTTTAAAACTATTGTAAATTTGAACACTATTACACCACAGAAAAACAAAATGACACAGAAGCAAAAGGAGAATTACGTTAAAAGAATATGGACAAACCCTAATCATCCTGGAGCTTTTGCTGGACCAGATAAATTATTAAAAGTTATACGTAGTGAAGGAAAATTTGACATAAGCAGAGCACATTTAAAAAAGATTTTAGCTAAAGAGGATACATATAGTGTTCAAAAACCTTCACGAAAAACATTTAGACGAAATAGAGTAGTTGTAGCAGGGTTGAATGCACAATGGGACGGAGATTTAGCATCAATGGAAAATGTATCGAAATACAACTCAATGGAAAAATACAACTCGGATATTAAGTTTTTATTGATACTGATTGATATTTTTTCAAGATTTTTGATAGTTAAACCTCTAAAAGATAAAAAGAGTGACACAGTAACGTCTGCTTTAAAAGAGATTTTTAAAACGGGTAACAGGAGACCCAAAACTGTACGTTTTGATTTAGGCGGAGAATTTCAATCAAGTGTAAAAAAATATTTAAAGAAAGAAAAAATTAATGTATTTTACACGCACAATTCTAAAATAAAAAGCAATTATGCAGAGAGAGTAATCAGAACGTTAAAAAATCGTATTTATTCTTATTTTATGGAAAATCAAACATCTAAATACATAGATGTTCTTCAGAAATTGGTTAACAGTTACAACAACACACCTCATCAATCCTTGGGAGGGGCAACTCCTGCGTCTGTTACCAAAATAAATGAGGACGAAATAAGATATATACAATACCTAGTTAGAAAAAAAGCAAAATCTATAGAAGTAATAAAAAGGAAGAAGAAAAAACAAGTTTACAAATTCAAGATAGGAGATATTGTACGAATATCACAACTAAAAAGGGTATTTGAGAAAGGCTATCAAGAAAATTGGACATTGGAATATTTCAAAGTATCTAAAAGATTTAAAAGAGAAAACCAAGACATATATAAGTTGAAAGACACCCTTAATGACGACGTGAAAGGATCGTTCTATAGATACGAGGTACAGAAAATAGACCAATCACAGAAGAAACTGTACAAAATAGAAACTATTCTAAAAACCCGAAAGGTAGTAGGAAAAGAACAAGTATTAGTGAAATGGTTGGGTTGGCCATCAAAATTTAATTCTTGGATTTTAAAGAAGTCGATCAAAGATATAAAATAATATGCTGTAATTGTTAGATGTCATTCAAAGCCAAAATGAGTTTGATAATTGTTGTGTCTTCAGAAGATGGAAAAGGTTTATTTACCGATAACAAACCCTACGATTTCAGAGTTAAATTAAATCAAAGAATACGGTTGGATCATAATTGGGTGATCGCCATTACGGAATTTACTTCATCAGAACGTATCGATTCACATAAAAATCCTGAATTATTTATTTTTTCAGACATATGCCAGAATAGTTTCATTGGAAATAACGAACATCCATTACTTAGAAGGACATATTTTGACAACGCAAAACAAAGAAACATTATTTACAATACTCCGTATTATATTCAGGTCAGACAGGGTGAAATACAACAAATTCATTTTTATATAAAGGATGACAAGGGACAAGATGCTTCATTTTTACAAGAGAAGGTGACCATAACGCTTCATCTGAAAAAAAGATCCCCTTGTTCGTGAAATGAATAATTATCTAACAGATCCTCTCATCTGGAAAAGATTTCATAAAAACATGGAGGGGAATAAATTTAACGCATACAGTTACAGACGATTGAAAAGAAAAAATCAATTAGGACGGGGACTTCATGGTCGTTTTAGACATTCTTACATGATTCCTGTGAATGTGAATGCAAACGACACCGAGACAAATTCCATCAGTACTACCATGGTATCACCTGTTGTTGCCTCAGAAGATAGGGCAACTTCAGAAATGAAGGACGTAAAAGAAAAGAAAAAACCCCATGTTAAGGTGTCGAGTATTATAAAAAGAAAAAACAAGAAAAAAAAGCTCAAAACGAAAAAGGAACGCAAACAATCAACATCAAAAACAACCAAGAAGAGAACCAGACGAGCTTCAAAAAAGAAATTCAACAAAGACTATTACGATAACGTTTGGAGTTCAGTTTCTGTTAAAAAAAAAAAAGAAAACGATAAAATAAATTATGGCTTTTTTGAGTGAAGATAATAAGGAAATTGGCCTTCCAATGGAACTTTCAATATTTGCTTCTCCCCCTAACCAAGTGGCCATAGATAAAATAACATATACAGAGGAAAGGCCAATATCTAATCTGATTAATGATTCCACACCCATTGAAATAGTAATCTCAGGAGCTGGTAATGATTACATTGACTTGAGAAAAAGTCGTCTTTTTGTTAAATTACAAATTTTAAAAGAAGACGGATCTTACCTGCAACCAAAAGAAAAAACGGGAATTATTAATTTACCGTTACAGAGTATGTTTTCACACATTGATGTATACATGAACAACAAATTAGTATCGGCTAATTCTAACAATTATCCATGGAAATCGTACTTCAAAGTTATACTGTCTTCGGGAAGCGATGAACAAAATTCTCAACTTCAAAGTCAGCTTTTTATGAAGGATGATGACCCTATGGATTCGTTGACATTAAATGCTGGATATGTTAACAGATATGAATACACAAAAGAGTCTAGGACATTCGAATTAGAAAGTAATTTGATGGAAGATGCATTACTTTTGGATAAGTACTTGATTAGTGGCGTGGACATTTACATGAAACTGTTCCGTTCCAGTGCTCCTTTTTTACTGATGTCCGGAGAAGCAAAACCAAATTACAAGGTTAAAATATTAGACGTGTTCTATAGAACTGCTAGGGTTAAAGTGGATCCGGGTGTTATTTTGAATCATAGGCGTCAAATTCAAGAATCTCCAGCTAAATATTTGATTAACAGAAGTAACGTAATACAAAATGTCATACCTCTAGGATCAACAGAATTTTACTGGGATTCTTTATTTCCGAAATCTCTACCTTCTAAAGTTGTGTTCGGACTTGTTCCTCAAAAGGCAATAAATGGTGATTATACGGCCAATCCTTTCAATTTTCAACACTTTAACATGTCATGTATTACTTTGAAAGTCAATGGTGTGGAAGTGTATGGATCACCTCTTAACATGGATTTTAGCAACAACAGAAATTACACAGCAGCATATGTAAGACTTTTTGAAATATGCGATAAATGGCAGAAGGATACAGGATTAAATATTTCTTTGAATGATTTTGGGAATGGTTATACGTTCATAGTGTTTTCCTTAGATCCTTCTGATTTCCAAGAAGATTTTCTCAATTTGGTAAAACACGGAAATGCTCGATTAGAAATACGGTTTAGCGTACCCACAACAGAGGTTGTGAATTGCATGTGCTATTACCAATCGCAAGCCATTTTGACATGTGACGAGACAAGAAATATAAACATAGTGGAACCATGAATGCAAGAGAACTGATCGTTTTTTTAAAAGACTTTAAATGTTTAAATAAAGTATCTATCTGTATAAGTGACATTAATGGTTTGCCTGCTACCGTTGTGAATCACTACCCTCAACTATTTATTATCAATCCTGGAAAACATTGGTTGTGTGTATTTTTCTATGACTCTACAAAAGCTGAATATTTTGATAGTCTGGGAAAATGTGTAGAGTTTTATGGAACTAATTTAGCAAAGTTTATAAGCAACAACGCTAAAGATTGTTTTTCAATACAGAGACAATTACAGTCTAACACTTCAGATATTTGTGGACTTTATGTTGTATGTTTTGTAGTGATGAAAGTATGTTATCAATTTTCAATTAAAAATTTTAATGATATGTTTACTGATAATGTATTTGAAAATGACCAATTCATTAAAATGTTTTTTTCTAAATAAATATTAGATGTAAAAAAAAAAAAGTTTTGTTCTTTTTACGAGGGGTCTTCTCTGATATGAATATAAAACTCATATGCGACGTATCGTCTTCATTTTAAACAAAGTCATGGAGAAGGAACACACTCTTCTTCCTTTTTCATCTCCAACCACAATATATATCTCTGGACCAACTCAAGCAGGTAAATCGATTTTTACTAAAAAACTTATAGAAAATGCTGACGTAATGTTTACCAAACCACCGGAAAAAATTTTATATGCATATTCCGAATATCAACCATTATTTGACGACATTCAATCGTCCAACTTAATATTTCATGAAGGTCTGCCTGATAAACAGAAAATAGAAGAATTTACTCAAGATACTCAACATTCGTTAATCGTACTGGACGATTTGATTTCTAAAGTAGTACAATCAGAGGAAGTTTTACATTTATTCGCCGTCACTAGTCACCACAAAAAGGCATCAGTGGTCCTTATTTCACAATCTTTGTATCCTCCAGGTAAATACTCAAAAAGTATTTCCCTGAATTGTGCTAATTTTGTCTTGTTTCACAATCCTAGAGACATGCGTCAAATTGTAACGTTCGCATCACAAATACTTCCAGGAATGACTCGATATTTCTTAGATGCATTTTTGAAAATTACAAAACAGAAGTATGCATACATACTTATTGACCTCTCGCCTCATAGAGAAGACAGACAATACATGCTTAGAACGGGTATTTTTCCAGGTGACACCTGTATAGTTTACAAACCTATATAAAAATGCATTCTTGTTCGTACGATCATTTGGTGATAATGAGCAGGCGAATGAGGTCAAATGCTGTGTTTCTGAAGTTTTTATACGAAGCTGGTACAAACCAACGAGTTGCAATCTTATCAAATCTGACTAAACCACAAATCAGTGTTCTATCTGAAGTAGCTTTAAATATTTATAAAGGAGTATTCCCCAACAAACAAAAATACGTCAAGTCATTAAAACCATATAAATCCATTGTGTACCAATTGGGAACAAAATCAGTAGGAGTGCGAAAAAAGAAACAATTATTGATTCGTCATAATAAACTAATTCCTAGTTTGTTAAGACCTGTTATGGATTTTTTGCAATGATGGCAAAAGAACTAGTTTTGTTATCTAAAAGAAAATATGATGAACTTTTAAAATCTGCGTCAGAGGATAAACAAGACAAACCTACAGGAGAAATAATGGAAAACGAACATGGCGAGAAACCGCAAATTTCTAAACCCATAGAGCAAGTTCCAAACTCTGACCCAGCTGAAATGGGACGGTTCGTTGAGAAGATTAACGACGATGCGAGTGGTACACCAGGAATTCTAGATCAACCTCCTAAGAAAATGAAAAGAAAAAATATGAAAAAAAACTTAAAATGGATATTATATTAACTTTTAATTATGTAACTTCTCATTTGTACAATAAAAATCTTCAATAAAGGATTAATGTTAAGTCATTTGTTGCAACAGTAACCGAAAGGTAAAGTAGTTAAGTCATTTAACAATCTTCTCTTTGTATATACCATTCTGTACTCCTTTTCCTCAATCCTGTTGTATAATTTCCTTTTACATGCAAGTCGGGAAATTTTACGCGGATTGGTAGTCTTTATTGTTTTGATAGTTTTATTCACCACTACGTCACAAATAGATGAAAAATTTATTAGATCTGAATTCATCTTATTGTCTAACGAAAAACCTCTCACTTTACACTTTTCATTGCCCGATGCCAATCTGTAGGCATAATTCTTAGGTCCTCCGGCCACAAAATGTGTGATGTGTTTATCCTCAGGTGAAATTTCATTTGTTAATTGTCCTAAGTAATTGCCAATAGGAAGTGTTTTTGAGATAATTTTATCTTTATCACAAAAGATGATCGAGTCTGTGTCTACATACAATGTGTTGTGACCCACTTGTTCCATAACGTTGTAGAGCTTGATTCTGGCCCAACAGGTAGTAAAAGATGCTATGAAGATGTTGGTTTTAACGTCTATGGGGATAAAAGGGGTCTCGTGTACATGTTCTATTTGTATGAAATCTTTACTAATGATATGGAAATCTTTTACATCCTTCCGGGGATCTGAGAGTAGCTGAAAGAACTTATCTCCCTCGTGTTCGTGGAAAAACGCTGTTTGCCTCATATTTAAACGTTGACCAAACTTGCCCCAAAAACTATTTAAACATATTTTTGCCAAACTACGGAGTCCTGGATTCTTTTTTATATTATCATAATCTAAATGTATTCCCTCGTGTTTTGCGTAATCAGCTATATATTCCATCTTTTCTTGATCTGTTTTACACTCCTGTGGGAAACCTGATGCTTCCTGTTTAAATTTCAAAAATAGATTGACGTAGGCATCAAAAAGGCCTCCCACACCCGTAAAAGGATCATGCTTTTTGAATTCTTCAAAATGATACACCTCGTATATTTTAAGGATTTCGTATCCTTTGGAAAGAGCCAGCTCCACTTCAGGAGTACACCATGTACCAACAATGGCTCTCTCGTCATTGGTGCATGTGCAGTCGTTTTGGTTTTCATCATCGGCACACTTTTTGCAAAGTGGAAACTTTAATTTTCCATTGGAAACGTATGGTAAAACGGGATGAAAAAGACGTCTGTGGGGTAAAATCTTTACTTTAACCACCCCAAAATACTTGGAAATATCTTGAAAATTCGATGTTATGATAACTGGATGTCCTATGGGGTATTTAGCATACTTGTTGACGCTAGGATACAAGCTGAAAAATAAAAGAAGGAAATTATCAACTAAGTAACCAAACAATGTAACATAAAAGAGTTCTGAATATACAAATGAATCAAAAACAGTACTTATTACATTATTTTATATTACCTTGTGAAATCATAATATTCAATTGTCTCTCCTGGTTCTGCGCATTCATGGTACAGTTTAATTCCGTTAGTCCTTCCGCCATAAAAGCTATCCCTTACATTTAATCGGTCTGTAATATCTAATGTAGAAACTAATTCTCTCATTTGGTCATCTGTCGACATTAATTGATGAAATTCGTGCTCCCAGATGCACACATACTCGTATCCTAGTCGTATCAGTTCCCTTTCTTTCTGTTTGGTCATAATATATAGTTCGGCCATCGAATGTTTTGTCTTCGGATGAGTTGTCTTTGTTCTATCATGGGGAAAGCAGGAGGGACAACCATGGAAACAACAACCTGAAATCATTAATGATAATAAGAGGGTTTACATCAATCAATGCGCCGCATTACTTTAACAATCGTTATTCAGTTGTAATAGGTGGGAATCGTTTTGATCGTCTTGAAAGAAATCGATAAATAATAAGAAAAAATATAATAAATTTATAAATATATAAACAATATAATAAATTTATAAATATATAAACAATATAATAAATTTATAAATATATAAACAATATAATAAATTTATAAATAATATTGTCGCCGCCGCCTCCTATGCCCTTAATTATTTACTCACCTAAAAAACCAAAATAACCATTTATACTCCCTATGGCATCGTAATGTCCATTTCCATCTGCATCACCCGTAAGGTACAGGTAAATGTTTTTACGTTGGGAGTTATTAGCCACACGATAAATTTATAAATATATAAACAATATAATAAATTTATAAATAATATTGTCGCCGCCGCCTCCTATGCCCTTAATTATTTACTCACCTAAAAAACCAAAATAACCATTTATACTCCCTATGGCATCGTAATGTCCATTTCCATCTGCATCACCCGTAAGGTACAGGTAAATGTTTTTACGTTGGGAGTTATTAGCCACACGATAAAATTTGTTGCCTAATTTTGAGGATAACACCAAAATATTGAGGTCCAATAGGTTTTCAAAGCTATGAATGTCTCTAATGCTTAGGGGTTTGTCAGTTGGAAGATTTGCTTCTTTACATAAGGTTAATGCCATGGTTTTACTGTAAGATTTATTATTCACAGCGGAATCACTCACGTGTTTGTAATAACTTTTGGTAGTCATGCCATGTTTCAAGACTTTTTGAAAAGTGTTCATGTTGGGGTCATCGTCTTTTGTGATCTCTCTCCATTTGTTCAGGGGAACGACTTCGCAGAGCTTTAAAAAACATCTACCAATCGCTGTTGCCATACACATTTCGTCGTTATTCGATACCTGTAATAATGACTTTTTTAGGGCAATTGAATTACGGGTCCCTTTGAGTCTTGTTATGGGTATCGTACCACTCCCACTAGGTACTGCAATGCTCCCTATTGTGACTTGCATAGCTGTATCCAAGGGTAAATTTTCGTCGGAATTTAGGACGTTTTCTACTGCATCCATGACCCTTTGCGAGTTAATGTTGGACCAGTTATCCAATGGTACGACTATCGAATTATTCAATTCGGGATGTGAAATGATAACTCTTCCGAGGTCATAGTCATTTCCTCTGGCCCTACCCAGTACGTCATCGAACATACCCCTAAGTTCGTTTTGAAGATTGCGCATTTTTTTATTTTTCCAGGTATCTTTGAATTTTACTTTGTATGTAGTCTCACGGGCTAAATTTTTGGAGAAGGTTTTCTGTCCCGACATTTGAAATAAATAAGGTAAATCTTCGTTGTCGTTACCACTCCCCCTTTGTTCGATGTCATCCATAGTCAATGTGATATTAGGGTCGATACTGTTTTGAAGGGACGTGTGTACACCTTGAATAACACTCCCACCCTCTTCAAAGTTGTAGGGGGTAGCCATGTAATTTGTCGTTATAGCATCCATGTCCATTACGTTCGCATCCACCCTTTGATTCAAGTCATCCATGGTATATACTATATTTTGGTTCAAACCATATTGAAAGTGTGTTTGTGATTGAGGGTCCATATATTGACTAGCAGTAGCTCTGTAAGTGATGTGGGAGTGACTTGTTGATGGCATATTTATGTCTTTGATATTTTGAATAACATTAAAGTCGTTTAAAGCATCCAAATCGAAATTAATGGCTAGGTCATCTGAATTTGAAAATGTATTGATGTCATCTATAATTTGGTGAAATTCCAAATGATCTTTCAATTCCGATGATAAGTTGAATTTCATATAACACTTTTGACATGTCAACAAAAATGATAGTCTGTCTAAAACTTGGGAGTTGTTTAAAAGGCAGTTATCTGTAGCCCAACTTATTAAACTGTCAGCATCTGTAAATGTGTTCAATGTATATGTCAAATTGAATGACAGAAAGTGTCTGATCCTATTTTGTATCAAAGGATGATTTATTAGGTCATTGTCTAATGCCCATTGCTGCAAGTCCTCTAAAGATGTAAAATCCTTGACAATACTGTTCAAACTTGGTGATTTATGCTTCATTGTTTTTGGTTTTGTCCATTTACTGAAAAATATTTGTTATTATTTGGTTTTATTCTTTGGTATTTGTATTTGCTTGATTCTGTTAAGATAAAAAAAAAAAGTGATACCACTATTCTAAATTTTTAGTTTGATTTTACTAAAAGCAAAAATATTTGAAATGTTTACTTACCTTACATTTCATATGTTTCCATTCAAATAAAATCTTGTTGATTTTACTTGGTTTTATAACCCCTAAAATCATGTCATAATGTTAAGGTTCAAGTATTCTGTGTCATGACCTTGGATACAGTCCAATGAGTTTTACATAATAAAATATTGTTGTATAATTGTACTGTTTGTATGAGGTAATTTTAAGGTTCAATAATTCTGTGTCATGACCTTGGATACAATCCCATGAGTTTTACATAAAATATTGTTGTATAGTGGTACTGTTTGTATGAGGTAATGTTAAGGTTCAATTATTCTGTGTTGTGACTTTGGATACAGTCCAATGAGTTTTACATAACAAAATATTTGTATAGTGATACTGTATGAGATAATGTTAAGGTGCAATTAGTCTGTCATGTCATCATGACCTTGGATACAGTCCAATGAGTTTTACATCATAAAATATTGTTGTATAGTGGTACTGTTTGTATTAGGTAATGTTAAGGTTCAATTATTCTGTGTCATGACCTTGGATATAGTCCAATGAGTTTTACATAATAAAATATTGTTGTATAGTGGTACTCTTTGTCACACATTTTTTTTCTTAATTATAGATAAATGAAGACATAATGTTCATAATGGTTTTAATCAAAATATATACATTCATCATGAAACAAACATACATATTAAAATGCTTTTGGTTATGGAATTTCAGGTAAAGGAATGCAATATATTTTAACAAATATCACATTTATCTTCAAAACCTACAATATTAAAATAACTGTTCATAATTTTGTGTGTTTTTTTTTAATTTCAAAATCTTATATTTAAAGATTATTTAATAAACAATAACCAAGTAACTTCTTATCAAACTGAATTAATTATTTTCCCCCTATGTTTCTTTTTATAAAACAAGTATTTGTTTAACAAAGCAATTACAGACATAGTGATATCAGAATTTCTTGGAAATTGTATGGCCATATTAGTCTTGATATATTTGGGATGAACACAAATAAATATCACATTACCTCCATGTTGTACACAACTAATTTATAAAATAAAACTTCCTCAATAATAACTAAGTATTATTATTATTTGAGATCATTTCTTTAAAAAACAACGTATGAGTAAAAATCACCTGAGTAACATTTTAGCACCAATTCTTTAACACACAAAAAAAAAAAATATCACATAACCTCCATGTGGTACACAACTAATGATTGTATAAAATAAAACTTCCTCAACAATAACTAAGTATTATTATTATTTTGAGATCATTTCTTTAAAAAAACAATGTATGAGTAAAAATCACCTGAGTATAACACACAAAAAAAAAAATATCACATAACCTCCATGTGGTACACAACTAATGATTGTATAAAATAAAACTTCCTCAACAATAACTAAGTATTATTATTATTTTGAGATCATTTCTTTAAAAAAACAATGTATGAGTAAAAATCACCTGAGTAACATTTTAACACCAATTCTTTAACAATAATAGCACCTTGACTAGTTTATTATTTTTTATGAAGAACAATGACATATGTCATTAAAAATATCAGTTTAAATATAAAAGTCACAACAGTTATGGCAATAATATCAAGTAAAATATATTCATATAAAAAAACAGTGATGAGGTAATACAAATCAAATACCTTTTAAAAAAAAATAACAAGTGTCAACAATAAAAAATTAACAACCACTGGTGTAATTGAGTTTTTAAATAATTTCATACATGAGCATAAAATTTTTTAAACATCAATACATAAAACATGTATACCAACAACAAAAAATACTAAACTACTCTATATACATCTTTAATATGAGCATCATATTCTGCAATGGATAAAAAAAAAAAAAAATCTAAATGAAATTTACACATGTAAATTAACCCTTTTATGAAAGATGTAAGTATATTTCTTTAGGTTGAAAAGTTTAACATTTTAGATTTAAAACTAAAACATGTGTATTATCCAAGTGAAGTCAAATAATAATATACATTCAAAGGCAAAACCAAATACACCCTTTCACCATAAAGCACTTTTAAAATTAGGGAGACACCAAATCCATAGTTAAAAAAGTATGTACCATTGAGTGTTTTGGATCTATTGTTTTTTAATAATAAGAATCCTCCCATAGATATAAAAAACATATTATATAACTAAAGAAATTGGTGTATGTATCTTCACTTAGATACTAAAAATAAATGCATTCACCTTACTATTCCCCCCTTTATGAAAAACATCACCCACTCTCCAACATAAAAAATAAAGGCTCAAATACATTGACCTAAATAAAAAGGATTAGGCCTAAAAATCAAAACAAGCAAAAATCTACTAGCTAATGAGTGTATTTCTAATATGTACAGACTAATTGTTTTCAATTCTTTTATTTCAGGTGAGAAAATGTATTCAAATTTCATATGAGAGGGTAAATAGTTTATTTTTAAAAATTTCAAGTGTTCAAAATATACCATTAAATTTTCAATTAAAGAAGAGATTATTCTTTTAAAAAAAAAATTTGTGTTTATAAATAATTAAATAAAAAATTACCAGAGTTCAACAATTAAGGAAAATATAACATGATTAAAAATGTTTACAAGGCTGCTTCTAACTGTTTCTTCTTGTTGCGGGTTCTGATGGCCACTGGTTCATTCAGTTCTACCATTTCCATGGGTGGAGCAGACGGTTCGGGTGATGAGTCTCTGTTTTCAGAAAAAGTAGTAGGTGAATCTGATGTTGGTAAGGGTATGGTGTGTTCAATTGGTGTAGACTCAAATGAAAAAACAGGAAGTCTGTCTATGGAATAGTTGGGTGTTGATGTCGGAGGTGGAGTGAGTGATGGCGGGACAGTAGAGGAAATCATACTCAAAAAAGAGGTCTGTGTTTGAGATATCTGGTGTCTGTCAGCTGTTATGGTGGTGTTGTCTAGCGGTTGGTGTAATGGCAAATATGTAGTGTTTCGTTTCAGTTGTAGTATCCATTTCAGGACAGACAAGAATGTAAACATCCCAAAAATTCCACACCCTGCCCAGAATGCTGTAAAACAAATTTATATAAATATAAATTAAACATATCATCAGACCTTTATATATATATATATATATATATATATATATATATATATATATATATATATATATATATATAATATATATATATATAATATATATATATATATATATATATATATATATATATATATATATATATATATATATATATATATATATATATAATAAATTTTATACATGTCTGTAAAATCATATCTCATATATGTTTACTCCATTGTTTTACTAGTACTATTATAAATGAGAAAAAGTATTCAGTTATCTCCCTTTATTGATGCATGCAGGGGAGATAATTAAATCCCTTTAAGATATAGGGGGTCATAAGTTTAGATGTTTGAGAGTGACAACAAAACAGGTTCAAGATATCCATTGTGTTCCAGCAATCAAAGTTCTTCTGTATTTAAAGAGACATAACTTAAGTAACTATAGATGCATACCTATCATAGCAGTTTCCATGGTGCTTGACATCTTGTCACCATATTTCATTATTGTTTTGTCCTGTACTGAAATAATAAAAAAAAAATATTATAAATAAATCATTACTATGTTGTGTAGGGCCCTTTCAAAAAAAAAAACCTGCTCAATAATCAAAATGTTCCATTTACAGAGTTACTGGGATAAGTCCTCAATTGGCAAGAAACCTCATGTTAAAATTTCAAAGTTATATTAAAAACTGATGTGTCCACAGACACTGACAACACTAACACAGACATAGACTGTCCCACATACCATAATACAACCATTTTATTTTCAGTCATATAAAAACCTGACCCCCAACCATTGTAGAGAAACCATTTGGAGAAATGTCATGCTCTGTACAGTATAAAGTTCTATATAATTTGATAAGAGTAGGCATCTTGGTAAAATTTACTGCCCCCAACATTTTACCATCAATCCCCCTTTTAAAAAAAAAAAACATATTGTACTGTATATAGCTGAAGTATTACTCATTAATAATTGTATAATAAAATCTTACTTTGATTTGTAGTCAGTGTTGTAGACTTTTTCTGTTTGTTAGTCATTTCCAATTGAGAATTCTGTAAAACATTGTCTGGTACTACAAAATAAATGAAAAAAAAAATTAATAAAACATGTTTAATTCCTTCCTTAAAAAAAAAAAACCACACACAAAAACAAAAACAAACTGGCAGTATCTTACTTAAGTATTGAATATTAATAATCATACTTAAATAATAAATCTTACCATGAACTGTAGTTATTTCCTGTTTCCTAGTTGTTTTTTCTTCCTCTGGTAAAATATTGTCTGGTACTGTAAAATAAATGAAAAAAAAAAATCTAATACTGGAACTGATTGAAAACTTGTTACAATCTCACATGACATTGAAAGAGAAATTTGATATTTCATACCTAGTTTTAAAATAAATTTGTTGGAAATGTTCCCATGGAATTATAATTTTGATCACTCACACTTACTGCAAAAATCAACTACAAAATTGTTTAATTATGCACATACAGAATACATTCCATGGGACATGAAGATCAGATTTATTTATCCTTCAACTTTATAATAATTCCTTGTCAAGAACTGGTCGGATGCCCTTAGAGTTATTCCCCCTTTTTTTAATTTTCGAAATAAGGCAAACTGTTGAAATCGTTAGAATGGTTGGACTTTAAGACATAAATCTTGTGAGGGTAATCATAAAACTTACCACATTCTATCTCATTGCAAAGCCAATTGCATAATTTGTTGAACACGTGTACCACTGTTGGCGGTTGCTCTTGTGCCTTAAGAAAATTGATGGTACAATTACAACTTTCCGACTGAATTTCAATAATTCTGACGTTTTGAAGAATGTTTATTTCTGTACTACAGAAGCAGTTGGCAATTGCCGTTTCATATTTACAATCTATCTGTCCTTCTGCGTTTAAAACTAACAATAACACAAGAAAATGTACGATCCAAAATGCCATGTTTGTTTTCTAATGTACCAATGAGAACGTGATGGGTTGTAAACAACAGAATAAAAACATCGGAATCTTCATAAAAAATATAATATATAGCAAACAATATAAGTATATTTTATAAACAAATCAATTTTCATCATATTTTAACACACATAATTAACGTCGTAAGAGAGAAAACTGAAAAAATTAACTGTGGTAATTACATAACTCCTTACGGTTCACTAAATATATATGTTGGAATGGATATGTTATTGTTTCCGGAACGTTACATAAGATATTTAATTTTCCGATCATTTTCACACGTTAATAACATGATTAAAATTACACAGTGAAAACTATTCTTAGATAATGATCTTTTAGTAATGTGCTAATTGAAATGAGGTTACCAAAGATAATTAATGGTTTCACAGTTAACTGTAAGCAGTGGCATTTGGAAAGGGTAGTTTATATAATAATGTTTTACTGTTACATATTTTCTCACATTAACAAAACATTTTAAAATAATAATAATCCTTTAGCAAGATGTTATTCAAATTTAATGAAATGTGTAACATCCTATTACAAAAGATAATTAACGGTTTCCCAGAGTGTAAACAGGGTACCCGACGGATGGCATTTGGAATGGGTTATTTATATAATAAATCTTTGCTATTATGCATATAGTCTAGTTTTAAAAAGTCTCATTTATTATGTAACATTTGTATACATAATAAGTGTAAAAATCAGTTAAACTTTATTCAGAGAAAGGAATTTGAGAAAAATGTAAGTACAATTTGTTGAGTTATTTTTCATTTTAACGCATATTCTTTATATATGAGATAAAATATTTGTTATCTTCATCTTAGCTTAAATTTATGAATTTTTGTTGTTAGAAACCTTACAAAATAAACTTGTTTCTATAATTCTAATAAATTAATTAAACTTGAATTGGTTAATTCTACTACATATGTAAGTGATTTAATGTTGGTTTTCTGGTTTTAATCAGTCCAAATGTGACACGGGTAAACCCTAAATTCTAAATTAAATAATAAAAAAATGATATTGAATTTGTGTAAAGGAATTTAGTGTAAATATGTCCGTAAGTTAGGGCTGTTCCTGATTTTGGAGATGATATTTTACTACGAATAACAAAACCAGAAAACTGTTAAATTTAATGTGTGATCCTTATTCTCCTTAATTTTGTTCAGAGATTTCTGAAAAATGTCCACATTAAGACCCTCTTTAATATTTGTGTATATTTATTAAATACATACGTAAAGTTTGTTAGTATGTTTCATATATGTTTCTCGTTTCTCGTTTTGTAAATAGATTAGACCTTTGGTTTTTCTGTTTGAATTATGTTACACTGGTTATTTTGGGGCCCTTTATAGCTTACTGTTCGGTGTAAGCTTTTGCTTCGTGTTGAAGGCCGTACTTTGACCTATAACTGTTTAACTTTTTATGCATTGTTACTTGGATGGAGAGTTGCCTCATTGGTACTCATACCGCATCTTCTTATTTATACTAATATTGTAATGGTTAAATATGTTTTTTAAATATATTTTTGTTTTAATTATTAGATTAAAATGGAATATGTCATAAAACAGGAAGTACCAGTTAGAACCCCTGAACAGACCAGGTATATATCAGTAAGGTTGTTAGCAAGACTATGTTGCCTTCATATTCACAATATAATCAATTATTTTGATAAGATATCATTTAAACATCCTTTGAGTGAGTTTACACTGTCCATGTACTTGTTTGTTGTCTTCGTGTGTATTATACGTATTTCTTGTTGCGTCCTTTGTTTGCATGTGTCCGAATTTTGCAATAGTCTATGAATTTATGATTTGTTTTTATTATCCTTTTGATTTGTTGCCGTGGTATTCGTTTTCCATTGTATTAAATTTATCTTCATTTATCTTAGCTACACTGTAAAAATTGTGCTTAGAACCTAAACATGTTTAGGAAAATGTTTAGAAGCTATACACATAAATGTCTGTTGTGTCCCCCTTCTAAACATGTTTAGAATTTCAACATGTAATGCCCCACATGCTTAGAGCCTAAACATGTAACCAATTGTATAACATGAAATGTGTATAGAAAAGTGTTTAGGCCCTAAACACAATTTTTACAGTGTATATACTGCTAAAATTTATATATTTTATAATCTTTACATAAAAGTAATACATCTAATTTATGCTTTTGTAGATCTACTAATGTGCCTTTGGAACCTGTGCAACAACAGCCACCTAATAGAAATACCCAGAACATGTGAGTATATTTTTTCTTTTAAAAGCCTATTTTGTTTTAAAATAATAGAACTCCAATCATTAGTAATTGTATATATCATAATTTATTATTTTAATTTTGTGCTGTAAAAAATAAATTTTATCTATATTTTTTAGAGCTTCAGAATTTGAGATGGTGGAACATTTAAACAACATAATGAGTACAAAAATCGAAGATTTAGCCATCAAGATAGCATACAATGCCCACATATTGACAATACAAAAGAGAAAGTTGAAAGAGGAAATTAGTTTTAAAAAACATTTAAAAATGAGAAAAAGAATGCTATTAGAAAGAAGAACAAATGGCATATAATTTGATCTTTGGAAATGGACACTAAAGAACTTTAAATACAATAAAAGAGTTGTATGTTATGATTGTTTTCTTTAATCTTTTATTACACAAAAAGTACCCTTACGGTGAGACAAACTCATAATGAGCAAATGTATGGACAGTACCGGAATGCAGTTACCCTCTTGCCTTCCCTCTCTTACGGCCATCGGATTTGAGTATATACTTTATATTAAGAAAAACACATATATTACATAATAGCTCATACATTTATTTTGATATTTTCCAAATACATAAGTAAGTCCTGTTATTAACTTCTGTGATAAATAACTCTTGTTATATACTGTATTATAGACCTCAAATAGTCCCATTGTCTTTGTGATAAGGATATTCCTTTAATAGTAGGTTTATTGTTCAAAAATTGACGAATGTCTATAATTGTTCTTTTGTTGTATTCACACACAGTTAACATAAATTCACCAGGTAGACGGAAATGTTTAATATAAGAACACAATGATTGGTTAAAAGTAAGGTTCTGTTCATTTATATCATAGTTGGAAACATTCATGTTATGCTTTGACATGTTTGATGACAAATATAAACTACCAGTTATCCATAGGGTAGATGCTGTAAATATGAATAGCACTATAACACCTGTCCATTTCAGTACATTTATGTGAATTTCATATTGATGGTACATATTCATTAAACTTGATGTGACACTATTTTGTGGTGATATTGAATTGATTCTGGTATGAGACATGGTTAATTTAAATAGTAAATCCTTTCTGTTAGAATTCAAAAATATATATAACCTTATAGAGTTTAAACACACTTTTATAAAATATTGTTGAATTGTCAGTTATATATTTGTATTCCTGATTGGTTAAACAGAAACACCTCCCCCTTAACTTTAAATTGGTAAAAAAAAAAAAAATTGGAGTAAATATACATAAGAGAAAATCTTATCATTATATATTCTGGATGTAACAAATGGGACATGCCCCTCAGTACAAAACTTAGATGTTGGATATAAGTGTGTCAAACTTGTATATCATTTAAAATCAATTTAACCTCCTTGACATTTGAATGTTAAAGTCTGGGGGTTATTGAACTCCCATATCATTGGATGTTATGTGGGTGTTTGAAAGGTTGGGGTTAATTATCCCCCATATAAGATGGAGGTTGTGTATCTAGGGGCTCAACATATAGGGGTTATAATAGATATTGTAGGGGGTAAAGAACCCCCGTTAGTAGTGATGTCATCTTAGAGATGGATTCATGGTTGATAAATACGTTATTGGATGAAGATAACTTTGCCCTGTGTATTTGTGATATGCCAGATCACCAACCAGATAAAACTGCAGATGACAACAGTAACACAAAGTCTGATTGCCAGAGAATGATTTAGAAACAGCAGGTATATATTAAACTTATAAGTTAACTGGCCCAGACAAAAAAAACCCACCTGATTATAAAACTCACATCAATGATGGCCACGTACATGGAACAGCCTAGTTTTCTGTTCAGAGTACTGAAGTGAAACTCCATATACAACGTTGACACACCATGAAAGAGCTGTATTGGAAAGAAAACATGGTCAGTATACAATATCCACTTATTCAATTATTATTTCAATTGCAGGATTATCACAATGTTGTATTGGACCCTTAAGTTCTCTAGGTTGCAATGAGGAACGGAAATGACATGATTGCGCAGCCTCCAGACAAGGACTACAACAGATGCCATAGACACACAGCATACCGCCGATATGTTCTGAGGATCCACGCATATCTTGGATATGGGAACAGACAAAAAATTCCAAGTTGCTGTGTTTGGGCTCTCAGAAACGATTTCCCAGACCCATCTGGCCAATACGATGGATTTTTTCAAAGTGCAAAGAGCGTGGCATATTTCATGTATTGGCCAAACGTTATGTCCAGCGAGTGTTAGATATATGTGCCGACTATGCACATATATTGAAGTTCTATTTCAATGCGAGAAAGTCATGTGTTATGCAATTAACCTTAAACCCACGGGAAGATTGAGTTTTACACGAATGGGATATTACGAGCAGTGTTCTTCTGATAGATGAGGATTACACTCATTTCAGTATTGCGCTAAATTCTAAATTTGGATAGACAGAACAAACACTGAAGTGTATGCTGCCGAGGAAAATTTCGACATTGTGATATTAGATATTAAAGGGAATCTATTTATTAGAGTCTCATTGCCAATATCATACGTGCAAAAGTGCATCACTTTGTCATAGGGTGAAACTTGAACATTTGTTTCTTATCTCATATCGGTATTCAATTGCCCACATTAATTTAATGAGGTCAAGTGAATTACTAGTAAGTACTTGTAGACTTGTTGTTTTCGTGAACGTTAGCAGACTGTCTGATTGCAGCTGTGTTTTAACATGTTAAACTGTAATAATTCCAAATTATGTATAATCTGTTTCCGTTTATCTTCTGTTCCTATACTTGTTTGATCTAGAATTGAATGGCGATTTTAGAGGGAGAGAAAGTGATGAAAGTAGGCGTCAAGAAAATGCTAAGCAAATCTAAACAGGACGGCAAAGATCCATATATTGTTATGCTAAAATACAGAAATACGCGGTTGGAAAATCTCTACTCGCCAGCTCAACTTTCGAGGAATAGAAGACTGAGGACAACTGTACCGACAATAAAGTCCCGTTTGAAACCAAAATGAAACAACAAAAAATTAATCAAAAACAAAACAAATTACGATAAAAGTTCAAAACCATTACCTGAATTACAACCGAATGACACTATTCGATTCAAGCACAAACCGAAAAGAAAATGGGACTGTTATAGAAATAATCGCACTCCGAAATCATATGTGACTGAAATACCAGAAGGACAAATTTTCAAAAGAAACAGAAAACATTTAATGAAAACAAAATCGAACAAACATCTTTAGAAGAAGCAAATGAAAACAATCACAACGACAACATAACTGATGAACAATCTACAGAACCATCGTTTGTTAGAAGTGAAAGATATGTCATAAAACCTACTCGAATGAATATATGGTGATTTCAATAAGTATGACTCAAACTTTAAACTTGGTTTGAATGATCGATATGTTCTAAGTTTGTTTCCAGAGGTCTTATTTTGTCTTTTATCATGAAATAATTCTTGTTTCCATATGTAACAATACTTTAAATATAATTTCTTTTTCCCCATATTTTTATAGTACTTGAAACTCCTTTAAATTAAGTAAGTAAGATAGCATCAATACTACTACCCCAAGAATTCTTATCAATTCGAATCTTACACAACTTATACACTAGAGTCGATAAGTCGATTTCGTACAGACGGGTAATTACCGTACATGATTGATTGATTGATTGTTGGTTGCTTAACGTCCAGTGGCAAATATTTCATGCATATTCAGGACGAGAACAAGTTCACAATAAATACGATAGGTAGGTCTTGTCATAATAGAGGCCATCTGGGATGATGGTCGGGGAAATTTCGACTGCCACTAGAAAATGAGGGTATATTGGATAGGGACAGAAATTTTGCCTTGCAACAGGTCACCTACGGACCCCTCAAAGAGTTGTTGCAAGGGTTCTTAACGTGCAAAGAGCGTGGCACTCTCCTTACACGAGGCATCGGATTTAACGTCCCCAATCTGACCGGACGTGACTGCGAACTTGATACATCCCGCACAGCCAAACGGACGCCCCACTACGGCAAGCGTTTTACTGCCGGTCGGAAGAAGACCAAGTGACCATATTTCTATTCCCCAGTCACCCTTGGGGAGTATTACCGTACATATTACTATATCCATATCACTTATCGAACTTAAGGTCATGCATATCACATATACAGTCAAGTTCTCGCCCTGATGGCCATGTATTATTTGCAACTAAACGTTACTGTGTGTGTGTGTGTGTGTGTAAACGGTTACTGTCTGAAACGCAATTCCGTCATAATCATATCTAAATTCATACTTATAATTTATTGCAGCTTTTATACAAACAAACATCTTAGGACAATTCCTTTTTGGTCCTTCTTTAGCATATATACTCATTTGTTCCAATATATAATCAAAATTGCAGTTAATTGATATATCTTTAAATGTTTATTATGTAGTATTCTGTGATAAAAAAAAAATACTGCCTGAATCTACATCACGACCTGGAGCTTTTATACTGTGAATTTAAGTAAAGATTGAAGAACTTGAAGATGATCCTGGTAATAAATTTACAAGTCTGAGTCATTTCCAATTAGCAATTATATTTTGTATTTAATCAATGTACGGAATTACACATCAAGGTGTACGGAAATAAACGACAGCCGTACGATATTAGCCATAGTGACTTTTCTGTTCGATATGCTCATTCTCGGTATTTTAGGTTGAATGGGAAGGAAAAGGTCAAACATTTATACAATCTACGAACGTTCTACTTACCGGATTCTTTCTAAAATATTGTAGTATCACACAGGGAACCAAATGACATTCATTTAAGACTAAAAGTGTACGGAATTACCCGGATCGACTCCAATTAGTTATGTGGTTGTGCACGGTAAATGGACAGAAAGTCACCCGACATTAATTTAACAATTTGATAGGACAAAACAGTTGAACGGCAAACGATTTAACGGCTTCTAAGTTCAAGACATTGGTCACGTGATAAAAGGTCAGAGTTTACGATTTTTTGGTAAACGTGCATGCCTCGTGGTTTTTGGACTCGTATCGTCTTATTTGTACTCGTACATTAATCATGTTAATAAAAAACAAAGTGTTCAATTCTAGATTGCATAAGCTTCCTTATTTTATATAATTATAATTAAAAAAAAGGGTTGTTAAAATGTTATAAAGTCACGAGTGAAGTGAAACTTTTTTTCTGAAAATTTGCGTAGGTCCACGGAAAATCCTTAATAATTTCTTAAATAGGTTTGGTACCGTGTTGAGGGGTATCGAATATGAAGTAAAACCATTTTTAAAGGCAGTGCTTTGAGGCCTGACTTTAAAGTCATGAGGTTCATCTTTCCTTACGCAAATCTATGATGGGGTCATTTGGCAAGAAATAGATCCGGAAATGTATTTCAAATTAATAGTTTTCACACAATTTTAATTAATCAAATGGATTCGATGTAACTCACAAGTCAAAAGTTCAAATATTTTTACTTTTGTTCATTCATTTTTTTCTTTTTATTTGAAAACTTATGTTACAAAAATGTCATTCTATCTTATTTGCCAAATCACATTTATCATAAAGGATGGTTCTATTTTCCAGGTATAACGAATACAACGTTCAATCTTTGGATAACTATAGAAGGTATTCTAATGATGTTCCAGAGTTTTTAAGGAGCCGTCCAAGAAAATGTGTTTACCATTGTTTAGCAAGAATCCCAACTGCGGCTACATTGATCCCCATTGAAAATATGGAAGAAGTTAACCATGATATACTGGTTAGAAGTGTTGAGTCAGACAATGAATACCAAGTAAACTCAAAAATGTTCATGTCAGATTGGAAGAAACATCACTGGTCATGTAAGCATATGCTGGCAGTCATAATGAATATGCCAAACAAAGATTGAAATACACTGCCGGAGTACTTGAAAGCAAACCCTCATTTTAATATTGATTTGGGATTTCTAGAAACAACAAACAGAACAGAAACACTGATTGTTAACAATGCAAGCATCTCAATGAAATATGAATGCCACAATATTCAACTGCTTGCAGAGATAACACAGTAGAAAATTCCTCTTCCAAAGCTCAAAACTTATGTTTAGACGACATTAAACAAATTACATCCAATTTATTTTGTGTTAATAACAGCCAATACCTAGAAGAGTTCAATAATAGACTGGTAGTGTTGGTAAAGGAAACTGAAATGGAAGCAGCACCACATCAAAATGGTCTTCGATTAGATTTGCCTGCTACCAAAAAGAAGACCATATGTAGAAGTCAGAAAAACAGCCTTCACCTAAATAAAAATTACACCCTTATAATTTGTTTGGATAAAATTATGATTAATTTATCTAAAACTGCAGTAATTGTTTGTATTAAAAAGATCTGCTAGGAAAAAGGCAAATAAAAAGCAGTAAGGAACAAGTGTTATAGTTTTAAGTTGATGCTGCTTCACCTTGACCAAAAATTTGACCTAATACAGGAACATGATAAATAGATGGACACACGGAAAGAACGGAATAACAATAAGGAAAATGTTCTAAAGCAGTAGACCATGAATAAGGCAGTTGAGCAAAATATTCTCCATGGAAATGAGATAGGTCAATGCCTATCCAACTGTATACCATACATCATTGACCTACCACCATTGCTTCCACATATATAACTGACCTTATAACAAACTAAGTAAAATTTTCAAAGTCAATAGACCTAATCACAAAATGATACATTGTTGACGAAAACGGCACCGACACACAAAACAGTATACCTAAATCTTCCTTTTTGACTCTATCAAGGCGAGACAAAATTCACACATGACGTTCAATATCAAATAACCAATTTCTTTGCAGATATAGCAGGCTTTATTAGCAATGGATGACTTAGAGAAATTAAGATTGGCAATGGAGAAAAATAATGTTATAGAGGTCCAGAAAATCAGACGAAAATATGAAAGAAATTTTAATGTTACAGAGTTTTACAAAAATCACCATCTTGACCACTCAGAAATAGACAGGTTATCGCAAGCACTTCTACCAATAGTTCTAGGCCCTGTAAATGCTAACTGTTTGGCTCTCAAAACTACTGGTAATGGGAATTGTCTATACAACCCTTTTTCTCAACTTTTCACAGGAAACGAAGATCTTGCTGATAGAATACGTCTTCAACCAGTACTAGTGTTGTATCAAAATAGAAATCTATATGCAAACCTTACACATCTTGGAAAAGTTACAATAGGGCATCCAGAAATAGACAATGAGAATCTTGAATATCTCTTTACCTGTGTACTTCAAGGTCAATCATTAAACATCTATGACGTGGCTGAAAATAAGGGAGATGCTATAACATACCACTACAAACATGCCGTGCTGGTAATTGGGCAGGAATGGTCAATATAATGACCATTGCAACAGGGTCAACATCTCAATATAATTCTGTTTATCCAGAGGCATGTAAAGGGATAAGATCACTTCTGAAATTAATAAAAAGGTAAATAACGCTCAAAATCCTATTCCACAAGTACCAAAACGACTTGGAAAAAGCTTAGTGTAGACACATACCACAAAAACCCATATGACTTAAGATATTGGACATTTTATTGCTTAAAGTTATTAGGAGAGGTTAAATGATTTTATTGGACCATCATGATTTCCAGAGAAAGGTTGTTTATCTAACTTTTGTACGTTTCTTAACACTTCTAGCACATGTTGAAATATAATTCTCAAAATGGTTAGTATGTTTTAATGCATCACTGCAGGTTCATTTAAGCAACTTTGCGCCTGTCCCAAGTCAGGAGTCTCTTACGTTTGTTAGTCTTGTCTTATTTTTAATTTTAGTTTCTTGTGTAAAATTCTGAGTTTATCGCTGAACTAGTGCACATTTTTTTTTTAAGGGACCAGCTGAAGGACGGCTCCGGGTGTTTCTCGCTACATTGAAGACCCATTGGTGGACTCCGGCTGTTGTCTGCTCTATGGTCGTTTCGCTTTTCCTTTACCAATTTTATTTATTCCTTATAGTGTTTTTTTATTGCAACAGCTAATCAATGTTAGTTCTCACTTTAATAAACGGAAATTTGTCCATAATTTAATGTATTTATCGGTGGTGTATGATGTACAAGTAAAGTAATCAAAGATACCAAGAGACGATGAAAACTTAACAAAATTAGACTGAAGCCCAAACATTTGTCAACATTTTAGGAAAAAAAGATTTTTATTCAGTTTTGAATGTTTAAAAAATCATAGAAATGATACATGTTTGTACATGTGAAAGGTAATGCAAAATTAAACAACACTTACATTTCTACAGACTCAATATAGTTCATTTACATAACACAAATTCAACCACTGTACAGAAGAATGCTGATGAAGTGCAAATCATGCAAAGGAATTTTCAGAGGATCAGCATCAAACAGTTACATGAGGGCTACAGTTTTGTAGCTGACTGATAATGACCAGAAGAAGGTTACATTGTTTACCCCCAAATCAAGAAGTTAATTGAGACCAGAGGATTGGACTCTAAAATTGAATGGGACAAGACCAAAATGCTAACCATATTCATTGATGTTTTTCCGATTGAGATTAAGAACAGTTAGAAGAAAAACAAAGTTTCCGAATTTTTGTGTAAGCGCACATGTCAGAGCTTTCTTTTTATAATTTTAAACTTGAAGGGACATGCCATTTTAATGAATATTAATTCCCTGCTGTATTCCTTCAATTAATTAGAGAATATAGGTTCGGATGCAAAACTGAGAAATGTCAGAAGATTGATTGATTGATTGTTGGTTGCTTAACGTCCAGTGGCAAATATTGCATGCATATTCAGGACGAGAACAAGTTCACAATAAAAACAATAGGTCGGTTGATACAATAGAGGCTACCTGGGATGATGGTCGGGGAAATTTGGACTGCAACTGGAAAATGAGGGTCAGAAATGTTGCCTTGCAACAGGCCACCTACGGACCCCTCAAAGAGTTGTTGCAAGGTTTCTTAAAGTGCAAAGAGCGTGGCACTCTCTTTACACGAGGCATCGGATTTAACGTCCCCCTTCTGATCGGACGTGACTGAGAACTTGATATATCCCGCAGAGCCAAACGGACGCCCCACTTCGCTTGCCGTTTTACTGTCGGTCGGGAGAAGACCAAGTGACCATATTTCTATACACCAGTCACCCTTGGGGTGAGTCATCAGATGACAAACCTATTAGACAAGCTAACAGGCGTTTTCAAACAGCATTGGTAGATGAGGTAAGAGAACATGTAAGTGAAATGTTGGATGAGGGCTGAATAAGGGAGTCAAACCGTCCTTACCCTAGAAATGCTGTTCACGATCGGAAGGACAGATCTTTAAAATAGGAAGATCATGCACATCAAAATCCAAAGGAAATTTAATCATTCTGAAACACAAAATGCATTAAACTTTAATATATTTAGTGAATGCCAGGCATTAAAACTTTTCCAACTTCACAGGTATAAAGTCTGTACTCAAGAGTAATTTTTGACATGTAAATACAGCCATATTTGTCCGTTTTTAAAGTTGAACCTTAAAGATTGTACCTTCAATGGTGTTACGTGTTTGACCATGCCTTTGGTTATATCCTGTATAATCGTCCGATTGAGACATTACAGATAAAATTATATATATTTTTTTTCTTACGTAAAATCAGTATAATTGCATCTCTCCATACCATAAACGACAAATATTTTATTTTACCTGTGTGACGAACATAAACTAAATGTCTATCAAGGTATATCCCCACGAATATCGCTAATATATTAGGGATTGCCACGTCCGCATGGTACCAAATAGTTGCTAATTGGAATTGTCTATGGCATTTGGAATTTTTAACTACCTATTGAGAAAGTATTTCAATTTGAATTTAAATCATAAATCGAAAAATATATGTAATGTCAGTGTAAAATAAGCCTATATTTTGACTGTAATTATGTATAAAGTAAAAACACAAAAATACTGAATTCCGAGGAAAATTCAAAATAGAAAATCAAAAATTAGATGTCCAAACACATCAAACGAATGGATAACAACTGTCATATTCTTGACTTAGTACAGGCATTTTCTTATGAAGAAAATGGTGGATTGAACCTGGTTTTATAGCTAGCTAAACCTCTCAATTGTATGACAGCCGCGTCAAATTCCATTATATTGTCAACAATGTATGAACAAAACAAACTTACGCAAGGAGTAAAATGTCAAAACTAGGGGTACAGCAGTCTATAATGTGTTATCATCTTAATGTCACTATAAAAACAACAAATGTAACAGAGAAGCACAAGAAGGCATAAAACAAATTTAACATACTCATTTTGCTTTTCTTATGCGACTTAATTTATCTATGTGAAGTCTACCCGTAGAGGATTGAAGGTCTTCAGTAAAGTATTTAATTTAGTCTACTGTCTGTACTGGTGTAAAATTGCGCGTTTGAAATTCGCACAGGTAGACACATACATGCAGAGTCACGTAAAGTAGATATAACAACAAAAAACAGACTTAACATAAAATAATAATAATAAATAAAATAATTATGTGGGATACATAACTACAGTTTCACTTCAAATGCATATCATAAAAAACAGACTTAACAAAAAAGTAGTATAATTGAATAAAATAGTTTTGTCATTCATAGTATGTATGTTCTGTATCTTCCTCCTTTAGTAGGAGCACCACCGTGGGTTATGGTGTCAAACGGAAGACATATATCACACTGTATCGGTACAGATTTAATGTGAGATTTTGTCTCTCCAGTCTCCCAGCCTGGCCGTGGCGGGTCTTACTTCCAGAATGACGACCTTTCCTAAAACCAATAACCACAGAGTCACTTCAAAAGAATATCTAAAAAAATTGACTTAATAGTAATATAATTTTTATATTAATAAAGATATATTGCATATATTGCCGACTCTAATTAAAATTTACTTACTGACTTACTTAAAATATCTGTTAAATGTTTAATGACTATGACACCTACTAAAGTTTAGTGTAAAAAGTTAAAACACAAAAATACTGAACTCCGAGGAAAATTCAAAAAGGAAAATCCAAAAACAAAAGGCAAAATAACAAAAAATCAATAAACGAATGGACAACAACTGTCATATTCCTGACTTGGTACAGGCATTTTCTAATGTAGTACATGGTGGATAGAACCTGGTTTTATAGCTAGCTTAACCCCTCACTTTTATGACAGTTGCACCAAATTCCATTACAATGGGTCGGTTCGTTTCTGGTATCCGGAACATACCCGGATCATCCGGAGCAACAGGTTTTACGTTCGTTTCTAAAAAAAATATAAACCGGAATAATCCGGAATGCACCGTTTGCACTGAAGCGACGATTCATGTCCAAGATGGCGGAAAAGTTGTAAGTGTGGGAAAATTTGACTGAGAAAATAAGAATAAATCGGAATAATTTGTAAATAATTCATTTTACATGTATCTGAAGTAAAATTTATTGAATTACATGTAAAACCAAAGAACGAAAATATATTTAACAATAGAATCTTGATTGTGTTGGGTGCATGTTGCATTAAAACATGATCAAACATGATCATACTGAGCAGTGGTGGATCCAGGGGGGGGGGGGGGGGGGGGGGTAGCACCCCCTTTATTTTGGCCAATCAATGCATTTGTATCGGGACATATGTTTTGCTCTCCCCTTTGTCCTGGGTAAGCACCCCCACCCCCTATTTTATGCACATTGATAATAAAAACAACAAAAAGTAAAAAAAATATAAAATACCAAAATAAGTAAAAGGAAATCATTAGAATAATAATGTAAATAGAAAATATCGCCTCCAGAGGTTATATATTAAAGGACTAGCACCCCCCCCCCCCCTTTTGAAAATTGCTGGATCCGCCCTAGACCAAATAATTATGACGTCTTGCAAGGCTTTTTTATAACTTTTTTATGACATAAAAATATAAAAAAGCCTTGCAAGACGTCATAATTATTTGGACTAGATCCGCCCCTGCTGAGGATCACACATACATGTGCTGAGTTAAAGCATAAATTTGTGGACTTGCACCCACATACCTTTAATTGGGAAAGCATATACTGTAATTTAATTGCATGACATCTTGTTTTTGTACACAAATTATCACAAAGACTTTTCAATTTTCTTCTTCTTTTTACAGCCCCTTAGAACTGCAATTAAATTGTGGATCCGCCCTTCTCTAAACAATTTAAATTTTAAAAAGAACCTTTTCTTTGAATTCCAGAGTTCTTCCAAAGTTGCCGGCCAGGAGAGAAACTGCAATCATTTCTGTTGTCAAAGATGGAGAAATATTCCGAAAATTCATAGTAAGAACAGACATAGTAACGTTGCTAAAGTTAGAAAGCGGAGGTAAGTTGGTGATGCTTGAAACAAATTGGTTAAATTATTATATACAAAATAACCAAACGAATACACACCTTAAGAATATATTTTTAAATGAGCAACCGTGGCCCCACTAAAAACCAATAATGTAATTACTAGGTTCTGTAAAGATGATGCCACAAACGTGGCCACAAATGGATTTTATAATAAGATTTTTGTCCTTGATGAAATCATCAATTTTTCTCTGGAGCCATCAGGTGCAAAATAGAACTTGTGCAATATAGGAATATTTTTACCTTGCTTTTTATGGGGAATCAATATTGCTATACAATAAATATATACCACTTGCTTACATACATGTCCGAAATACGACTGCAGTGTGCTTGCATTTTATTTGTTTATCGGTTTTTGTACTTTTAGATGGTCAGCGTTGTCATCAAAATATTTAGCGTCATTAACTTCAATGATTTAAAATGTGTTTGAACTTTGCAGATGAAGAGGCTATGTCCCGATTTTTGGAAGAAAGGGATTATGTCGATGGTCAGGTAACTGTTAGTATCCTGAGAGTGGAATCTAGCCAAGCTACGGATATGCCTAGTATGAGCACTCAAGCCAGCACAAGTGCCACTAGCCAAGCCAGCACAAGTGCCACTAGCCAAGCCAGCACAAGTGCCACTAGCCTAGCCAGCACAAGTGCCAAACAGATACCATCGACAAGCTCAACATGGTCTAAAGATTCTGAAAAATGTTTGCTTGATTTGTATGATAAATACGAGAAGAGTAAATCCTTCATAAAAAATAAATGGGTGAGAATATCCCAAGAGATTGCGGAAAACTCTCAATACAAGTAACTCCAGAGCAGTGTAGGATCAAAATAAGAAGTATGAAGGATAGATTTGAAAGAATGAAAAAGAAACTAAAAACAAGTGGCGAGAGTAACATTGAAATCCCAACAGAATTTACAGTGTTTGAAAGCCAACATGATGTACAACCAAAATATCTGTTGGATTCCAGTAAGCCTAAAAAGGGTACTTTTTTTATTATGATATCATTTATATACAGAATCAACCTTGAGTTTCACACAGAGTTGGGTTGTATTTCATATATACATGTATTGATTATTTAGAGGTAAATTAATATAATATATTCATTTTATAATCTTTTGTCGTAAATTAATTTGTATATGTATTGATATTTAGAATTGCACCAACATAGGTATTATGACTTTTTTAAAAAAAGATGCAGCAATTAAATCGAAATAGAATTCTTGAAAAATGATTCAAAACGTTGAACTGCTTATTGCTTGGAAATAAGTATCTTATTCTTGTTTTGCAGCTGAAAGTTCCAGTGAAGAGGAAGAAACTAGTAACCCAACGCCTTCCAAGAGAAAAATGAAAGTGTCTACTTCATGTCCTGAACCTCAAGGTAATAAAACTGTAAAACAAATGAATTTTTACCATTTTACCTTACAACAAAAAACCTACTATTAAGGTTACATTAAAACACGTCATGTAATGACTTTTGAAAATGTATTTAGTATTTTGAATTAGAACATGAATTCTTGAAAAATAATTATTTTTTACCAGTTTACTTTACAACAAATAAACTAAACTATTATGGGTACATTTAAACACATGCAATGACTTCCAAACGTTGGACTAAAACGTGCTAGCTAAAAATTATATTTGCAAAATTGTAATCCAATATTAGTGGCATAACACACAACACTTCTTACAGAATAGATGTCAAATTCCTATGTGAAAATGCTGTAGAAATGAAATTATTATACACACCTTCTTTCAAAATGTCTGGCTACAACTTAGAATAAGGTTTTATGTAGGCAAACATCTGTAATTGGATTAAAAATTAAAAAAAAAATATAGAAATTTGTATATTTCAGTTGACCTCATGACGCCTTTCACTAAGAATTCCTGGAGGGGGTATCTTTTACATCAGTCGTGTAACATTGCTGGTCATTCATGCCGAAATAGCATTGTAAAAAGCATAAACCAAAGGGAGATGGGAGGTTTTTTAGGAAATCCTTTTGGATTTATTAGAGTTGCTTACCTGACTAGGTTTCCAACCACTACGCCAAGATACCAAACATGTGACAAGATGACGAAACAAATCGAGTTTAAATTTCATTCAGGATGTCAAAATGGATGCTAAAGGGTAGGGACTACATGCATGTACATTAAATTATATACAGCAAAAAAAAATCAGAATTACATGTATTATACAACACAAATTTAGACGTTTTGATTCAAACAACAAAAATAATAATACCAGAAAAATATGAAATTATGAAAATTATGATAAATATATTAACAGCATCCTTACTTTCTATGATAACAACCACTTTTGTGACTAGTCAATTTACACGACTGAAATAAGTACATTACCATATGATTGGAATCGATGTAATTTTGAAAATATATTTATAAAATCTATGATTATTTTATTCTTAATAGCTAAAGAAAAGAAGAAAAAGAAGACAACTGATCGTTTCGAGTTATTGGCTGAGGCATCAGAAAGGCGACACACGGAAAAAATGGAATGCTTCAAAAGTCTTATAGATGTCATGAAAGACATTGCAAAAAAGTAGATCCAGATGTAACTCTGTATCAGATCTCATTTCTTGTTGACACTTTTTTTATGTTTAATTGTTTCCACACAGATATGTGTTTTATTTGTTTTATTGTTACAGAGTATACCTGAAGAATATACTTATTATTAAATATACACAAACTGATGATTTTATTTGATTTTTATGAAATTCTTGAATCCAGCATTTCAGCATCAAGACAAACATATGTTGCATCTTTTTTTTTTGGTTTCCTATTTGAATTTTTGAACACTGGTAATTTTGGGCCTTTATAGCTTGCTGTTTAGTGTGAGCAAACTTGAAAGCTTTGTGCTTAAGACCCTACTGTAACCTAAATTTGCTTATTCATCCGAACTCATACCATATCTTCTTCAGTATTTTTATTGAATAAGAATGGAAACGGGGAATATGTCAAAGAGACAACATCCCGGCTAAAACATACAAAACAACTCAAGGCCACTAAAACCAATAAAATCTACATAATGTACTTTAATCATGGGTGTATTTGTTTGAATAACATTTCAAAGTTGAAATAATGTTTATTGTCATTTATTAGCTGTTGACTCTGTTTAATTCGATAGTTAGATTGTTTCTCTTCAAGATACCTTCTCCATTGTCTGCATTCACTGGAAAGTTCTCCCCTAAATTTGCGTCCAATTCATCAATTTCTGCATCAATAAATTCAGCAATGTCTTCATCACTTTGTAGGCAGATATTATGGAGAACACAGCAGGCTGAAATTATTTTACAAATACACTTGATATCTCTAATGCTAACGTATTTCAAACGACGAAAACGTCCTTTTAACAAAGCAGAGGCTCTTTCAATTACCTGTCTTTTGGATGACAGAAATTTGTTGAAATTATATTGCTCTCTTGTTAAATTTCCATTGTCGCGAAATGGTGTTATAAGCCACCTCATTAGTGCGTAAGCCGCATCGCCTAGAATGTGATATTGTCCTTGCCTGCAGAGTTCATCTCCAATTTCAGATAAATGAGAATGCTTAAACGCCTTAGCGTCATGGCATCTTCCTGGCATACCTACACAAATGTTAACGAAACTAAGATCGTCTTTGCATACGGCCTGTAAAATTACAGAGTGAAATTTTTTTCTATTATAGTATGAATTGGGACATTCCAATGGCTGCTCAATCGGAATGTGGCTTCCATCGATTGCCCCTATAATGTTTTGAAATTCGTATGTCCCCATTTCATTAAACTTTATTGCGACAGAATCCAATTCTTCAGGCCACTGAACAAATCTGGGGAGAAGATCATTTATTGCGTTAACAACCTTTTCTCTGTACTTGGTAAATGTTGAAACAGTTATATTAAACCGATCGCTTATTCCTAAAATAGTTTCTTGTGATGCTAAATATCGCAAAACGATCATTACTTTTTTCTCCAATGGTATTTCTTGTCGTCCCCCTCGATATGTTCTTTTTGCCAATTGTTCATTAGCTCCTAACAGTTGACATACAAGTTCAAAAGACTGAGGTGAAATCCTAAAAAATTTCTTGAACATATCTGGGAAATATCTTGGAACTGTCCACTCGAAAAAGTCCTATGTTTTATGACGATCCTTTCGATCACTGAAATTAAGAAAATAAAGATGTATATTTTCTGATACATACAATTTAATATTCAAAATATCCAATAGGAAAACGATTAAGTTGAACAGTGAAGAATTGATATGCTTGATAAATGTATTTGATATTATTTTTAGTACAATTGTTTATTCTGAGAATGCTGGCTTTATAAACTGCCACACTTTTTTATGAAGGGTAATCTGGTAAACTTGTCCAGGACCGAATTCATAAAAAAATAAAAATGCCGAATCTCGAATTCACGAAAAAAAAATTCACTGCAATCGGCCATATTGTATATAGTCGGTTCGTTCGTTTCTACGGTTGGTCCTGTGTAGATCGACCACGTGGTCGGTGTATACCGAATTAGTCAGAAACGAATCGACCCATTGTCAACGATGAATGAACAAAACAAACATACTCGAACAGTAAAAATGTCAAAAATAGGGGTACAGCAGTTAACAATGTTTTATCATCTTCATATCACTGTAAAACAAAACATGTAACGAAGAAGCTCAAAATGGCATACATCAAATTTAATACACTAATTTAGTTATTCTTATACGACTTAACTTAAGTATGTAAAGTCTACCCGTAAAGGATAGATGGTTTTTTATTACTGGTGTAAAATTGCGCGTTTGAAATTTACACAGGTAGACATAAAAATAATTTTGTCGTTCAAAGTATGACGGCATACATACATGCAGAGTCACGTAAAGTAGATAAAACAAAAACAGATATAACAGTAAAAGTAATAATAATAAATAAAATAATGGTGTGGTTCAAAGTATGACGGGATACATAAGTACAGTTTCACGTCAATTGTATATCATAAAAAAACAGACTAAACAGAAAAGGTAGTAGTATTGAATTTAAACAGTTTTGTCATTCATAGTATTCAAGATCCTTACGTAAAAGTAATATTGGTAAATGAAATAATTTTGTCGTTCAAAGTCTGATGTTTTACATAACCACAGAGTCACTTGAAGTGACAATTATTTTTTTCGCGTCACGCAGGTAATTTGAAAAAATATTGTCGTTTATTGTGGAGAGGTGCAGCCAACGATTTTTAAAGCAGTGTTGGGAGTGTATACTAGAATTGTTATGTCGCACAGGAAATTGAGCTAGCTTTTCATATCATGGTAGAAATTAATAAATTGTGCTTAAAAAATTTTTTTAAAAGAAATAATTATAAAACACGAGATATAATTATTTTATAACTGTTAATTTATAAAGGAAAAGATAATCCACCATTTTCTACATTTGAAAATGCCTGTACCAAGTCAGGAATATGACAGTTCTTGTCCATTCGTTTTTAGTGCGTTTTGTTAATTGATTTTGCCATGCATTATGGACTTTCCTAATTGATTTTCCTCTGAGTTCAGTATTTTTGTGATTTTACTTTTTTCCACTGTAAAAAGAAGAAATAACATATTTGCCTCAAAGTTCGTAAAGATTCATTTATCAATATTACAGAGCGAAAAAAAACATATAGCATATTTACATACTTAAATTATGCTAGTGATGACATTTTATTAAAGTGTGTATTATATATAGCTAACAGAATGTTAAGCAATACACGAAGGATCTTTGAGAAGAAATGAATATCTTTTAGATAATACTTTATAATACAACTTTTAATTCATGAGGAAGAGACATTCTTTTATCCTTTTACCGCCATTATGGAATAATGCTGTTGATATTTTAAAAGAGTGAGACTAACTTTTAAAGAATACATCTATCGGATAGATGACTCCCTTTCGTTTTTTTTTTTAATTCATTATCTATCTTCCCTGAACCCGTTGTTAGGTTGCTGCCCCTAAATTGGTAATTTTAAGGAAACTGGGCCGTTTTTTGTTATAATCCTGACATGTCAATTCATCCCCGTTAATACTGTCTAAAAAATTAAAACTCCTGATTATCTCCCCTTTTATAACATTGAAAATATAATTGTTGATTCTACATAGATAATTTGCCATAAGATATATTATGTATTATTTGTTTTAAAGTACTCTAATATTTTCTAAATAATTTAAAAATTCAATAATTAGGAACATTGATAATTTTGTAGTAAACAAGTCAAGATTAGCTTTGAAGATACATGTAATTACATTAGATGTATGTTTCAAATTCATTACACGATGAAGATTTCATGAGGTCCTACAATAAAGGGCACAGGTAAATTTAAAAAGAAATTAATTGATAGAAGTTGTGTTTTCATGATCCTAGGTAGAAAAGTGTCATTGCATTTTTGAGTGCTTATTTTTGTAACTTCAAAGGGGTGTATCAGTTTTGACCGTGCGCACGTTTTAAGATGCCTCCGCGGTTCATTTAAAATGTACTTCGGTCAACGCTTTAACAAAACGAAGCATTCAATTCTTAATTAAAGACTGTATAAGTATCGGAGGTTATGGATGTCTATTGGGCAAACTAGAAAAGTAAGCAACCCAAAATTTGGTAACATGACTTGTAAAATCAGCTTTAAGAGCTTGGTAAATGATCCCTCAGACTTCACAGCAATCCTACAGCACTTGGTATCCTGAAGTGATTAACTTCTCATATATACATGTTTGTAAATATATTTCTATTGAAGACATACATGTGTATGTGCTGCTTCTGAAATATACCCTGTGATCTAATTTAAAAAGATATAAAATTGTCTATTCATAGTTACTATTATATTGATGTTTTGGGAGGGACTTTCCTGTTATGGAACTTGTTCATAGTTACTGAAGAAATTCAATCAGTTTTTAATTGTTGATGTCATTTTTTGGAAAGATTAGAACTTGTTCTAAATCTTTACTTAGGCACCGGCATCCCTAACAACAGGACAGGTTAGCTACTGTTACTAAATGTATAGTTCCCTATGGTTATTGTCATTTGGTCTTCTCCCGACCGGCAGTAAAACCCTTGCCGAAGTGGGGCGTTCGTTTGGCTGTGCGCGATGTATCAAGTTCGCAGTCACGTCCGGTCAGGAGGGGGACGTTAAATCCGATGCCTCGTGTAAAGAGAGTGCCACGCTCTTTGCACGTTAAAAACCCTTGCAACAACTCTTTGAGGGGTCCGTAGGTGGCCTGTTGCAAGGCAAAATTTCTGTCCCTATCCACATACCCTCATTTTCTAGTGGCAGTCCTAATTTCCTTGACCACCATCCCAGATAGCCTCTTTTGTATCAACCTACCTATTGTATTTATTGTTAACTTGTTCTCGTCATGAATATACATGAAATATTTGCCACTGGACGTTAAGACCATAAGAAGTTAATATATTTATTTTAACATAATCATTAACCAGAAGAATAGGTACAGAGAAAAATAAACCAACATTGTTACTTAACCGGATTTTTGAAGTTCTAATGTCACAAGTTATCTGTAAACATTCCGCTGGAAGACGTACCTGGACACATTATTTTGCTGAAAGACCTATACCTGGACACCTTATTCTATCAATTTTTAAGTCATTGGTTTGACCTAACGGGGTTCGAACCCATGACCTACCGCACTAGAATCCTAGAATCAAAGAAACACGCTTGCAAACAACCAGACAATACTGATCATTAACAGAAAAAAACACGAAAAAAAATATTTTCAAACAATACCAAAAATATATTTCATACTTTTATTAAAGATAAATAAAAATCAAGAATTGCCTTATACATTAAAGACTTCCATAGAAAAGGCGCTTCGTGATTTTGTTTAAATTAATTGTGAATAATTATTATATAGTGTAAAGATTAATAACTATATAGCGTTTTCGATTTAAAAATAAACCAAGGAAAGTAATAAGCCAGCATGCATACTTATAGGGGGTGTTTATTTACTCATGAGTTACCTTTTTCATATTTTTTCACTTTAAAGAACCAATCTTCAACCAGTTTTGTAACGACATTAAGATTTGTTTCATTTTTTTTTACTGTCATCGCTATGGTGAAAACTGCAATCGCTGCTGCAGATTGGACATATTGTATGTAGTAGTGTGCTGGTAGATAATTTGAAACGCGAAACTCACATATTGATAATGTTAAATATATAATTAAAAAAAAATGACACTGCAAATATTTGGTCGTCGTTTCAAAAGTAAAGCATTTGCCTCATTTGCCTCCATTACGCTACAGCCCTGTGTTTGATATATATGTTCCAGACCGTATGAGTATTTGGAACGTACACGTACGGTCTGGACCGTATGCGTACTGTTTCAAAATACGCATACGGTCGGACCGTACGAGTACGGTCTGAATTAATATAGAAGTTGGCCAAGTTTATTTGATACAAATGTATGCAATACCTCAACATAACTCATATATCAAATAGATTTGGTAAGGTGTTGTAAACTTTCCTAGCATTCATAAGAATATGGAATGCATCCTGGGCTGGAGGATTAAGGACTTTTTCTTTATTCGGTGTTTCTTAAATTTCCCGGCATTTTACCATAAGTTACTTGGTATTAAAGTTAATTAGAACGTCCACCGGTATAGTTTCAGGCGTAACGATTCCATTGTCATTTTTTTTGCCGTGGTCACAACTGCCGGCCCTAATCTCTTCAATCACAACATTAAAGTTTTCTAATTGTTCATTAATAACTTGACCTATGATTTCATGTCAAATTTTTAGTCTAATAAACACTGGTTCATCCACATTAAACAAACCATGCCCTGATATCGTCTTGTTCCGAAACGGAAGTCAGGGTTTAAGGATGCGCAAACACGTGAACAGCTAACCAGTCAAGTTTCCGGTGCACTGGTTAACGATTTTTCAATGCAGTTATAGGAACCAGAATACGAAACGTAAACCAAAAAAAAAACGTTTAACATTTTCTTAGTAAATCGATAAATATGAGGTCGGCGGAAATAAATTTTAAGGACAAATGTGCGTTTATTTTTATTTGAATAACCGAAAATTCGGGTCGGCGGATCCTTCAACCAACTTATTTAATAAAACCGGCCTTACAGGAACCAATTATGGTACAACCTTCAATTATAAAAACACTTGAATGGAGGGATGAGAGGGACACTATTTAGAAGTTTTGAGCAGAATGGACTTATCAATTGTTGGAATGCAAAATGTATTGTTAATCTATTTAATTATACATGTATATGCATATGTTAATTATGCAAGGGAATATATAGATATGTTTTTCCTGTTTCAACTACCCGTTGCACATGTATGATGCTTTGAATAGGTCTCAAACTGAAAGGGTAAAAATGGGGTTACAGAAGCAAAAAATGAAGTATTATAATTCTATAATGAAAGGTTTGGTTTGAAAAATTGACTTCAAATTCAATTGTCAATACATATTAGAAAGTTCTCTTGGTCAAATGACCGATTTAAGGTAACATCAAATACAATTATCCAAGAATATAATCAATTTAAGGTAACATCTGAATAAATTATCCATCAAGTGGTTAAATTTACTGAAATATTACAATTTTATAATGAAGGTTTGGTTGATTCAAGTTGACTTCAAATACAATTGTCAATACATATTAGAAAGTATCTTAGTCATATGACCGATTTAAGGTAACATCAAATACTATTATCCTTATAATTGACAAATTTACAGAAAAATGCTTGAAAATGATCAATATACCAAAAACAGGTTTGCTGTTATACAACATCAATTATTCTAAAAATATAATCCATTTAAGGTAACACCTGAATAAATTATCCATAATTTGATAAAATTAATGAAACATTTTACAATTTTATTATAAAGGTTTGGTTGGTTCAAGTTGACTTCAAATAAAATTGTCAATACAGATTAGAAAGTATCTTGGTCATATGACCGATTTAAGGTAACATCAAATACAATTATCCAAATAAATGTCAAATTTACAGAAAAATTCTGAAAATGATCAATATACCAAAAACAGGTTTGCTGTTATGTTATATACAATTATTCTAAAAATATAATCAATTTAAGGTAACATCTGAATAAATTATCCATAAATTATTTTATTATAAATGTTTGGTTGGTTCAAGTTGACTTCAAATTAAATTGTCAATACAAATTCGAAAGTATCTTGGTCATATGACCGATATAAGGTAACATCAAATACAATTATCCAAATAAATATCAGATTTACAGAAAAATGCTTGAAAATGATCAATATACCAAAAACAGGTTTGCTGTTATGTTATATACAATTATTCAAAAAATATAATCAATTTAAGGTAACATCTGAATAAATTATCCATCAAGTGGTTAAATTTACTGAAAATTTTTATTATAAAGGTTTGGTTGGTTCAAGTTGACTTCAAATACAATTGTCAATACATATAAGAAAGTATCTTGGTCATATGACCGATTTAAGGTAACATCAAATACAATTATCCAAATAATTGTCAAATTTACAGAAAAATGCTTGAAAATGATCAATATACCAAAAACAGGTTTGCTGTTATATTATATACAATTATTCTAAGAATATAATCAATTTAAGGTAACATCTGAATAAATTATACATAAAGTGGTTAAAGTTACTGAATTTTTTTTTTATAAACGTTTGGTTGGTTCAAATTGACTACAAATACAATTGTCAATACATATCAGAAAGTATCTTGGTCATATGACCATTTTAAGGTAACATCAAATACAATTATCCAAATAATTGTCAAATTTACAGCAAAATGAATGAAAATCATCAATATACTAAAAACAGGTTTGCTGTTATATTACATACAATTATTCTGAGAATATAATTAATGTAAAGTAACATCTGAATAAATTATCCATAAAGTGGATAAATTTACTGAAATATTTCAATTTTATAATGAAGGTTTGGTTGGTTCAAGTTGACTTCAAATACATTTGTCAATACATATTAGAAAGTATCTTGGTCATATGACCGATTTAAGGTAACATCAAATACAATAATCCAAGAATATAATCAATTTAAGGTAACATCTGAAAAAATTATCCATCAAGTGGTTAAATTTACTGAAATTTTTTATTATAAAGGTTTGGTTGGTTCAAGTTCACTTTAAATACAATTGTCATTACATATAAGAAAGTATCTTGCTCATATGACCGATTTAAGGTAACATCAAATACAATTATCCAAATAATTGTCAAATTTACAGAAAAATGCTTGAAAATGATCAATATACCAAAAACAGGTTTGCTGTTATATTATATACAATTATTCTAAGAATATAATCAATTTAAGGTAACATCTGAAAAAATTATCCATAAAGTGGTTAATTTACTGAATTTTTTTATTATAAAAATTTGGTTGGTTCAAGTTTACTTCAAATACAATTGTCAATACATATTAGAAAGTATCTTGGTCATATGACCGATTTAAGGTAACATCAAATACAATTATCCAAATAATTGTCAAATTTACAGAAAAATGATTGACAATCATCAATATACCAAAAACAGGTTTGCTGTTATATTACATACAATTATTCTGAGAATATAATTAATGTAAGGTAACATCTGAATAAATTATCCATAAAGTGGTTAAATTTACTGAAATATTTCAATTTTATAATGAAGGTTTGGTTGGTTCAAGTTGACTTCAAATACAATTGTCAATACATATTAGAAAGTATCTTGGTCATATGACCGATTTAAGGTAACATCAAATACAATTATCCAAGAATATAATCAATTTAAGGTAACATCTGAATAAATTATCCATCAAGTGGTTAAATTTACTGAAATATTACAATTTTATAATGAAGGTTTGGTTGATTCAAGTTGACTTCAAATACAATTGTCAATACATATTAGAAAGTATCTTAGTCATATGACCGATTTAAGGTAACATCAAATACTATTATCCTTATAATTGACAAATTTACAGAAAAATGCTTGAAAATGATCAATATACCAAAAACAGGTTTGCTGTTATACAACATCAATTATTCTAAAAATATAATCCATTTAAGGTAACACCTGAATAAATTATCCATAATTTGATAAAATTAATGAAACATTTTACAATTTTATTATAAAGGTTTGGTTGGTTCAAGTTGACTTCAAATAAAATTGTCAATACAGATTAGAAAGTATTTTGGTCATATGACCGATTTAAGGTAACATCAAATACAATTATCCAAATAAATGTCAAATTTACAGAAAAATTCTGAAAATGATCAATATACCAAAAACAGGTTTGCTGTTATGTTATATACAATTATTCTAAAAATATAATCAATTTAAGGTAACATCTGAATAAATTATCCATAAATTATTTTATTATAAATGTTTGGTTGGTTCAAGTTGACTTCAAATTAAATTGTCAATACAAATTCGAAAGTATCTTGGTCATATGACCGATATAAGGTAACATCAAATACAATTATCCAAATAAATATCAGATTTACAGAAAAATGCTTGAAAATGATCAATATACCAAAAACAGGTTTGCTGTTATGTTATATACAATTATTCAAAAAATATAATCAATTTAAGGTAACATCTGAATAAATTATCCATCAAGTGGTTAAATTTACTGAAAATTTTTATTATAAAGGTTTGGTTGGTTCAAGTTGACTTCAAATACAATTGTCAATACATATAAGAAAGTATCTTGGTCATATGACCGATTTAAGGTAACATCAAATACAATTATCCAAATAATTGTCAAATTTACAGAAAAATGCTTGAAAATGATCAATATACCAAAAACAGGTTTGCTGTTATATTATATACAATTATTCTAAGAATATAATCAATTTAAGGTAACATCTGAATAAATTATACATAAAGTGGTTAAAGTTACTGAATTTTTTTTTTATAAACGTTTGGTTGGTTCAAATTGACTACAAATACAATTGTCAATACATATCAGAAAGTATCTTGGTCATATGACCATTTTAAGGTAACATCAAATACAATTATCCAAATAATTGTCAAATTTACAGCAAAATGAATGAAAATCATCAATATACTAAAAACAGGTTTGCTGTTATATTACATACAATTATTCTGAGAATATAATTAATGTAAAGTAACATCTGAATAAATTATCCATAAAGTGGATAAATTTACTGAAATATTTCAATTTTATAATGAAGGTTTGGTTGGTTCAAGTTGACTTCAAATACAATTGTCAATACATATTAGAAAGTATCTTGGTCATATGACCGATTTAAGGTAACATCAAATACAATAATCCAAGAATATAATCAATTTAAGGTAACATCTGAAAAAATTATCCATCAAGTGGTTAAATTTACTGAAATTTTTTATTATAAAGGTTTGGTTGGTTCAAGTTCACTTTAAATACAATTGTCATTACATATAAGAAAGTATCTTGCTCATATGACCGATTTAAGGTAACATCAAATACAATTATCCAAATAATTGTCAAATTTACAGAAAAATGCTTGAAAATGATCAATATACCAAAAACAGGTTTGCTGTTATATTATATACAATTATTCTAAGAATATAATCAATTTAAGGTAACATCTGAAAAAATTATCCATAAAGTGGTTAATTTACTGAATTTTTTATTATAAAAATTTGGTTGGTTCAAGTTTACTTCAAATACAATTGTCAATACATATTAGAAAGTATCTTGGTCATATGACCGATTTAAGGTAACATCAAATACAATTATCCAAATAATTGTCAAATTTACAGAAAAATGATTGACAATCATCAATATACCAAAAACAGGTTTGCTGTTATATTACATACAATTATTCTGAGAATATAATTAATGTAAGGTAACATCTGAATAAATTATCCATAAAGTGGTTAAATTTACTGAAATATTTCAATTTTATAATGAAGGTTTGGTTGGTTCAAGTTGACTTCAAATACAATTGTCAATACATATTAGAAAGTATCTTGGTCATATGACCGATTTAAGGTAACATCAAATACAATTATCCAAGAATATAATCAATTTATGGTAACATCTGAATAAATTATCCATCAAGTGGTTAAATTTACTGAAATATTACAATTTTATAATGAAGGTTTGGTTGATTCAAGTTGACTTCAAATACAATTGTCAATACATATTAGAAAGTATCTTAGTCATATGACCGATTTAAGGTAACATCAAATACTATTATCCTTATAATTGACAAATTTACAGAAAAATGCTTGAAAATGATCAATATACCAAAAACAGGTTTGCTGTTATACAACATCAATTATTCTAAAAATATAATCCATTTAAGGTAACACCTGAATAAATTATCCATAATTTGATAAAATTAATGAAACATTTTACAATTTTATTATAAAGGTTTGGTTGGTTCAAGTTGACTTCAAATAAAATTGTCAATACAGATTAGAAAGTATCTTGGTCATATGACCGATTTAAGGTAACATCAAATACAATTATCCAAATAAATGTCAAATTTACAGAAAAATTCTGAAAATGATCAATATACCAAAAACAGGTTTGCTGTTATGTTATATACAATTATTCTAAAAATATAATCAATTTAAGGTAACATCTGAATAAATTATCCATAAATTATTTTATTATAAATGTTTGGTTGGTTCAAGTTGACTTCAAATTAAATTGTCAATACAAATTCGAAAGTATCTTGGTCATATGACCGATATAAGGTAACATCAAATACAATTATCCAAATAAATATCAGATTTACAGAAAAATGCTTGAAAATGATCAATATACCAAAAACAGGTTTGCTGTTATGTTATATACAATTATTCAAAAAATATAATCAATTTAAGGTAACATCTGAATAAATTATCCATCAAGTGGTTAAATTTACTGAAAATTTTTATTATAAAGGTTTGGTTGGTTCAAATTGACTTCAAATACAATTGTCAATACATATAAGAAAGTATCTTGGTCATATGACCGATTTAAGGTAACATCAAATACAATTATCCAAATAATTGTCAAATTTACAGAAAAATGCTTGAAAATGATCAATATACCAAAAACAGGTTTGCTGTTATATTATATACAATTATTCTAAGAATATAATCAATTTAAGGTAACATCTGAATAAATTATACATAAAGTGGTTAAAGTTACTGAATTTTTTTTTATAAACGTTTGGTTGGTTCAAATTGACTACAAATACAATTGTCAATACATATCAGAAAGTATCTTGGTCATATGACCATTTTAAGGTAACATCAAATACAATTATCCAAATAATTGTCAAATTTACAGCAAAATGAATGAAAATCATCAATATACTAAAAACAGGTTTGCTGTTATATTACATACAATTATTCTGAGAATATAATTAATGTAAAGTAACATCTGAATAAATTATCCATAAAGTGGATAAATTTACTGAAATATTTCAATTTTATAATGAAGGTTTGGTTGGTTCAAGTTGACTTCAAATACATTTGTCAATACATATTAGAAAGTATCTTGGTCATATGACCGATTTAAGGTAACATCAAATACAATAATCCAAGAATATAATCAATTTAAGGTAACATCTGAAAAAATTATCCATCAAGTGGTTAAATTTACTGAAATTTTTTATTATAAAGGTTTGGTTGGTTCAAGTTCACTTTAAATACAATTGTCATTACATATAAGAAAGTATCTTGCTCATATGACCGATTTAAGGTAACATCAAATACAATTATCCAAATAATTGTCAAATTTACAGAAAAATGCTTGAAAATGATCAATATACCAAAAACAGGTTTGCTGTTATATTATATACAATTATTCTAAGAATATAATCAATTTAAGGTAACATCTGAAAAAATTATCCATAAAGTGGTTAATTTACTGAATTTTTTTATTATAAAAATTTGGTTGGTTCAAGTTTACTTCAAATACAATTGTCAATACATATTAGAAAGTATCTTGGTCATATGACCGATTTAAGGTAACATCAAATACAATTATCCAAATAATTGTCAAATTTACAGAAAAATGATTGACAATCATCAATATACCAAAAACAGGTTTGCTGTTATATTACATACAATTATTCTGAGAATATAATTAATGTAAGGTAACATCTGAATAAATTATCCATAAAGTGGTTAAATTTACTGAAATATTTCAATTTTATAATGAAGGTTTGGTTGGTTCAAGTTGACTTCAAATACAATTGTCAATACATATTAGAAAGTATCTTGGTCATATGACCGATTTAAGGTAACATCAAATACAATTATCCAAGAATATAATCAATTTAAGGTAACATCTGAATAAATTATCCATCAAGTGGTTAAATTTACTGAAATATTACAATTTTATAATGAAGGTTTGGTTGATTCAAGTTGACTTCAAATACAATTGTCAATACATATTAGAAAGTATCTTAGTCATATGACCGATTTAAGGTAACATCAAATACTATTATCCTTATAATTGACAAATTTACAGAAAAATGCTTGAAAATGATCAATATACCAAAAACAGGTTTGCTGTTATACAACATCAATTATTCTAAAAATATAATCCATTTAAGGTAACACCTGAATAAATTATCCATAATTTGATAAAATTAATGAAACATTTTACAATTTTATTATAAAGGTTTGGTTGGTTCAAGTTGACTTCAAATAAAATTGTCAATACAGATTAGAAAGTATTTTGGTCATATGACCGATTTAAGGTAACATCAAATACAATTATCCAAATAAATGTCAAATTTACAGAAAAATTCTGAAAATGATCAATATACCAAAAACAGGTTTGCTGTTATGTTATATACAATTATTCTAAAAATATAATCAATTTAAGGTAACATCTGAATAAATTATCCATAAATTATTTTATTATAAATGTTTGGTTGGTTCAAGTTGACTTCAAATTAAATTGTCAATACAAATTCGAAAGTATCTTGGTCATATGACCGATATAAGGTAACATCAAATACAATTATCCAAATAAATATCAGATTTACAGAAAAATGCTTGAAAATGATCAATATACCAAAAACAGGTTTGCTGTTATGTTATATACAATTATTCAAAAAATATAATCAATTTAAGGTAACATCTGAATAAATTATCCATCAAGTGGTTAAATTTACTGAAAATTTTTATTATAAAGGTTTGGTTGGTTCAAGTTGACTTCAAATACAATTGTCAATACATATAAGAAAGTATCTTGGTCATATGACCGATTTAAGGTAACATCAAATACAATTATCCAAATAATTGTCAAATTTACAGAAAAATGCTTGAAAATGATCAATATACCAAAAACAGGTTTGCTGTTATATTATATACAATTATTCTAAGAATATAATCAATTTAAGGTAACATCTGAATAAATTATACATAAAGTGGTTAAAGTTACTGAATTTTTTTTTATAAACGTTTGGTTGGTTCAAATTGACTACAAATACAATTGTCAATACATATCAGAAAGTATCTTGGTCATATGACCATTTTAAGGTAACATCAAATACAATTATCCAAATAATTGTCAAATTTACAGCAAAATGAATGAAAATCATCAATATACTAAAAACAGGTTTGCTGTTATATTACATACAATTATTCTGAGAATATAATTAATGTAAAGTAACATCTGAATAAATTATCCATAAAGTGGATAAATTTACTGAAATATTTCAATTTTATAATGAAGGTTTGGTTGGTTCAAGTTGACTTCAAATACAATTGTCAATACATATTAGAAAGTATCTTGGTCATATGACCGATTTAAGGTAACATCAAATACAATAATCCAAGAATATAATCAATTTAAGGTAACATCTGAAAAAATTATCCATCAAGTGGTTAAATTTACTGAAATTTTTTATTATAAAGGTTTGGTTGGTTCAAGTTCACTTTAAATACAATTGTCATTACATATAAGAAAGTATCTTGCTCATATGACCGATTTAAGGTAACATCAAATACAATTATCCAAATAATTGTCAAATTTACAGAAAAATGCTTGAAAATGATCAATATACCAAAAACAGGTTTGCTGTTATATTATATACAATTATTCTAAGAATATAATCAATTTAAGGTAACATCTGAAAAAATTATCCATAAAGTGGTTAATTTACTGAATTTTTTTATTATAAAAATTTGGTTGGTTCAAGTTTACTTCAAATACAATTGTCAATACATATTAGAAAGTATCTTGGTCATATGACCGATTTAAGGTAACATCAAATACAATTATCCAAATAATTGTCAAATTTACAGAAAAATGATTGACAATCATCAATATACCAAAAACAGGTTTGCTGTTATATTACATACAATTATTCTGAGAATATAATTAATGTAAGGTAACATCTGAATAAATTATCCATAAAGTGGTTAAATTTACTGAAATATTTCAATTTTATAATGAAGGTTTGGTTGGTTCAAGTTGACTTCAAATACAATTGTCAATACATATTAGAAAGTATCTTGGTCATATGACCGATTTAAGGTAACATCAAATACAATTATCCAAGAATATAATCAATTTATGGTAACATCTGAATAAATTATCCATCAAGTGGTTAAATTTACTGAAATATTACAATTTTATAATGAAGGTTTGGTTGATTCAAGTTGACTTCAAATACAATTGTCAATACATATTAGAAAGTATCTTAGTCATATGACCGATTTAAGGTAACATCAAATACTATTATCCTTATAATTGACAAATTTACAGAAAAATGCTTGAAAATGATCAATATACCAAAAACAGGTTTGCTGTTATACAACATCAATTATTCTAAAAATATAATCCATTTAAGGTAACACCTGAATAAATTATCCATAATTTGATAAAATTAATGAAACATTTTACAATTTTATTATAAAGGTTTGGTTGGTTCAAGTTGACTTCAAATAAAATTGTCAATACAGATTAGAAAGTATCTTGGTCATATGACCGATTTAAGGTAACATCAAATACAATTATCCAAATAAATGTCAAATTTACAGAAAAATTCTGAAAATGATCAATATACCAAAAACAGGTTTGCTGTTATGTTATATACAATTATTCTAAAAATATAATCAATTTAAGGTAACATCTGAATAAATTATCCATAAATTATTTTATTATAAATGTTTGGTTGGTTCAAGTTGACTTCAAATTAAATTGTCAATACAAATTCGAAAGTATCTTGGTCATATGACCGATATAAGGTAACATCAAATACAATTATCCAAATAAATATCAGATTTACAGAAAAATGCTTGAAAATGATCAATATACCAAAAACAGGTTTGCTGTTATGTTATATACAATTATTCAAAAAATATAATCAATTTAAGGTAACATCTGAATAAATTATCCATCAAGTGGTTAAATTTACTGAAAATTTTTATTATAAAGGTTTGGTTGGTTCAAATTGACTTCAAATACAATTGTCAATACATATAAGAAAGTATCTTGGTCATATGACCGATTTAAGGTAACATCAAATACAATTATCCAAATAATTGTCAAATTTACAGAAAAATGCTTGAAAATGATCAATATACCAAAAACAGGTTTGCTGTTATATTATATACAATTATTCTAAGAATATAATCAATTTAAGGTAACATCTGAATAAATTATACATAAAGTGGTTAAAGTTACTGAATTTTTTTTTATAAACGTTTGGTTGGTTCAAATTGACAACAAATACAATTGTCAATACATATCAGAAAGTATCTTGGTCATATGACCATTTTAAGGTAACATCAAATACAATTATCCAAATAATTGTCAAATTTACAGCAAAATGAATGAAAATCATCAATATACTAAAAACAGGTTTGCTGTTATATTACATACAATTATTCTGAGAATATAATTAATGTAAAGTAACATCTGAATAAATTATCCATAAAGTGGATAAATTTACTGAAATATTTCAATTTTATAATGAAGGTTTGGTTGGTTCAAGTTGACTTCAAATACAATTGTCAATACATATTAGAAAGTATCTTGGTCATATGACCGATTTAAGGTAACATCAAATACAATAATCCAAGAATATAATCAATTTAAGGTAACATCTGAAAAAATTATCCATCAAGTGGTTAAATTTACTGAATTTTTTTATTATAAAGGTTTGGTTGGTTCAAGTTCACTTTAAATACAATTGTCATTACATATAAGAAAGTATCTTGCTCATATGACCGATTTAAGGTAACATCAAATACAATTATCCAAATAATTGTCAAATTTACAGAAAAATGCTTGAAAATGATCAATATACCAAAAACAGGTTTGCTGTTATATTATATACAATTATTCTAAGAATATAATCAATTTAAGGTAACATCTGAAAAAATTATCCATAAAGTGGTTAATTTACTGAATTTTTTTATTATAAAAATTTGGTTGGTTCAAGTTTACTTCAAATACAATTGTCAATACATATTAGAAAGTATCTTGGTCATATGACCGATTTAAGGTAACATCAAATACAATTATCCAAATAATTGTCAAATTTACAGAAAAATGATTGACAATCATCAATATACCAAAAACAGGTTTGCTGTTATATTACATACAATTATTCTGAGAATATAATTAATGTAAGGTAACATCTGAATAAATTATCCATAAAGTGGTTAAATTTACTGAAATATTTCAATTTTATAATGAAGGTTTGGTTGGTTCAAGTTGACTTCAAATACAATTGTCAATACATATTAGAAAGTATCTTGGTCATATGACCGATTTAAGGTAACATCAAATACAATTATCCAAGAATATAATCAATTTAAGGTAACATCTGAATAAATTATCCATCAAGTGGTTAAATTTACTGAAAAATTTAGCAATTTTATTATAAATGTTTGGTTGGTTCAAGTTGACTTCAAATTAAATTGTCAATACAAATTCGAAAGTATCTTGGTCATATGACCGATTTAAGGTAACATCAAATACAATTATCCAAATAAATGTCAAATTTACGGAAAAATGCTTGAAAATGATCAATATACCAAAAACAGGTTTGCTGTTATATTATATACAATTATTCCAAGAATATAATCACTTTAAGGTAACATCTGAATAAATTATCCATAAAGTGGTTAAATTTACTGAAATTTTTTTTTTAAAAGTTTGGTTGGTTCAAGTTGACTTCAAATACAATTGTCAATACATATTAGAAAATATCTTGGTCATATGACCGATTTAAGGTAACATTAAATACAATTATCCAAATAATTGTCAAATTTACAGAAAAATGATTGAAAATCATCAATATACTAAAAACAGGTTTGGTGTTATATAACATACAATTATCTGAGAATATAATTAATGTAAGGTAACATCTGAATAAATTATCCATAAAGTGGTTAAATTTACTGAAATATTTCAATTTTATAATAAAGGTTTGGTTGGTTCAAGTTGACTTCAAATACAATTGTCAATACATATTAGAAAGTATCTTGGTCATATGACCGATTTAAGGTAACATCAAATACAATTATCTAAGAATATAATCAATTTAAGGTAACATCTGAATAAATTATCCATAAAGTGGTTAAATGTACCGAAAATCTTTATTATAAAAGTTTGGTTGGTTCAAGTTGACTTCAAATACAATTGTCAATACATATTAGAAAATATCTTGGTCATATGACCGATTTAAGGTAACATCAAATACAATTATCCAAATAATTGTCAAATTTACAGAAAAATGATTGAAAATCATCAATATACTAAAATCAGGTTTGCTGTTATATTACATACAATTATTCTGAGAATATAATTAATGTAAGGTAACATCTGAATAAATTATCCATAAAGTGGTTAAATTTACTGAAATATTTCAATTTTATAATGAAGGTTTGGTTGGTTCAAGTTGACTTCAAATACAATTGTCAATACATATAAGAAAGTATCTTGGTCATATGACCGATTTAAGGTAACATCAAATACAATTATCCAAGAATATAATCAATTTAAGGTAACATCTGAATAGATTATCCATCAAGTGGTTAAATTTACTGAAAAATTTAACAATTTTATTATAAATGTTCGGTAGGTTCAAGTTGACTTCAAATACAATTGTCAATACAAATTCGAAAGTATCTTGGTCATATGACCGATTTAAGGTAACATCAAATACAATTATCCAAATAAATGTCAAATTTACGGAAAAATGCATGAAAATGATCAATATACCAAAAACAGGTTTGCTGTTATATTATATACAATTATTCTAAGAATATAATCACTTTAAGGTAACATCTGAATAAATTATCCATAAAGTGGTTAAATTTACTGAAAAATTGAACAATTTTATTATAAATGTTTGGTTGGTTCAAGTTGACTTCAAATTAAATTGTCAATACAAATTCGAAAGTATCTTGGTCATATGACCGATTTAGGGTAACATCAAATACAATTATCCTAATAAATGTCAAATTTACAGAAAAATGCTTGAAAATGATCAATATACCAAAAACAGGTTTGCTGTTATATCACATACAATTATTCTAAGAATATAATCAATTTAAGATAACATCTGAATAAATTATCCATAAAGTGGTTAAATTTACTGAAAATTTTTATTATAAAAGTTTGGTTGGTTCAAGTTGACTTCAAATACAATTGTCAATACATATTAGAAAGTATCTTGGTCATATGACCGATTTAAGGTAACATCAAATACAGTTATCCAAGAATATAATCAATTTAAGGTAACATCTGAATAAATTATCCATCAGGTGGTTTAATTTAGTGAAATATTTCAATTTATTAATGAAGGTTTGGTTGATTCAAGTTGACTTCAAATACAATTGTCAATACATATTAGAAAGTATCTTAGTCATGTGACCGATTTAAGGTAACATCAAATACTATTATCCTTATAATTGACAAATTTACAGAAAAATGCTTGAAAATGATCAGTATACCAAAAACAGGTTTGCTGTTATAACAACATCAATTATTCTAAGAATACAATCAATTTAAGGTAACATCTGAATAAATTATCCATAATTGGTTCGAGTTGACTTCAAATACAAGTGTCAATACATATAAGAAAGTATCTTGGTCTTATGACCAATGTAAGGTAACATCAAATACAATTATCCAAATAATTGTCAAATTTACAGAAAAATGCTTGAAATGATCAATATACCAAAAACAGGTTTGCTGTTATATTATATACAATTATTCTAAGAATATAATCAATTTAAGGTAAAATCTGAATAAATTATCCATAAAGTGGTTAAATTTACTGAAAAATTTTATTATAAATGTTTGATTGGTTCAAGTTGACTTCAAATTAAATTGTCAATACAAATTCGAAAGTATCTTGGTCATATGACCGATATAAGGTAACATCAAATACAATTATCCAAATAAATGTCAAATTTACAGAAAAATGCTTGAAAATGATCAATATACTAAAAACAGGTTTGCTGTTATGTTATATACAATTATTCTAAAAATATAATCAATTTAAGGTAACATCTGAATAAATTATCCATAAAGTGGTTAAATTTACTGAAAATTTTTATTATAAAGGTTTGGTTGGTTCAAGTTGACTTCAAATACAATTGTCAATACATATAAGAAAGTATCTTGGTCATATGACCGATTTAAGGAAACATCAAATACAATTATCAAAATAATTGTCAAATTTACAGAACAATGCATGAAAATGATCAATATACCAAAAACAGGTTTGCTGTTATATTATATACAATTATTTTAAAAATATATTCAATTTAAGGTAACATCTCAATACATTATCCATCAAGTGGTTAAATTTACTGAAAAATTTAACAATTTTATCATAAATGTTTAGTTGGTTCAAGTTGACTTCAAATTAAATTGTCAATACAAATTCGAAAGTATCTTGGTCATATGACCGAGTTAGGGTAACATCAAATACAATTATCCATATAAATGTCAAATTTACAGAAAAATGCTTGAAAATGATCAATATACCAAAAACAGGTTTGCTGTTATATTACATACAATTATTCTAAGAATATAATCAATTTAAGGTAACATCTGAATAAATTATCCATAAAGTGGTTAAATTTACTGAAAATTTTTATTATCAAAGTTTGGTTGGTTCAAGTTGACTTTAAATACAATTGTCAATACATATTAGAAAGTATCTTGGTCATATGACCGATTTAAGGTAACATCAAATACAATTATCCAAATAATTGTCAAATTTACAGAAAAATGATTGAAAATCATCAATATACTAAAAACAGGTTTGCTGTTATATTACATACAATTATTCTGAGAATATAATTAATGTAAGGTAACATCTGAATAAATTATCCATAAAATGGTTAAATTTACTGAAATATTTCAATTTTATAATGAAGGTTTGGTTGGTTCAAGTTGACTTCAAATACAATTGTCAATACATATTGGACTACTTTACATTAATATTTATGACCCAAATTTTTTTACAGTGTCATTTCACCCCCAACTTGCTATATGAGGCATACAACATGGAGAAATAAATTTGGAAGGGGTATAACAAAAATTGGCAAGTAACACACTGTCCACACTAAGGACTATATTCGTGGACAACGAAAATCAAAGGACGATAACTGTGTACTCGGACCATATAAGAAAGTATCTTGGTCATATGACCGATTTAAGGTAACATCAAATACAATTATCCAAATAATTGTCAAATTTACAGAAAAATGCTTGAAAATGATCAATATACCAAAAACAGGTTTGCTGTTATATTATATACAATTATTCTAAGAATATAATCAATTTAAGGTAACATCTGAATAAATTATCCATAAAGTGATTAAATTTATTGAAAAATTTAACAATTTTATTATAAATGTTTGGTTGGTTCAAGTTGACTTCAAATTAAATTGTCAATACAAATTCGAAAGTATCTAGGTCATATGACCGATATAAGGTAACATCAAATACAATTATCCAAATAAATGTCAAATTTACAGAAAACTGCTTGAAAATGATCAATATACCAAAAACAGGTTTGCTGTTATATTATATACAATTATTCTAAGAATATAATCAATTTAAGGTAATATCTGAATAATTTATCCATAAAAAGGTTAAATTTACTGAATTTTTTTATTATAAAAGTTTGGTTGGTTCAAATTGACTTCAAATACAATTGTCAATACATATTAGAAAATATCTTGGTCATATGGCCGATTTAAGGTAACATCAAATACAATTATCCAAATAATTGTCAAATTTACAGCAAAATGATTGAAAATCATGAATATACTAAAAACAGGTTTGCTGTTATATTACATACAATTATTCTGAGAATATAATTAATGTAAGGTAACATCTGAATAAATTATCCATAAAGTGGTTAAATTTACTGAAATATTTCAATTTTATAATGAAGGTTTGGTTGGTTCAAGTTGACTTCAAATACAATTGTCAATACATATTAGAAAGTATCTTGGTCATATGACCGATTTAAGGTAATATCAAATACAATTATCCAAGAATATAATCAATTTAAGGTAACATCTGAATAAATTATCCATCAAGTGGTTAAATTTACTGAAATTTTTTATTATAAAGGTTTGGTTGGTTCAAGTTGACTTCAAATACAATTGTCAATACATATAAGAAAGTATCTTGGTCATATCACCGATTTAAGGTAACATCAAATACAATTATCCAAATAATTGTCAAATTTACAGAAAAATGCTTGAAAATGTTCAATATACCAAAAACAGGTTTGCTGTTATATTATATACAATTATTCTGAGAATATAATCAATTTAAGGTAACATCTGAATAAATTATCCATAAAGTGGTTAAATTTACTGAATTTTTTTATTATAAAAGTTTGGTTGGTTCAAATTGACTTCAAATACAATTGTCAATACATATTAGAAAATATCTAGGTCATATGACCGATTTAAGGTAACATCAAATACAATTATCCAAATAATTGTCAAATTTACAGCAAAATGATTGAAAATCATCAATATACACTAAAAACAGGTTTGCTGTTATATTACATACAATTATTCTGAGAATATAATTAATGTAAGGTAACATCTGAATAAATTATCCATAAAGTGGTTAAATTTACTGAATTTTTTTATTATAAAAGTTTGGTTGGTTCAAGTTGACTTCAAATACAATTGTCAATACATATTAGAAAGTATCTTGGTCATATGACCGATTTAAGGTAACATCAAATACAATTATCCAAATAATTGTCAAATTTACAGACAAATGATTGAAAATCATCAATATACTAAAAACAGGTTTGCTGTTATATTACATACAATTATTCTGAGAATATAATTAATGTAAGGTAACATCTGAATAAATTATCCATAAAGTGGTTAAATTTACTGAAATATTTCAATTTTATAATGAAGGTTTGGTTGGTTCAAGTTGACTTCAAATACAATTGTCAATACATATTAGAAAGTATCTTGGTCATATGACCGATTTAAGGTAACATCAAATACAATTATCCAAGAATATAATCAATTTAAGGTAACATCTGAATAAATTATCCATCAAGTGGTTAAATTTACTGAAAAATTTTATTATAAAATTTTGGTTGGTTCAAGTTGACTTCAAATGCAATTGTCAATACATATAAGAAAGTATCTTGGTCATATGACCAATTTAAGGTAACATCAAATACAATTATCCAATTAATTGTCAAATTTACAGAAAAATGCTTGAAAATGATCAGTATACCAAAAACAGGTTTGCTGTTATATTATATACAATTATTCTAAGAATATAAACAATTTAAGGTAACATCTGAATAAATTATCCATCAAGTGGTTAAATTTACTGAACAATTTGACAATTTTATTATAAATGTTTGGTTGGTTCAAGTTGACTTCAAATACAATTGTTAATACAAATTCGAAAGTATCTTGGTCATATGACCGATTTAGGGTAACATCAAATACAATTATCCAAATAAATGTCAAATTTACAGAAAAATGCTTGAAAATGATCAATATACCAAAAACAGGTTTGCTGTTATGTTATATACAATTATTCTAAAAATATAATCAATTTAAGGTAACATCTGAATAAATTATCCATAAAGTGGTTAAATTTACTGAAAATTTTTATTATAAATGTTTGGTTGGTTCAAGTTGACTTGAAATACAATTGTCAATACATATAAGAAAGTATCTTGGTCATATGACCGATTTAAGGTAACATCAAATACAATTATCCAAATAATTGGAATAGGATCCCAGTTAGGGCAACCAGTTCGGTACCCACGAATGTAGTTCTTAAAAAAAATATATAACTTTTGTTATAAATTGTGTAGTGTTATTATTTCACTAGTTCTGTAACTGAATGTAGATTTATTTGAAAGGGTAGGCTTTCTAGTTTGAATTTCTGTAAAAATTTTCATTGATTTAAATGTAATCTGGCGTCAGTACATAGAGTAAATTGCCTAAATTCTAGCGTTTATTCTTTCCCGGAAGTAGACAGACTGACCCTGTTGTCAATAAAAACAAAATTTTGCAACGGAATGCCGGTCATGAGGCACTGAGATTGTACTTAGACACTTCAAAATGAATGCCTAACATGAACCAGAAGTCCCAAGGTGGCTATCAAAATTATTTATTGAACAGGACCCTATGTATTTACTATGATTTTCAATGCGTTCCAATGGGGCAAATAATTGGGTCCCCGTTCCAATTGTCAAATTTACAGAAAAATGCTTGAAAATGATCAATATGCCAAAAACAGGTTTGCTGTTATATTATATACAATTATTCTAAGAATATAATCAATTTAAGGTAACATCTAAATAAATTATCCATCAAGTGGTTAAATTTACTGAAAAATTTAACAATTTTATTATAAATGTTTGGTTAGTTCAAGTTGACTTCAAATTGAATTGTCAATACACATTCGAAAGTATCTTGGTCATATGACCGATTTAGGGTAACATCAAATACAATTATCCAAATAAATGTCAAATTTACAGAAAAATGCTTGAAAATGATCAATATACTAAAAACGGGTTTGCTGTTATATTACATACAATTATTCTGAGAATATAATTAATGTAAGGTAACATCTGAATAAATTATCCATAAAGTGGTTAAATTTACTGAAATATTTCAATTTTATAATGAAGGTTTGGTTGGTTCAAGTTGACATCAAATACAATTGTCAATACATATTAGAAAGTATCTTGGTCATATGACCGATTTTAGGTAACATCAAATACAATTATCCAAGAATATAATCAATTTAAGGTAACATCTGAATAAATTATCCATCAAGTGGTTAAATTTACTGAAATATTACAATTTTATAATGAAGGTTTGATTGATTCAAGTTGACTTCAAATACAATTGTCAATACATATTAGAAAGTATCTTGGTCATATGACCGATTTAAGTTAACATCAAATACAATTATCCAAATAATTGTCAAATTTACAGAAAAATGCTTGAAATGATCAATATACCAAAAACAGGTTTGCTGTTATATTATATGCAATTATTCTAAGAATATAATCAATTTAAGGTAACATCTGAAGAAATTATCCATAAAGTGATTAAATTTATTGAAAAATTTAACAATTTTATTATAAATGTTTGGTTGGTTCAAGTTGACTTCAAATTAAATTGTCAATACAAATTCGAAAGTATCTAAGTCATATGACCGATATAAGGTAACATCAAATACAATTATCCAAATAAATGTCAAATTTACAGAAAAATGCTTGAAAATGATCAATATACCAAAAACAGGTTTGCTGTTATGTTATATACAATTATTCTAAAAATATAATCAATTTAAGGTAACATCTGAATAAATTATCCATAAAGTGGTTAAATTTACTGAAAATTTTTATTATAAAGGTTTGGTTGGTTCAAGTTGACTTCAAATACAATTGTCAATACATATGGTCCGAGTACACAGTTATTTCGTAGTGCATTTCTTTTAGACAATCAATGAAAATTAAAAAAATCCCACCTGCTCTTTCTCAATAATATTTTTACAGTGTGTTGTACTACTTTTGGGACAAATTATATCAAAATTATAGAAAACTTCATCAGCTCTAACTCAAAATATGGACAATCTTATGCTAGGGGGGTCTTGAAATCTTTTGACAGCTTCCGAAGTGCTAATTTTTGACCTTTTTCAGCTGGACCTAATCACTACTTTACATTAATATTGATGACCCATATCATCAAGATGTTTTCTAAGATGTATTGACAATTGTATTTGAAGTCAACTTGAACCAACGAAACCTTTATTATAAAATTGAAATATTTTTTGTAATTGTATAATAATTATACATAATGTTACAGCAAACCTGTTTTTGGTAAATAAATCATTTGCAAGCATTTTACTGTAAATTGAACATTTATTTTATATCTCTATTTGATATAACCTTCATCGGTCAATTGATCAAGATATATTGACATTTGATGTTATCTAAAATCGGTAATTTGATCAGGACAAATTTATTATATGTATTGATAATTATATTTGATGTTACCTTAAATCGGTCATATTATAAAGTTGTTTTCTAAGATGTACATAAGATGTTGACTTAAATCGGTCATATGATCAAGATGTTTTCTGAGATGTATTGACAATTGTATTTGAATGCAACTTTATCCATAGAATATTTTTTTTTATACAATTGTAATATTTTTCAGTAATTGTATAATAATTGTACATAATAAAACAGTAAACCTTTTTTGGTATATTGATCATTTTCATGCATTTTACTGTAAATTTGACATTTTTTGGGATAATTGTATATGATGTTAACTTAAATCGGTCTATTCATCAAGACAAATTTATTATATGTATTTACTAATTGTATTTGATGTTACCTCAACTCGGTCATTTGATCAAGACAAATTTATTATATGTATTGATAATTGTATTTGAAGTCATCTTAAACCAACGAAATTTTTATTATAAAATTGTAATATTTTTCATTAATTGAATAATAATTGTACATAATGTAACAGTAAACCTTTTTTTTTTGGTATATTGATCATTTTCATGCATTTTACTGTAAATTTGACATTTTTTGGATAATTGTAAATGATGTTAACTTAAATCGGTCAATTGATCAAGACAAATTTATTATATGTATTTACTAATTGTTTTTGATGTTACCTTAAATCGGTCATTTGATCAAGACAAATTTATGATATGTTTGGATAATTGTTTATGATGTTAACTTAAATCGGTCAATTGATCAAGACAAATTTATTATATGTATTGATAATTGTATTTGAAGTCATCTTAAACCAACGAAATTTTTATTATAAAATTGTAATATTTTTCAGTAATTGAATAATAATTGTACATAATGTAACAATAAACTTTTTTGGTATATTGATCATTTTCATGCATTTTACTGTAAATTTGACAATTATTTAATCAAGATAATTTTTTAATATGAATTGACATTTGATGTTACCTAAAATCGGTCATTTGATCAAGACAAATTTATTATATGTATTGATAATTATATTTGATGTTACCTTTAATCGGTCATATAATAATTATACATAATGTAACAGCAAACCTGTTTTTGGTGTATTGATCATTTTCATGCATTTTACTGTAAATTTGACATTTTTTGGGATAATTGTATAAATCGGTCAATTCATCAAGACAAATTTATTATATGTATTGATAATTGTATTTGATGTTACCTTTAATCGGTCATATGATCAAGATGTTTTTTAAAATGTATTGAAAATTGTATTTGAATTCAACTGGAACCAACAAAACCTTTATTATAAAAATGAAATATTTTTCAGTATTTTTCAGTAATTGTATAATAATTGTACATAATGAAACAATAAACCTGTTTTTGGTATATTGATCATTTTCATGCATTTTACTGTAAATTTGACATTTTTTTGGATAATTGTTTATGATGTTAACTTAAATCGGTCAATTTATCAAGACAAATTTATTACATGTATTGATAATTGTCTTTGATGTTAACTTAAATCGGTCATATAATCAAGATGTTTTCTAAGATGTATTGACAATTATATTTGAAGTCAACTTGAACCAACGAAACCTTCATTATCAAATTGTAATATTTTTCAGTAATTGTATAATAATTGTACATAATGTAACAGCAAACTTGTTTTTGGTGTATTGATCATTTTCGTGCATTTTACTGTAAATTTGACATTTTTTCTATAATTGTATTTGATGTACCCTTCATCGGTCAATTGATCAAGATAATATTATTATATGTATTGACATTTGAAGTTACCTAAAATCGGTCATTTGATCAAGACAAATTTATTATATGTATAGATAACTGTATTTGATGTTACCTGAAATCGGTCATTTGATCTAGACAAATTTACAAAATGTATTGATAATTGTATTTATTGTTACCTTTAATCGGTCATATGATCAAAATGTTTTCTAAGATGTATTGACAATTGTATTTGAAGTCGACTTGAACCAACGAAACCTTTAATATAAAAATGTAATATTTTTCAGTAATTTCCAGTAATTGTATAATAATTGTACATAATGTAACAATAAACCTGTTTTTGGTATATTGATAATTTCATGCATTTTACTGTAAATTTGACATTTTTTTTGGATAATTGTTTATGATGTTAACTTATATCGGTCAATTGATCAAGACAAATTCATTATATGTATTGATAATTGTAGTTGATGTTACCTTAAATTGGTCATTTGATCAAGACAAATTGATTACATGTATTGATAATTGTATTTGATGGTACAAAAATCGGTCATATGATCAAAATGTTTTCTAAGATGTATTGGCAATTGTATTTGAAGTCAACTTGAACCAACAAAACCTTTATTATAAAATTGTTATATTTTATAGTAATTGTATAATAATTATACATAATGTAACAGCAAACCTGTTTTGGTATATTGATCATTTTCGTGCATTTTACTGTAAATTTGACATTATTTATAAATGTATTTGATGTTACCTTCATCGGTCAATTAATCAAGATAATTTTATAATATGTATTGACATTTGATGTTACCTAAAATCGGTAATTTGATCAAGAAAAATTTATTATATGTATTGATAATTGTATTTGATGTTACCTTTAATCGGTCATATGATCAAGACAAATTTATTATATGTATTGATAATTGTATTTGATGTTACCTTTAATCGGTCATATGATCAAGATGTTTTCTAAGATGATGATCAAGATGTTTTCTAAGATGTATTGACAATTATATTTGAAGTAAATTTGAACCAACGAAACCTTTTTTTATAAAATTGTAATATTTTTTAGTAATTGTATAATAATTATACATAATGTATCAGCAAACCTGTTTTTGGTATATTGATCATTTTAGTGCATTTTACTGTAAATTTGACGTTTTTTTATACTTGTATTTGATGTAACCTTCATCGGTCAATTGATGAAGATAATTTTATAATATGTATTGACATTTGATGCTACCTAAAATCGGTCATTTGATCAAGACAAATTTATTATATGTATTGATAATTGTATTTGATGTTACCTTTTGATCGATTATATGATCAAGATGTTTTCTAAGATGTATTGACAATTATATTTGAAGTAAATTTGAACCAACGAAACCTTTTTTTTATAAAATTGTAATATTTTTTAGTAATTGTATAATAATTATACATAATGTATCAGCAAACCTGTTTTTGGTATATTGATCATTTTAGTGCATTTTACTGTAAATTTGACATTTATTTAATAATTGTATTTGATGTAACCTTCGACAGTCAATTGATCAAGATAATTTTATAATATGTATTGCATTTGATGTTACCTTAAATCGGTCATTTGATCAAGACAAATTTATTATATGTATTGATAATTGTATTTATTGTTACCTTTAATCGGTCATATGATCAAGATGTTTTCTAAGATGTATAGACAATTGTATTTGAAGTCGAGTTGAACCAACGAAACCTTTAATATAAAATTGTAATATTTTTCAGTAATTGTATAATAATTGTACATAATGTAAAAGCAAACCTGTTATAGGTATATTGGTCATTTTCATGCATTTTACTGTAAATTGGACATTTTTTTTCATAATTGTATTTGATGTAACTTCATCGGTCAATTGATCAAGATAATATTATTATATGTATTGACATTTGATGATAATTGTAGTTGATGTTACCTTAAATTGGTCATTTCTTCAAGACAAATTTATTACATGTATTGATAATTGTATTTGATGGTACCAAAAATCGGTCATATGATCAAAATGTTTTCTAAGATGTATTGGCAATTGTATTTGAAATCAACTTGAACCAACGAAACTTTTATTATAAAATTGTAATATTTTTTAGTAATTGTATAATAATTATACATAATGTATCAGCAAACCTGTTTTTGGTATATTGATCATTTTAGTGCATTTTACTGTAAATTTGACGTTTTTTTTATACTTGTATTTGATGTAACCTTCATCGGTCAATTGATGAAGATAATTTTATAATATGTATTGACATTTGATGCTACCTAAAATCGGTCATTTGATCAAGCAATAAAATTTATTATATGTATTGATAATTGTATTTGATGTTACCTTTTATCGATTATATGATCAAGATTTTTCTAGATGTATTGACAATTGTATTTGAAGTCACTTGAACCAACGAACCTTTATTAAAAATGTAATATTTTTCAGTAATTGTATATAATTGTACATAATGTACAGCAAACCTGTTTTTGGTATATTGATCATTTTATGATTTTACTGTAATTGGACATTTTTTTGGATAATCGTTTATGATGTTAACTTAAATCGGTCATTGATCAAGACAAATTATAATATGTATGATAATTGTATTTGATGTTACTTTTAATCGTCATATGATCAAGATGTTTTCTAAGATGTATTGACAATTGTATTGAAGTCAACTTGAACCAACGAACTTTATTATAAAATTGTAATATTTTTTAGTATTGTATAATAGTTATACATAATGTAACAGCAAACCTGTTTTTGGTATATTGATCATTTTCGTGCATTTTACGTAAATTTACTTTTTTTATATTGATTTGATGTAACCTTCATCAGTCCAATGTTCAAGATAATTTTATGATATGTATTGACATTTGATGTTACCTATAATCGGTCATTTGATCAAGACAAATTTATTATATGTATTGATAATTGTATTTGTGTTACCTTAATCGGTCATTTGATCAAGACAAATTTATTACATGTATTGATAATTGTATTGATTTAACCTAAATCGGTCATATGATCAGATGTTTTCTAAGATGTATTGAAATTTATTGAAGTAACTTGAACCAACGAAACTTTCTTATAAATGTAATATTTTTCAGTAATTGTATAATAATTGTACATAATGTAACAGTAACCTTTTTTAGGTATATGATCATTTTCATGCATTTTCGTGTAATTTGACTTTTTATAATTGTATTGATGTAACCTTCACGGTCAATCGTCAGATGATTTTATAATATGTATTGACATTTGATGTTACCTAAATATCGGTAAATTATTGATTCAAGACAAATTTATATATTATTGATAATTGTATTTGGACTTTAATCGTATATGCTCAAATGTTTTATAAATGTAAGACAATTGTATTTGAAGTCAATTTAAACCAACGAAACCTTTACTGTAAAAATGTAATATTTTTCAGTAATTGTATAATAATTGTACTATAATGTAACAGCAAACTGTTTTTGGTATATTGATCATTTTCATGCATTTTAGTGTAAATATGACATTTTTTTGATAATTGTATAGGATGTTAACTTAAATCGGTCAATTGATCAAGACAAATTTATATTTTGTATTGATAATTGTATTTGATGTACCTTAAATCGGTCATATGATCATGATGTTTTCTAGATGCATTGACAATTGTATTTGAAGTAACTTGAACCAACAAACCTTATTATAAAAATTAAATATTTCGTAATTGTTAATAATTGTACATAATGTAAAGAAAACTCTTTTTGGTTTTATGATTTTCATGCATTTTACTGTAAATTTGACATTTTTTTTGATAATTGTATAGAATGTTAACTTAAATCGGTCAATATGATAAGGCAAATTTATTAGTTTTTTTGATAATTGTATTTGATGTTACCTAAATCGCTCATATGATCAAGATGTTTTCTAAGATGTATTGACAATTGTATTTGAAGTCAACTTGAACCAACGAAACCTTTATTATAAAATTGTAATATTTTTTAGTAATTGTATAATTATTATACATAATGTAATCAGCTAACCTGTTTTGGTATATTGATCATTTTGTGCATTTTACTGTAAATTTGTTATTTTTTTATAATTGTATTTGATGTAACCTTCATCGGTCAATTGATGAAGATTATTTATAATATGTATTGACATTTGATGTTACCTAAAATCGGTTCATTTGATCAAGACAAATTTATTATATGTATTGATAATTGTATTTGATGTTACCTTTTTCGGTTATATGATCAAGATGTTTTCTAGATGTATTGACAATTTTATTGAAGTCAACTTGAACCAACGAAACCTTTATTAAAAAAATGTAATATTTTTCAGTAATGTATATAATTGTACATAATAATGTAACAAGCAAACCTGTTTTTGTATAATTGATCATTTCATGCATTTTACTATAATTGGACATTTTTTTGGATAATGTTTATGATGTTAACTTAAATCGGTCATTTGATAAGACAAATTTATAATATGTATGATAATTGTATTTGATGTTACTTTTAATCGGTCATATGATCAAGATGTTTTCTAAGATGTATTGACAATTGTATTTGAAGTCAACTTGAACCAACGAAACTTTATTACAAAATTGTAATATTTTTTAGTAATGTATTAATTATATACATAAATTAACAGCAAATCTGTTTTTGGTATATTGATCATTTTTTGCATTTTACCGTAAATTTACATTTTTTTATAATTGTATTTGATGTAACCTTATCAGTCCAATTGTATCAGATATTTTATAATATGTTTGACATTTGATGTTACCCTATTAATCGTCATTTGATCAAGACAAATTTATTATATGTATTGATAATTGTATTTGTTGTTACCTTAAATCGGTCATTTGATCAAGACAAATTATTAATGTATTGATAATTGTATTTGATATTAACTTAAATCGGTCACATGATCAAGATGTTTTCTAAGATGTATTGACAATTATATTTGAAGTAAATTGAACCAACGAAACTTCATTATAAAATGTAATATTTTTCAGTAATTGTATAATAATTGTACATAATGTAACAGTAAACCTTTTTTAAGTATATTGATCATTTTCATGCATTTTCGTGTACATTTGACATTTTTTGATATTTGTATTTGATGTAACCTTCATCGGTCAATGATCAAGATGATTTTATAATATGTATTGACATTTGATGTTACCCCTAAAATCGGTCAATTGATCAAGACAAATTTATTATATGTATTGATAATTGTATTTGATGTTACCTTAAATCGGTCATTGAACCAACGAAACCTTTAATATAAAAATGTAATATTTTTCAGTAATTGTATAATAATTGTACATAATGTAACAGCAAACCTGTTTTTGGTATATTGGTCATTTTCATGCATTTTACTGTAAATTTGACATTTTTTTAGATAATTGTATATGATGTTAACTTAAATTGGTGAATTGATCAAGACAAATTTATTATATGTATTGATAATTGTATTTGATGTTAACTTAAATCGGTCACATGATCAAGATGTTTTCTAAGATGTATTGACAATTATATTTGAAGTAAACTTGAACCAACGAAACCTTCATTATAAAATGTAATATTTTTCAGTAATTGTATAATAATTGTACATAATGTAACAGTAAACGTTTTTATGTATATTGATCATTTTCATGCATTTTCGTGTAAATTTGACATTTTTTGATATTTGTATTTGATGTAACCTTCATCGGTCAATCGATCAAGATGACTTTATAATATGTATTGACATTTGATGTTACCCCTAAAATCGGTCAATTAATCAAGACAAATTTATTATATGTATTGATAATTGTATTTGATGTTACCTTAAATCGGTCATTGAACCAACGAAACCTTTAATATAAAAATGTAATATTTTTCAGTAATTGTATAATAATTGTACATAATGTAACAGCAAACCTGTTTTTGGTATATTGGTCATTTTCATGCATTTTACTGTAAATTTGACATTTTTTTAGATAATTGTATATGATGTTAACTTAAATTGGTCAATTGATCAAGACAAATTTATTATATGTATTGATAATTGTATTTGATGTTAACTTAAATCGGTCACATGATCAAGATGTTTTCTAAGATGTATTGACAATTATATTTGAAGTCAACTTGAACCAACGAAACCTTCATTATACAATTGTAATATTTTTCAGTAATTGTATAATAATTGTACATAATGTAACAGTAAACCTTTTTTTGGTATATTGATCATTTTCATGCATTTCACTGTAAATTTGACGTTACCTTAAATCGGTCATTTGATCAAGACAAATTTATTATATGTATTGATAATTGTATTTGATGTTACCTTAAATTGGTCATTTGATCAAGACAAATTAATTACATGTATTGATAATTGTATTTGATGTTACCTTAAATCGGTCATATGATCAAGATGTTTTCTAAGATGTATTGACATTTGATGTTACTTAAAATCGGTCATTTGATCAAGACAAATTTATTATATGTATTGATAATTGTATTTGATGTTACCTCAAATCGGTCATTTGATCAAGACAATTATATGTATTGATAATTGTATTTGATGTTACCTTTAATCGGTCATATGATCAAGATGTTTTCTAAGATGTATTAACAATTGTATTTGAAGTCCACTTGAACCAACGAAATCTTTATTATAAAAGTGTAATATTTTTCAGTAATTGTATAATAATTATACATAATGTAACAGCAAACCTGTTTTTGGCATATTGATTATTTTCATGGCATTTTACTGTAAATTTGACATTTTTTTAGTATTGTATATGATTATAACTTAAATCGGTCAATTGATCAAGACAAATTTATTAATGTATTTACTAATTGTATTTGATGTTACCTTAAATCGTCATTTGATCAAGAAAATTATTATATGTTTGATAATTGTATATGATGTTAACTTAAATCGTCAATTGATCAAGATAATTTATAATATGTATTGACATTTGATGTTACCTAAAGTCGGTCATTTGATCAAGACAAATTTATATGTATGATAATTGTATTTGATGTAACCTTAAATCGGTCATTTGATCAATACAAATTTATTATATGTATTGATAATGTATTTGATGTTATCTTTAATCGGTCATATATCAAGATGCTTTCTAAGATGTATTGAAATTGTATTTGAATTCAACTGGAACCAACAAAACCTTTATTATAAAAATGTAATATTTTTCAGTATTTTCAGTAAATGTATAATATTTGTACATAATGTAACAGTAAACCATTTTTGGTATATTGATCATTTTCATGCATTTCACTGTAAATCGATGTTTATTGATAAACATCATAATTGTATTGATGTAACCTTCATCGGTCAATTGATCAAGATAATTTTATAATTTGTGTTGACATTTGATTTACCTAAAATCGGTCATTTGATCAAGACAAATTTATTATATGTATTGATTATTGTATTTGATGTTACCTTAAATCGGTCATATGATAAAGATGTTTTCTAAGATGTATTGACAATTGTATTGAAGTCAACTTGAACCAACGAAACTTTTTTAATAAAATTGTAATATTTTTCAGTAATTGTATAATATCATAAATGATGTAACAGCAAACCTGTTTTTGGTATATTGATAGTTTTCATGCATTTTACTGTAAATTTGACATTATTTTTATAATTGTATTTGATGTTATCTTAAATCGGTCAATTGATCAAGACAAATTTATAAAATGTATTGGTCGCCGCGATAAGCCTTTGGTGCTAATGCAGCGTAAAGCAACAACAATCAATCAATCAATCAACAATCAAATGCATTGATAATTGTATTTGATGTTACCTTAAATTGGTCATTTGATCAAGACAAATTTATTATATGTATTGATAATTGTATTTGATGTTACCTTTGATCGGTCATATTATCAAGATGTTTTCTAAGATGTATTGACAATTGTTTTGAAGTTAACTTGAACCAACGAAACCTTTATTATAAAAATGTAATATTTTTACTGTAATTGTATAATAATTGTTCATAATGTTACAGCAAACCTTTTTTTGGTATATTGATCATTTTCATGCATTTTACTGTAAATTTGACAGTTGTTTGGATAATTGTATATGATGTTAACTTAAATCGGTCAATTGATCAAGACAAATTTATTATATGTATTGATAATTGTATTTGATGTTACCTTTGATCGGTCATATTATCAAGATGTTTTCTAAGATGTATTGACAATTGTATTTGAAGTCAATGTGAACCAACGAAACCTTTATATAAAATTGTAATATTTTAGTAATTGTATTATAATTTACATAATGTAACAGCAAACCTGTTTTTGGTATATTGATCATTTTCGTGCATTTTTGTAAATTTGACATTTTTCTATAATTGTATTTGATGTAACTTTCATCGGTCAATTGATCAAGATAATTTTATATGTATTGACATTTGATGTTACCTAAAATCGGCCATTTGATCAAGACAAATTTATTATATGTATTGATAATTGTATTTGATGTTACCTTAAATCGGTCATTTGATCAAGACAAGTTCATTATATTATTGATAATTGTATTTGATATTACCTTTAATCGGTCATATGATCAAGCTGTTTTCTAAGATGTATTGACAATTAATTTGAAGTAAACTTGAAACAACGAAACCCTAATTATAAAAATGTAATATTTTTCAGTAATTGTATAATAAATTGTACATAATGTAACAGCAAACCTGTTTTTTGGTATATTGATTATTTTCATGCATTTTACTGTAAATTTGACATTTTTTTTGATAATTTTATATGATGTTAACTTAAATCGGTCTATTGATCAAAACAAATTTATTATATGTATTGATAATTGAATTTGATGTTACCTTAATTCGGTCATATGATAAAGATGTTTTCTAAGATGTATTGACAATTGTATTTGAAGTCAACTTGAATCAACGAAACCTTCATTATAAAATTGTAATATTTTTCAGTAATTGTATAATAATTGTACATAATGTAACAGTAAACCTTTTTTTGGTATATTGATCATTTTCATGCATTTTACTGTAAATTTGATATTTTTTTCATAATTGTATTTGATGTAACCTTCATCGGTGAATTGATCAAGATAATTTTATAATATGTATTGACATTTGATGTTACTTAAAATCGGTCATTTGATCAAGACCAATTTATTATATGTATTAAAATTGTATTTGATGTTACCTGTAATCGGTCATATTATCAAGATGTTATCTAAGATGTATTGACAATTGTATTTGAAGTCAACTTGAACCAACGAAACTTCGATTCTAAAAATGTAATATTTTCCAGAAATTGTATAATAATTGTACATTACGTAACAGCAAACCTGTTTTTTTGTATTTTGACCATTTTCATGCATTTCACCTTAAAGTTGACATTTTTTTGGATAATTGTATATGATGTTAACTTAAATCGGTCAATTGATCAAGACAAATTTATTATATGTATTGATAATTGTATTTGATGTTACCTTTAATCGGTCATATGATCAAGATAATTTCTAAGATGTATTGACAATTGTATTTGAAGTTAACTTGAACCAACGAAACCTTTATTATAAAAATGTAATATTTTTCTGTAATTGTATAATAATTGTTCATAATGTTACAGCAACCCTGTTTTTGGTATATTGATCATTTTCATGCATTTTACTGTAAATTTGACAGTTGTTTGGATAATTGTATATGATGTTAACTTAAATCGGTCAATTGATCAAGACAAATTTATTATATGTATTGATAATTGTATTTGATGTTACCTTAAATCGGTCATATGATCAACATATTTTCTAAGATGTATTGACAATTGTATTTGAAGTCAATGTGAACCAACGAAACCTTTATTATAAAATTGTAATATTTTTAGTAATTGTATTATAATTGTACATAATGTAACAGCAAACCTGTATTTGGTATATTGATCATTTTCGTGCATTTTCTGTAAATTTGACATTTTTTCTATAATTGTATTTGATGTAACTTTCATCGGTCAATTGATCAAGATAATTTTATATGTATTGACATTTGATGTTACCTAAAATCGGCCATTTGATCAAGACAAATTTATTATACGTATTGATAATTGTATTTGATGTTACCTTAAATCGGTCATTTGATCAAGACAAGTTCATTATATTATTGATAATTGTATTTGATATTACCTTTAATCGGTCATATGATCAAGCTGTTTTCTAAGATGTATTGACAATAAATTTGAAGTAAACTTGAAACAACGAAACCTTAATTATAAAAATGTAATATTTTTCAGTAATTGTATAATTATTGTACATAATGTAACAGCAAACCTGTTTTTGGTATATTGATTATTTTCATGCATTTTACTGTAAATTTGACATTTTTTTTGATAATTTTATATGATGTTAACTTAAATCGGTCTATTGATCAAAACAAATTTATTATATGTATTGATAATTGAATTTGATGTTACCTTAAATCGGTCATATTGATAAAGATGTTTTCTAAGATGTATTGACAATTGTATTTGAAGTCAACTTGAATCAACGAAACCTTCATTATAAAATTGTAATATTTTTCAGTAATTGTATAATAATTGTACATAATGTAACAGTAAACCTTTTTTTGGTATATTGATCATTTTCATGCATTTAACTGTAAATTTGATATTTTTTTCATAATTGTATTTGATGTAACCTTCATCGGTGAATTGATCAAGATAATTTTATAATATGTATTGACATTTGATGTTACTTAAAATCGGTCATTTGATCAAGACCAATTTATTATATGTATTAAAATTGTATTTGATGTTACCTGTAATCGGTCATATTATCAAGATGTTATCTAAGATGTATTGACAATTGTATTTGAAGTCAACTTGAACCAACGAAACTTCGATTCTAAAAATGTAATATTTTCCAGAAATTGTATAATAATTGTACATTACCTAACAGCAAACCTGTTTTTTGTATTTTGATCATTTTCATGCATTTTACCTTAAATTTGACATTTTTTTGGATAATTGTATATGATGTTAACTTAAATCGGTCAATTGATCAAGACAAATTTATTATATGTATTGATAATTGTATTTGATGTTACCTTTAATCTGTCATATGATCAAGATAATTTCTAAGATGTATTGACAATTGTATTTGAAGTCAACTTGAATCAACGAAACCTTTATTATAAAATTGTAATTTTTTTTCAGTAATTGTATAATAATTGTCCATAATGTAACAGCAAACCTGTTTTTGGTATATTGATAATTTTAATGCATTTTACTGTAAATTTGACATTTTTTTTGATAATTGTATATGATGTTGACTTAAATCGGTCAATTGATCAAGACAAATTTATTATATGTATTGATAATTGTATTTGATGTTACCTTAAATCGGTCATATGATCAAGATGTTTTCTAAGATGTATTGACAATTGTATTTGAAGTCAACTTAAACCAACGAAACATATATTATAAAATTGTAATATTTTTTTGTAATTGTATAACAATCATACATAATGTAACAGCAAACCTGTTTTTGGTATATTGATCATTTTCATTCATTTTACTGTAAATTTGACATTTTTTTAATACTTGTATTTGATGTAACCTTCATCGGCCATTTGATCAAGACAAATTTATGATATGTATTGATAATTGTATTTGATGTTAACTTAAATCGGTCATATGATCAAGATGTTTTCTAAGATGTATTGACAATTATATTTGTAGTCAACTTGAACCAACGAAACCTTCATTATAAAATTCTAATATTTTTCAGTAATTGTATAATAATTGTACATAATGTAACAGTAAACCTTTTTTTTGGTATATTGATCATATTTTAGCTTTTCAATTTATAAAAAAATATTCTTCGAATTGTACTATCTTCTTCAAAATCAAAAACAAATGCATTATCCTCTATGTTCTATATTAGCAATAGGGGCTATGTTTCTTGTCATACAAGGAAATAAAATATAAAATATATACTCGATATTCTGAAAATCATTCATGCTTTAATTTTGACTAAAATTGATTCAGCAGTTTCAAAGGAGAAGATTTTTTATAGTAAGCCAACATGATGAACAAATCGTGAAAAATGTATTGAAAGGGTTGCTTAAGGGGTCAATTGACCATTTTCGTCATATAGACTTATTTGTAGATCTTACTTTGCTTAACATTTTTGCTGTTTACAGTTTGTCTGTATCTATAATAATATTCAAGATAATAATCAAAAACTAAATTATTTCTCTCTAAATCATCAATTCAAGGGAAATAACTGAAAAACCGGTTACCCAATTCGACCAAAAATTTCAGGACATGTAGACCTTGACTTTATTATTACTTTAACTTCCTGTCTGATTTGTTCTAAATGCTGGAGTTTTCGATATATAAGCCAAAATCTGCATTTTACCCTGTGTTCTATTTTTAGCCATGACGGCCATGTTTTATGACAAAATAGTAAATAAAGCACAAAATTTATTTTATACCCCCCAATGATTATTCACTTAAAGTTTGTTTGAATTTGGTTAAGTATTTTCAGAGGAGAAGATTTTTTTAAGTTAGCAAATATGATGAACAAATTGTGAAAATTGTCATTAAAGGAAGATAACGCCTTAATGAGTAAATTGAAAATTCTGGTCATATTAACTTATTTGTAGATCTTTCTTTGCTGGCAATTTTTGACATTTACAGTTTATCTATAATAATATTCAAGATAATGACCAAAAACTACAAAATTTCCATAAACTTACCAATTAAGTGGCAGCAACCCGACAATGAATTGTTAATTTCAACTGAAAATTTCATGGCTGATAGATCTTGATATATGAAAATTTTTACCCAGTCAAATTTGCTATTAATGATTTAGTTTTTGAGATATAAGCCAAAAACTGCATTTTACCCATATGGTCAATTTTTAGTGATGGCGGCCGAGTTTTTTGAGGAAATGGTATATAAATAATAATTGGATACACAACCAATACAAAATATAAAACTATATGAAAACAGTAAAGCAAATGCAACCAAATTTCTAATTTAATCTGTATTTTATGGTAATAAGCATTGGTATAAATTTCATATTTAACTGAGTTAATTTAAAGTTAAAGAAAATCAATAAACTTTTGATAATATATAAGCATGTACAAAACAATAAGTGTAACCTGTTATGCCACCTATGCAAATAAATAAAAACAAACAATTCTGACAATGGCAAAAAACTAAAAAATTGCATATTATAATACCCCCCCACTCACTCCCACATGTAAAATTTGAACATAAGTCTATCAGATATAAGCCCAAAAATTTAATTATTCAAAAAAATCATCGAAATTAAGTTCTGTTAAATTTTGATTGATTAGTTTAATAAAATAATTTATTTAAAAAAGTAACAGTGTGATGAAAAAACTTTCTTTCTGAAGAAAGCATATAAATATAGAAAAAAGTTTTTTTTCTGATACTGACTATATCATGTGGTAAATCTAGACAAGCACAAATTAACTAAAAAAAATTATTCAGGATACAGAAAAGGCAGCCAGATGCATGTCTTGTCCCAGCATGGGTATATTAGTAGGAACACTCCTAAACTTACAGTATGTTATGAGTTATAAATTTGCTAAATTTCAGAAAACAGATTGGATTGAACCACTTCTATCCTGGCCTCTTATTTTTATGCCCAGTGGTAAGTAGTAAGCAAAATGTAGAACATTTAAAAATAAATAAATAATAAAAATTGTATATAAAAATAAATTAACATTAACATTTAACCAATCGTAAATCCTCAGGTAAAGTATGATAAACAAGTGAAACTGCGAGCTACTGCTCACTGATGATACCCCCGCCGCAAGTGGATAATATTAATAGTGTAAAAATATGCAAGTGTTCGGTAAACAGGAAGTTGTCGAGTGATGAATCTGAAAACGCATCACACGGTTTGGCTGACTTATATAAATCCTGAAACCTAATTTCAGAAATCCTTGTATTGTAGTGCCTGAGAAAAATGTGACGAAAATTTTCAACTTGGCTATCATGTGTAAAATCATACAAGTGTTCGGTAAACAGGAAGTTGTCGAGTGATGAATCTGAAAACGCATCACACGGTATAGCTGACTTATATAAATCCTGAAACCAAATTTCAGAAATCCTTGTATTGTAGTTCCTGAGAAAAATGTGACGAAAATTTTCAACTTAGCTTTCATGTGTAAAATCATACAAGTGTTCGGTAAACAGGAAGTTGTAGAGTGATGAATCTGAAAACGCATCACACGGTATAGCTGACTTATATAAATCCTGAAACCAAATTTCAGAAATCCTTGTATTGTAGTTCCTGAGAAAAATGTGAGGAAAAGTTTCAACTTGGCTATCATGTGTAAAATCATACAAGTGTTCGGTAAACAGGAAGTTGTCGAGTGATGAATCTGAAAAAGCATCACATGGTATAGCTGATTTATTTAAATCCAGAAACCAAATTTCAGAAATCCTTGTATTGTAGTTCCTGAGAAAAATGTGACGAAAATTTTCAACTTGGCTATCATGTGTAAAATCATACAAGTGTTCGGTAAACAGGAAGTTGTCAACTGATGAATCTGAAAACGCATCACACGCTATGGCTAACATATATAAATGTTGATACCAAATTACAGAAAGGGTGGATGTGTAGTTCCTGAGAAAAATGTGACGAAAGTTTCATGGGACGGACTGACGGACGGACGGACGGACTGACAAACAGAGGTAAAACAGTATACCGCCCCCTTTTTTTTTTTAAAGCAGGGGTATAATTATTATAATTCCATAGAAAACAATGATGTATACATAGTATACAGATGCTCAACTCTCACTACCATTATTAATGTTCAGAGGAAAATGAAATTATTATAAAAACTCTAATCTGGAATTAAAACAAGAATGTGTAAATAGTACACGGATGCCCCACTCGCACTATAATTTTCTATGTTCATTGGACCGTGAAATTGGGGTCAAAAATTAAAATTAGAAAGATCATATCATAGGGAACATCTGTACTAAGTTTTATGTTAATTAGAGTTCAACTTCATTAATAACTAACTTGACCAAAAACTTTAACCTGAAACGGGACAGACAGACAAAAGAACGGACGCACAGACCAGAAAACATAATGCCCCTCTACTATCGTAGGTGGGGCATAAAAATACATAATTGTAAAAGGCTACAGTTACAAAGTATACAATACAAAGCCCCTATAATTATAAACCAGGTGTTACTACTCCTACAATTTTTCCGCTTATAGCTGTAAGATCTTTACTTGCTTATAAAGAATTTCATGACATTATGTTAGGGGGGGGGGGTGGTGTTTGGTGACCCAAGAGACTCCCCTAATATTTCATGTAATTTGTTTTATTTTCCGGTACAACAATATATATGGTTTATGGGAGATCTCGACTGTTTACAAGTTCTCAAACAAAAGGGGTTGGGGGTAAACCCAAGGAACTCAACAATATTTCATTTAATTTGTTTTATTGTACCATACAAGAATATATATGGTTTATGGGTGGGGGTAAACCAGAGGGACTACCCCTAAATTTCATTTGATTTGCATTATTGTCCCCAGTCTTCACGATAAACTATTAAATCTACATGCCCAGAGCTCAATTTTTGAAATTTTTTAGTTAAGATTCTGTTGTCCTGTAGATATTATTTTTACAGGCTCTAGAGCAATTTCACTAGCCTGGGCTGCCACTCATCGTGAATACTGTGTACCATACAAAAATATATATGGTTTAGGGGTGGGGATCACAATTTACAAGTTCTCAAACAGGAGGGGGTGGGGTGACCCCTGGAACTCCCCTATATTTCATTTGATTTGTTTTATTGTTCCATACAAAAATATATCTGTTTTACATAATCTTTCAATCAGTTTAATTGAGGTCTGGAGCTGGCATGTCAGTTAACTGCTAGTAGTCTGTTGTTATTTATGTATTATTGTCATTTTATTTATTTTCTTTTGTTACATCTTTTGACATCAGACTCGGACTTCTCTTGAACTGAATTTTAATGTGCGTATTGTTATTCTTTTACTTTTCTACATTGGCTAGAGGTATAGGGGGAGGGTTGAGATCTCATAAACATGTTTAACCCCGCCGCAATTTTGCGCCTTCGTCCCAAGTCAGGAGCCTCTGGCCTTTGTTAGTCTTGTATGATTTGAAATTTTAGTTTCTTGTGTATAATTCGGAGTTTAGTATGACGTCCATTATCACTGTACTATTATGCATATTTTTAGGGGCCAGCTGAAGGACACTTACGGGTGCGGGAATTCTCGCTACATTGAAGACCCATTGGTTGCCTTCGGCTGTTGTTTGCTCTATGGTCGGGTGGTTGTCGCTTTGACATATTCACCATTTCCTTTCTCAATTTTATTTATGGGTGGGAATCTGGACCGTTTACAAGTTATTAGAACATTTTCAAATTGAAAGGGGGTGGGGTTGACCCATAGGGACTCACCCAATATATCTTATTTGCTTTGTTTTATTGTACTGTGATAATTTCCGAAGACCATGTTTGTATATCACTTACTGTGTTCAAGTAATAGTAATTTGAAAATTTTGAAAAATAAAATCCCATAGGGTTAATATACAGTAAACCCCTCCCTTCTTTTGATCACACAAAATACCCCTAAATAGACCCCAATGCACAAACGAAAGATTGATGGCCCCCTAGACATATTAGTATAAAATTTTATTAAACACTAAGTAAATCTAACAAGCTGTTTTGGAAAACTGCTGGAAATAAGTTTATCGTTAAAGCGGTGTAAAAAGAAGAAAAATAAGAATAATACTAATAAAAATAACAAAAACTGAACAAATACAAAAAGTCCGCAAACAAACTGCATTCTTCTTAGATTATAGATGCAAAATTCCCAAAAAAATAAAACTGATGATTTTTTATTCCTTAACAATACTTATTAATTTATATCCAAAACAGGAACAAGAAAATCAAGCATACATAAATTGACATGTTATACAATGTAGAAAAGGAGGTAAATAAGGACTTGTATATTAAGGTAATGGTATGAGTAATATTATTAAAAAATTGCTGAAATAAAAATATTTAAAAAAATGTGCTTCGCAGAGCGCAGCTGGATACGACCGCAGATGTCCAATCCTGAACAGTTGGGGCAAATATGGACACAATATTCAAGCTTGATACAGGTCTGAATTTGGATTTTAATTAAATATTTGACACAGGTTTTAGTCACAGAATAAATGTAGTCAAAGAACTTGAAATTGGTAAAATAATTTGAATTTATTTCAAATTGAAGATTTATTGCTGTTGTGCAATACACTGTGCTGTTGCGCAATACACTGTGCTGTTGCACAATACACTGTGCTGTTGCACAATACACTGTGCTGTTGTGCAATACTAAGTAAATCTGTTTTCAGACAAAATACAAAAAAATAGCAAAATAAATTGCAAGCAAAACCTAAAATTTGGGCAAAAAAAAAAAAAAAATGCCCCCCCCCCAAAAAAAAAATTGACCCCCACTTTTTTGTTGTTGAAAAAATGGTTAATTCGGAAAACTTGAAGAAAAAAAAAATGTCAGATGTATAATATTTTTTTTTTTAAAGAAATTATATTTTTGAGGTGTTACCCGGCCTACTCCATGCAGCATGTCCTATTTAGAATTGAACTGTATCCAAGTTTTTGAAAATTAATTGCTTTGTACAACAAAATACGTATTATCAATCGTTTCAGTCTCAAACTGAGGCGATTGTATAAAAGACATTTATACAAAGTATCCAAATTTTCAATACCAAGACGTATAGAAATATTTAAACTTGCAATACCAAGTCGTCTAGAAATATTTAAACTTACAATATAAAGACGTATAGAAGTGTCTTAAGAAATGGCTTCAGTTATGTATCCAGTAGAGAAGAACATTCGGAATCAAGTTGATAACTTTATTACGGTCTAAAACCATGATAATTGCTACATTTTGCAGTCGTAAAACCAGACGAAACATACCGTCTTGGAGAAAAACTCGTTTGCTAATGGTATACAGAACATTCGATTATCATCAAAGGGGAAATATATCCATTGTTTATCCGTAAACTCATCAAAGGGAAAAATATCCATTGTTTATCCGTAAACTCATCAAATGAAAATATATCCATAATTGTTTATCCGTAAACTTGTGTCATTGGTTTGAAAAAATACCTACAAATCTTGGAAGTGCGTCAGATCTTTATCATTATTCAACGCTTACACTGATTTCGTGTTGGTGGAGATGAATTTTTTTCGCTAGGAATCAGGTGTTGAACAAGGACTTTCGTTTCTTTTATTTTAAGAAAAACATAATGTAATTATAAATAGACTTTATTTCGGTTGATCATGATTAATTCAATATTAATATCACCTTACAATTTATTTTTCAGGGTTAAAATTCAGAAACCAAAAGTAAAGATATATTAAAATTATATTGGAGAAAATAGATTTAAAGATTAAAAATGAATCCCACTGTACTTACTTTGGGACATAGTTATATTCGAAGATTATCTAATTATTGTAAAATGAATAGGATGTCAACCAACTTTGGTATTACTTATATTAATGGTATTATGTATGGTAAAGGTGGTACAAAATTGTGCAATATGATACAAGATAATGTCTTTCAAAGATTGATCACTAATTTTTCTCCTACAATAGTAGTATTACAAATTGGAGGTAATGACATAGATAACCATAATTTCAAGGTTAATACTTTTATAGAGACTTTTAAAGAGTTTTTGAGACATTTGAAGTCTAAAAATGTAAAAAAGGTGGTTATAGTTCAATTGTTTCATAGATTAAAAACTAGAGTTTCAAGGTCTGTATATGCAGGCAGAAGAGCCCAGATTAATCTGGAACTTGTAAATTTGACAAAAAGGGAGTTTAAAGGTTTTCTAGTGTATAGGACACCAAAGAGGTTGACATCAACATTTCTATTGACAACAGATGGTGTCCATTTGAATAAAACCAAAATGAGGACTTATTATTATTCCTTAAAGAGGGCTGTTAAGCTTTCTCTTAGAAAATAAAAATCAATAAGGCCATTTGTTGTCACTTATTATAGATATATACATTTTAATGTGGAGTGGTTGGTGGTGGCTGAGATATATTTTTTCGTAATAATGTGGAGTAAAAATATTTTTCAGCTTGTATAATTATTTGTATATTTCAGGAGGGGAGATGTTTTAATCTTAATTGAAAATTCTGATTTCTTGCAACCGAGACCACCAGCTTTGCAGAGCAGCGCGCGTTAACTAGCACATGGATTTTGCCAGATATGCGGACATATCTATTCTGTGGGAAAGGGGGTAATGTAACGTTTGTGGGTCACTTTATTTGGTTCATTTATTTATTTCATTATTACTATTTTTAATTATTTTCCCGGAAAGATTGCTTTTTATAATTTTATTACTTTCCGATTTTTATTTCATTCATTAAATTTTAGTGACGTAACGAACCTCGCATTAGCATTAAAAATGTTTTCCCTTCTCAACCAATCAGAGAGCTCGATTGAATTCCCGGGGAAAATTTAGCTCGTGCAGATATTGTCTGCTAGAAATCATTCTCAGCCCAGACTTCCAGGTGTATAGATGTAAGGTAAAAAGGGGAATTTTCAACCATGTGCGCGATATTTTTGGAAGTGGTCTCGGTAGGAATCACGCGCTATTTTATATACTATAATTAGTGTATTGAAGAAAATGTGTTTTACAGTATTTTTAGGTAAGAAGTTCCCCCTCCTATGATTTTCATGTACATATTTTGAGTGACTAAAACTGGCTGGTTTTTGATCACGGTTTGCATTGGAGATTTAGCGGAAAACTTTGAATAATTACGTGTTGAGGCGTGAATTATTTAGAAAGCGGTTCGCTGGTTAAATTATGAGTTGAGTTTTTGAAAAGTTCTTTGAACTGAATAAAAGTTGTCAGTTGGCGAATAACGAGATTCGGTTAACTGTTCAGCTGTTCAGTTGTTAAGGTTAAAGTTATTTATAACTTGCGGGTTAAAGCAAGTAAAAGTTCGGAGTCATTATTTGTTGGCATTCACGTGAGTGACTCAAATCTATGACTTGAACTTAAGGACGGTAAATTTAAGTATTAAAGTGTTAACAAGCGAAATCCATATGCAAGCCCTGATCAGAACGGCAGAGTGAGTCGTTAAAGAAAGTTAGATACTGAAAGAATTTATTTTCTTGGTCTAAGAAATCTTGTTATAGACTGCAGAAATAGACCATTGACTCGCAAAACTGTAACTTATTAAATGTGCAGCTGATTCATATGCGTGTTGTCTAATAAAAGTTGTATCTTACTGAATTATTTTATTGCAGAGAAACGCCTTGTCCCTTGCCTGAATTGATCCTTCGATTAAAACTCGTCCTGATTACTTCCCTTGGTATTGGTAACAACCTAGATTTTGAACCTCCCATGAGTCTGCGTTTCATGGTTTGCTGATTACAGATTATTTAAGTGAAAGCATATTCAGGACAGAACGAGTCTTATGTTGTCTTAGCTTCCCTTTGGATATTTATTTTCTGGTATTTGCTTGTGTATTTGGTATATAAATCCAACTACGGGTTTGGAAATTCTGAAATAGATTTGTTTTAAAAAGGCTGTTATTTTTGTGGTGTCATACTTGAAACGACCACACTTGTTGGTTCGGGCTATTTACATTTGGTCCGTCTGTCTGTCTGTCCCTTTATTTATTGTTTACCTTTAGGTTTATGGGAAATGTTTTAGTTTTACTCCAACCCATACAGATCTATAATATAGAATTCGTGTAGGACGGTACTTCACACTTGAGCAATAAAAATACCTAGACATATTTTTAGAGGTGCAGTATATTACTCGGCTACTACCCTAACTGTAGTGTTAGGACTGATTTCTCTGGTAAACTGATATTGCCAGATCCTATATTTGGTAACAGTCCAGATTGTCATTTCAGTTGTTCACCAAGTTCTACACTAGGATAGCATGACTGCGGTCAAGGTCAAAGGTTAGGATCTGGTTGGCCCTCTGAGTAGACTAGATCTTCTTTGTTTACCTTTGGTAATAGAATCCAGAAGTCACACTTAACTGAGACTTGGAGAGTACTGAACATCAGAGACATCTTGTTCCAGAACACATATTTTAAATGAATTATAAACTGGTGGCATAGACCGGTAAAAATTATACCTAATAAAACTCTTTAAAATATTCTAGTCGGGCATCACTATTATAGAAGTCCTAGAGCGAAAGCATAGGCCGAACCTACCCTCGAGATAGATTAAATGAAAAGTTGGGTTGCTGTCTAGTTTATAGAAAGTATAGGTTAAGGTCGCATAGACAGTACCCCAGTTTCGTTTCAGTATTATTGAATAAAATAGTTTTGTCATTCATAATATGTCAAGATCCATAAGTAAAAGTAATATTAATAAATGAAATAATTTTGTCGTTCAAAGTATGATGTTTTACATAACCACAGAGTCACTTCAAAAGAATATTTCAAAAAACTGACTTAACAGTACAAGTAATATTAATAAAGACAAATAAAATAATACTATTACACGTTATTAAGATGAATATTTATCAACAAGTTCTGGGTATCTTCAGATTAACTTTTTTAGAAAAAGGACGAGACGTTTTTTGACGGTAAACGGACAGAAAGTCACAGGACAAAAAGTCACAGGACATAAAGTCACAAATTTGATAGGACAAAAAGTCACAGGACAAAAAGTCACAATTAATTTTTTGACAATTGTTTAAATATATAAGAAAAAAGATCTTGAAATGTTTCTTTTTATTACATCTATTCATTTCTAAGTGTAGGACATTGTTCATAAGATTTGTTAAATGAAAATTTATTAAATTGTAATCATGCAAAGGAAATATTTCTTGGCACCATGAAGCCATTTAAGTACAAAGTCACTTTGACATTATGTTTTCATAACAATCATTTGATCAGTATTGATATTTATTGAATAAATTTTAATTACAAAGTTGCTTTATATATCACAGTTTAAGAAAAAAACAAATATTTTATTTTAAAATTATTTTTTTCTTGTTTAATGAAAAATATTCTAAAAACTGAATTGTGACTTTTTGTCCTGTGACTTTTTGTCCGTGACTTTTTGTCTGTGACTTTTTGTCCTGTGACTTTCTGTCCTACATTCTTTTTGACATACTCCTGGTTCATCAACTTTCTGCTCAGACACTGGTGACGTTTTACAAAGTCTGAATAGGAGCTGCCAGCTCTTGAATACCTAATAAGTTGGGAAATGTATATTCAATATGCAGGTGAAGTTGGTATATTACTACTAAGGTGGGAAAAATTAAAAATGACTGCAAGGAAGTTTTTTGGGAGCCACTTCCATAGTATTACTATACATCTTGCGGAAGCTTTTAGAATATTTTCTTTGAGGTCAATCCTTACAGAGGAACAGGAGAGATGTTTCGGTGACCTCAGAAGAATATCGAGAAATACCACCAACAGGCAACCAGGAAATATTGCTGAAAATTGTATTGTGTAGTAGAGTTGAATTTGTCACGTTTCTAGATTGAATTTATTAGTAAAAATATACATGTATGTTCTTTCCATTGAGATAAAAAGAATGCACTTATTTTCATTGGGAAACTTTAGTTAAGCATATATTTATGTTGAATTTCATCTCTGATATGCACGTTGCAAACCGGAAGTAGTTGACCCACAGCCATTATATGTCTCTTTTAGCCAGTGGTCAGTTTTGACCAGTAAAATACTTATTTACAAAATTTACTCGTAACTCTCGAGTTTTACCCGTATTTACATCGATGTTGTCGGTCAAGGTCTATTTTCTTTTGTTCTCATGAGTATAAACAGGGCGAGTTTTTAGTAATAAAGCAGTTGCAGCTTGAGCCGACCTCGACAGGTCATTTCTCTTACCTACGGAACTAAAATAGTTTCCACCAGGCTTACTTAGGAAACGTTCCAGATAGTGACCTTGTCACTCATTTTAAGGTACAGTGTTCATTTTATGTTAGTTAAAGTACACAACACGAAGTCTTATTTCCATTTAAATTAAGGTTTACTTTATATTTTTGAGAAACTTTACAATTGTTAGGAATTTGTGTTCATTTATTTTTGTTGGATTGATTTACTATTGTTAAATTGATTTACTTGATATACTATTGTTATTTTTGTCAAACAAACGAAGTAGTTATTTGAATCAGTTTTCTTAAAGTTAATAGCCATTGAACAAATACAACGGGTGTATCCTACGAACGAATTCTGGTAGAAGTACTAGCCACTACACGCCCAGAAAAGGAAGCTCAGCTTTCCAATCTGTTACAATTGTTAAGTACAATTACCAACAAAAGGAAGGAAATAAACAGAACTCCTTTCATATGCAAGACTCAATCATCAGCAAGCAAGCAAGGCTATTAAAACAGCATCCAAGGTCTGCATTTACAGCTCAGTTCTTAGTCGTAGGGTATGCTACTCTCATAACATGTCAAATATTTCACATTGTCAGAAAATTGAGAAAAATGGTTTTGATAAATTATCTTTTTTTCTCTCTGCAATTCAATCAAATTGAATCTGCTAAAAAGATACCATCAGCCTGGAAATTTGCAAAAATCTATTCATTTGAAATTTTTGAAAATCGCATACTGATATGAAAATAAAACTAGATAAAATATACATAGCAAATTAAACAAAAAAATCATTTAATAAATTAATTTTGAATGAAACAGGTTTTATTTCTCAGCCCATAGATATCGTCAAAGGTGTCAATATATCAATAAAATGCATGAATTTTTAAACATGCAACAGAAGGGTTAACACATTTCATATGTGTCAATAAAGCTTAATCAGCTACTTCATGTTTTGTAACCAACACAATAAATTGTATGACTTAAACTGCCAAGGAAAAGAATACTTCCATTTCGATTTTTATGGCACCATTTGAACCTGACTTTGCATGCTCACTTAATATTTTTTGCTTATGAAGTCAATTGATATCAAAAACTAGACTTCCGTTATTCTATGTATATTTTGTAACATATCACTTGTCAAATATTTGTAGGAGTAAGATTAAGCCATTCATTTGTAACATGCTCTAAATTAGTAATATTTATATTTCAGTTGAAAGTAGCTGTTTTTGATGGAGGAAGAAGAGGTATTGACAAACAGAATCTTATTGCAGCTAAGCAATTTCTTATTATAGAAGAACATAACGCTTTGAAATGCCAGGAAGGATCAAATACTTTTTGCCTTACAGATCTTCTGACAACATACATAACTTCTTCAAAAGATAAATCGACTTTTATGCTCACATCTATTCTGCAACTGTTTGAGAATGAATTAATCACAGTAATAATACAATCTATTCGAATCATCTCCATCAGAATTACTGCTCCTTTTTTTTCTTTGGCATCCAAAACAAACCTGCACTGGAAATGGCAACTACTTACAACACTTTGGTTGATGAAAAAATCGTTAAAAATATCGATTTACTTTTAGATACAGAATATATATAATGTTTCCAGGTCATCCTTCTGAAATTTCTACTTTTAATATGGTAGTTTTAAAAACCACTGGTAGTATATTCTACAGTTATAAAATGTCTTGGACAAATGGCATTTTCTAACTTAAGTAAATGTCGAAATATTTTCACAAATTAACTTTCCAGAGGAAACTTTCATAATCAATCTCTAAACAATTCATGAATCATCAACTTGTCTGTTTTAATAATATTTCTTTACAGAGAGGATGATGGGACAACTTGACCGCCAAGAAAAAACATTTCGCCCAACATAAGTTTGACCACAATTAATGCGAAGTTGATGTTAAAAAACAAGACAATGGCTTGGCTAGGGGAAAAATGAGGAGGATAAAATTATGATTATGGGCCAGACAAGAAAAGATGCTGAACTTTTAAGAGAATATAATAGGAAATGGACATAGGGATGGTCCTCGAAATAGAGGATGTAACCCAGTGTGCTTAAGGGGATATCAATGTCATACTGACTGCCGATAATGTATAAATTATAATCTTTATTGCAAAATGTTTCTCTTTCTCTTTTATTGTTTTCTAGTCCGAGATTACTCTGCCGTCCCCAGCTTGTCTGGCAAAACAGCCGTTGGACGTCAGAGTAATCTCGGACTAATTATTTTCAACCAAATATTGTCTTCTATTGTCCGAACAGTAAAAGTAAAAGGACACTATTTTTTGTTATTCCTCTTAATAAGCTATGAATAAAAATCAATGTAAACTATGGTGTTTTTATTGTAATGTTTTCACCTGGTACTGGCACCTAAATGATTATTTTTATAAACAATAAAATTGAGAATGGAAATGGGGAATGTATCAAAGAGACAACAACCCGACCATAGAAAAAACATCAGCAGAAGGTCGCCAACATGTCTTCAATGAAGCGAGAAATTCCCGCACCCGGAGGCGTCCTTCAGCTGGCCCCTAAACAAATATTTACTAGTTCAGTGATAATGAACGCCATACTAATTTCCAAATTGTACACAAGCCTATTCAACATTATATAAACTTTCACTACTATTAAAAAAATAAGTTGGTATAACTGGTTTTTGACACAAAAATCACTTAATACAATGACAAACTTGTTCAGGTCGAGAATTCAAATGAGGACCAATTTCCTGATAATCAAAATTAAACATTTTGATTTCTCCTTGAAAGGACAGATTTTACTTTGTTTATTTCGATTTTAAAGGAAAAAGTATGAGAGTCTCTCATTTCTTTCCATTTTTTTATTTTTTAAATCTTTCATTATTTGTTCTATGGATGTTTTTGTTGTTGGAACAAAGTTTAATCCTTTAGCAATAACTAGTGTTTCTGGTTTTGACAATGTTTTAGAGGATATGCTCAGCACAAATTGTTATGCAATTTTAAGCTTGATTTCTTTTTTATGTAGTTTTATTTTATTTTTAACGGCTTTGAATTTTTCAATGTTTTTATACTTTTCTTGTTTTTATTAAGTCTTTCTATGTTTTCCCATGCTTTTCTTTTTGTATTGGTAATAATTTTATTTTGTAGTATTTCATATACTTAAATATGATTCTGTATCACTATTCTCATTGGATGTTTTTCATTTTGTAATGACCACAAGGGGTGTGTCCTTCATTATTGTTTTGTCAGTATCTATAATTGCTATTTAGATCAATCGTGGATACGCAGTAGGCAATAAATGAACAAGCCTAGGGATAAAATATTCCCAGGTTTGTTGACCTCAATGCGGGTAAAATCAAAAGTAGAGTTTAGGTATTTTAGTGATCATTTGATAAAAGATAAAAGTTTGATATCGATTCTATACAATTTAATTAGTAATGATTAGAGATTTATCTCACATGAAATCATTTTGAAATTTGTAATTACTGTTCGTTTAATCCATATGTATAGGCATGAGATATTGTTTATTCATAATTACTTTTCACTTCATGCATGTAATCAGTTACTTGTGTTTGGCTAGTTCATTCAATACTTGTTCACTTCCATCTTTTTAGTTACGGGTTTGCTTCTGCTAGGAGTATTCTTTCTGCTTTCATATTTCAAGCTTTTTGAATAGTTTCTTGAGCGTTTTTCGAACTCATCATTTATTTCACTAGAGTTTCTATTTAACATATTTCTTGCGTCACCACTTTTTTCCGTAGTTACTCCAACGGATTCTATTGTTTCAGTATATGCATCACTTAGCATTACATTCAGTTTATAAAAATGTTCTTTTAGCATTTGTACTATAGAATCCTGAAGATTGTCTATTGCAGGTTTCAATGTTTTGTTGATATGTGTGTTGACCTGATTGTTGGTCTTCGGTCCTACGTTTCCATTGAAGTGCACGGATATTATTCCAAATTTAATGGAGTGTTTCATTTGGAACTCCAACAAAGTTTTCATTGTTGAAAGATAATATCTTCTCTTACTGAGTTCTGTAATAGTTTGCACTCCCTCCAGAGCAATTTCATCTTTAGGTTTTTGACTGTTTGGGATTTGACTCCATCGTTTAAATCCAGATTTTCATCAGAGTACAGATTTTTTGTGGAAATTCATTACCAGATGATTTAATATTTATCTTTCCTCTTTGCTTACTTTTATTATACAATGTTGAACCTGTTAACATTCGAGATTCTGTTATATCATCTGACTTTATATCAATAGTACCATCCCCTTGTAAAGCAAAACCATGACCACCACTTGAATTTAATGGAATATCGTTTTCTTCTTCAGATTCAATGTTATGGTTACCTATATAGCAAAAGAAACCAGTCCAAAATATTTATTGTTGCCTTTTTTTGGCTGTTGTTCATGTGTTTCTTTGTCGATTGTGTTCTCCAATTTATTGATATTGTAGTCCTGTGGTGTTGGGTTGTCATTTTGATGTTATATTTCACATGGCTATAAGAGAGGGAGGTTTGGCATGCAACAAAACCAGGTTCAACCCACCATTTTTTCCTTTAAAAATGTCCTGTACCAAGTCAGGAATATGGCCATTGGTATATTATAGTTCGTTTCTGTGTGTGTTACATTTTAACGTTGCGTCGTTTATTTTCTTTTATTTTTGAGTGTAAATTCACATTGCGATAAGAGACGTGTCACGGTACCTGTCTATCCCAAATTCAGGTATTTGGATTTTTATGACATTTGTTATTCTCGTGGGATTTTGTCTGATGCTTGGTCCGTTTCTGTGTGTGTTACATTGTAGTGTTGTGTCGTTGTCCTCCTCTTATATTTAATGCGTTTCCTTCAGTTTTAGTTTGTTACCCCGATTTTGTTTTTTGTCCATGGATTTATGAGTTTGAACAGCGGTATACTACTGTTGCCTTTATTTTTCGTTAGATCTCCCATGCGACATATCAGAAAACGGGAGCGACGAGGAATCGGCTTATAATTAGATTGGTGGAAAGAATGATTGTTGGCGTATTTGTGTTCTGCAGGATGGATGTTCAAGGACTGTCTGAGCGGTTGTATTATTTTGTCTGTTTTTGTGATTGCGATGAGATGGTATGTGATTTTGTAAAACATGACAAGGCGTGAATCTACTTCTTCAGTGTGCGATGTCTCTCCATTTAAAGTTATCAATCATGCCACTAACACTCGAGTTAACATCAACCAGTAAATAAATAAAATAAAACAGGACTGTATTCGGATAAAGAATACTAATTTTAGCAGGGAAGGTAAAGTAAGTACGTATATAACTTATAGATAAAACCTTCTGTAGGGTCAAACAATTCCTGTTTTGAAGTATCCATTAAAAGTGGGCTCTGCAAAGCGACGTCCTCGGAATATAAGTCTGTGTCTATACGAAAATGAAACTGCAATGTAATATTATGGCATACCCCAAATTGTATAGATTTATACATATACTAAATACTTATAAGTATGCAGATGTATGAGAAGAAGAAAAAAGAATGTTTAAAAGTATTCAATATTTAAATCAACGCACATTATGTTGAGACATCTGCTGGTAAATCTTATTATGTGATTTAGAACTTGTGAACTAAGACTGCAAATTCATTTTATCCTTTAGTAATTTCCACTCATGATATACAGACAATATCAAAAGTAATGACTAGAAAACAATCTAGGACTTTAATGCTATTCCTCCAGTACTTTCATTTTTTTCCAGTTTTCTGATTTCACTCCCGGTTTCTAGTGGAGTTCGTTTTGTTTATTATTTATTAATTATAATTGTTGATGTAAGTGTCCTTTGGTTTTGTGAGTCTTCGTTTACTCATTGGTTTTGATTGTTATTGTCCATTACTAAACTGGCAACTAAATTCGAAATAACACTTGCCGATCATTAAATGGCTTAACAGCTGTTGAAAAGGAGAACAGTGTGCATCCCTCACTTTCACCCTCTGAACATGAAGTATTGAGAAAACGCGACTACTTTTTTTTCTAGAAAACTTTATTAGATGTTACTATTAATCATTAAAATGAGCACTCACTCTCCAACAGACGTTTGAAGCTTGGACTTCAATATGCTGTCAAACTAAAAGCCTATTCAGATAATCCTGCCTACAGCTGTGTTTTTAATCCGATTAATGAAGATATTTTTGCAAATCATAAAAATAAAATTCCTCCGTTAGGTATACGATTAAAACCACATTTAGCTTCTTTTGATTTAAAATCTGCTGCTCAATTTAAAACTTGCAAATGTCCTCCATGGGAACTTCCAAAACCCAAAAATGATATTTGATCTCCGTGAACATAATAAAAATAAAACAAATCCTCTTATAAATCTGCCTCTTCTCCATTTATGTCCTGGTCTTCGTTTTAAATTGTATCGTTTACATTCCTGAGAAGGGCCGTGTTGTGAAATTTTCACCTATGATGGGAACATCGTAACAACTCTAACGTGGTGACCCACGACATCCAAAACACTGGTTATTTGTTTGATGGACACCCAGCCACCTTTCTTCATCAGCGTCACGCCAACCAACTTCTCAAACGTACGAGTAAATCTTCAGGAAGTATCTACTCCCTGGCGAGTTCTTATTAACTCTTTTGATACAGCTATCCATCGTAGATGTATCCTAAAATAGGAACTTGTTGGGAAAACATCGGTTCAAACTTCCACATGTCTTCTTAAGATATAGTCTCTTTCTACAGTCAATTGCTTTTTGAAAATAATTGACTGATTGATTGTTGATTGCTTTACGCCGCATTAGCACACAAAGGCGATATCGCGGCGAGAGCTAATTCGAAAATTTTACAATTTAAAGCATATTTTTAAAATAAGACAAAAAGTCCTTCAATATACTAAAATTCTAGACTAAAGCAAATTGATCATTTACAAATAAAAATCAACAGCAAGATATTTTTTTTTGAAAATGAGCATCTATTTAGTTTCAAAACCATTAATAGTAAGAAATATAGGCGAAGTTCTATAGTTACCCCACTCATACTCATAAAACCTAAAACGTATCAAAAACATTGACATACGTCGTTTTAAATATTTAGATAAAAAAAACACCAGGTGATTAAATAATGAATGCTAGTGATCCTATCGATGTTGGCAGCTCTAAATGTTCTTATATATGTTTTAGATAGGCCAGAAGGTCTGATTCCATAGATGCCAATCCCCTTTTGACACAATCAGTAACAATCTCAAGAATAGTGGGAAACCCATTATAAAAAGAAACCCCAAGAAAAACTAACATAAATCAATCAATGGATGTATTGTTGACGTTAAAAAACTGTCATGAATGAACATGTATATAAAAACACAACTACAGGACCATATTTTTTTTAAACTTGACAGAGAACTTTATAAATTTAAACCATTTATTTTCAGAGTTTATGCTCTATGGGTTCTTGGAAAAGAACCAATTACAAATATTGTTAGAAATTTCAAAACAATCAGTTGTTTTTTAAGTTCCCATGTTTGTTCTCAATTGAGGAAGATTCAATTCCAAGTTGATTTTTATTTATTGAAAACACTCTTTAATAAGCAGTAATCCTGGACAGGTATCTATAGCTTTAATATCTACATTTTTCTGATGAAATACTCAACTCATCAAAGCAGTCTAGTCAAAAAGAATATATATATATATATATACAAGCCTATAAAAAGGACCAACAAATATTTAGGCTGATATATATATATATATATGTGTCTGTCAGAAATGTGAATATTTTTCTTTAATTTTTAAAACAATTCTAGTCATTCCTTGTTTGTAAGTGTTCCAGTATTTCAATATCATATACCATATGTTTATGTCATATATTTGATAATGACACTATGTTATAGTTTCAAATTTGATTAAAAGTTTTTAATCTGAAAATGCCTGTTTATTTCACATAGGTTTTCAGTGTTTGTTGTTTTAAAATGTTGTTTTCTGCAGGAGAGACTTGGTTTGTGTAACTGCTTATGTAAACTTTATGTTGGCTGATAAAATAAAATATTTTTCCTACCTACCGACCCTTCACTCTGAAGGTACAGTCGGAAAACTGCAAACAAACATATTTTTAAGGTTGGCCTCATTTCATTTTTTTTCATGTTTTTATTTCATTTTGTTTAGTACAACTTTAATACTAAGGCTTTTCTACCTCAGGCATAGATTACCTTAGCTGTATTGGGCAAAAGTTTTAGGATTTTGGTCCTCAATGCTCTTCAATTTCGTACTTTATTTGGCCTTTTTAACTTTTTTGGATTCGAGCGTCACTGATGAGTCTTCTGAAGACGAAACGCGCGTCTGTCGTATACTTAATTTAGTCCTGCTATCTATGATGAGTTTATTTAGATATGTATGTGATGATTCAAGTGCTTTCTTCATGTACTTTAACCCCGCTTGAAACTTATCTCAACCCTTTAGATATAAAATGAACAATACAGACACATTCTTACTGATGAACCAGTGTGTTTGTTTGGTTTCCATCCAACATGATACATATAATGTCTCTGTTAGAATTAAGTTGGTTATGAAATAATTTTGACACATCACAAATGAAAATAAAGTATATTAGACTCAGTTTTCACCACGTGACAAAATTGATAGAAGGTATTGGTTGGAGCATTTATCACTACCATTTCCAGTGAAGATTTACACTCACCATCATGGAAATTATTTTGGAAACTTTGTTTTTATATGGGAAATTGATGAAGACCTGAAGCACGGTGATTGTGACTTGGAAGCAATTGATGTTGTACGAGAAGGTTTGCCAATGTTTTCAACAAGAGCTATGCGAAGGGAATTTATAAATCGCTACACCTCAGCTGGTTCACAATACAAACCTGCTATTTTGAGGGATGTTTTCCGGTTTTTGACTCAAGACTCCTCTGCTGCAAAAACATCTACGCAGTCAAAGGTCGATGAAAGGGTATGTGAATTTCTACTTACAGCAGATGAAACAAATCTATTTTATGACTTGAGAAAACTGAATGGGCGTCCTAAAGATGAAAATCTTAATCCATTTTGGGATGAACTACAACGTTATCTTGGTGATGTCTCAGTGGTACATGAAAGAAGGCATGAAACAGTAACATATATGCCTCTTGCAATATCAATCCAAAGCCTCATTGATACTATCTCCAAACGTCTACCAGGAAGTTCATGTCCTTCTACATCATGGTTGAGACTTATTTTTTGGCCAGCTAATGCCTTTAATAGATCAGCTATGTGTTATACAGGACGGTTTAATGTAAAGTATTCTGTACAACAGCGTATATTGAGATCAAAACATCCAGATTCAGAATATGCTTTCAAACAGTTTACGTTGATGAAGGAAATGGCCGTCCTATTAAAAGACAAAGCAGAGTTAATCTGTTTAGATGACAAGTCGGTGGTTCCTGTTGGAGAACCGGGTAACCCTGTGGCATCTGGTGTTAGAGCTCATAACAAGTCATTAGTACTCACAGGGGTAAATATTGCAGCCCTAGATCATGATTTTCACATACATGGTGCTATTCCATCAGTATTGTTCAACATTGACATTCCCACTTCATCATCAAATAGCTTCTATTCCGGTAAAATACATGTGAAAGTGAAGGAAAGGAAAGTGTATAATTTTCATAAGTTATATGTCACATTAAGACTTAAATGACACTTCCGAAAAATAAAGTCTAGTTTTTGAAATTTGCACTAAAGAATATTAGAGGATTTATACATGTACAAGTATGAACAGTTGTATGGATAGGAATAGATGTCAATGGAATACTTAAATAGCACTTCTGAAAATAGAGTAAGGGTGTCTAGTCTATTTTTGTTATATAAACAGATAATGAAAATGAAACAATGCGATTTTAAGCTTTTATTTTTCTGTTAACAAACCTGAAATACACTACACACATTGATAAATAAATATTTAAATTTTTTTTTGTAGAAAATCAAAATGGACGAATTAGAAATTCAGGATTATGAAACTAGATGATGATCTCCGACAACCATGGCCTGTTGAAGGAATGGCTTGCGATGTGCCATCATGTAACACGCATATATACCTCATATCGTGCATATATTAAGCATTGGAAAAAGATACAGTACATTTCAATTAGTGAATGTGAAATTTGTAATATGACATTCAACAGAAAGTGCCTTCTCAATAGACATTTTCGATTTGTTCATAAACTAAATGGCGCTCAACTGGCAAATAAACTCGCTCATGTTACTGTTAGGAATATAATTAATGATAATTATGTATCTCCCGGAGATGTATTGCCTCCTAAAAAAAACTGATTAATTAAATAGATATGTTTATTAAGATAATGTTAAATGCATGTAAATCTTGATTTTTTTAATTATATTTAAGTGTTATATTTTTCAGTTTTCAAAATGGCAAAAGCGCAATTAACGGCAGTTAGTTTCAACATTAAGAAAAGGGAATACTGGCTACCAGAGGGAATGCGATGTGAAGTAGAAGGGTGTGAAACTCCTATCTTTTCACCCCTTTCTATTTATATCAAACACTGGAAGGCAAAACACATCCCAGTTGTCCCAATATACCAGTGTTCGATTTACAAGTCAAGATTCGGCAGAAGGTGTGAATTGACCCGTCATCTTAGATTCTTCCATCACCAGACTGTCGAAGAGACAAATGCCATACTATGTAAGGTGCAACCAGAGCAGCTGCCAAACATGCATTACCGGGATCCAGGTGATGTTTTGCCACGACAGGCAAAACCCTGTGTTAATGTGGAGGCACGAGAAGCGGCACGTCGCCATCGTGAAAGGTATGCCGCTGAACATAAAGTAGAATTTCCAAATTTGGTAGGTGCCATTACTATTCCCAGAGACAAAGTGGCGTACATTTTCGATGTACCGGGATTGGGACCGAGGTTACAATAGAAGGCTAAGGCTGGTTGGTGCCCAGAATACAAATGACTGTGGTGTAGCGTATTGTGTAATGTACCTGCGACTGTGATATTGTTATATGGACTTATTGTGAACTTTGTTCGATTTTGCGTTTTATACATGTTTATTTTATAATTTGATATTTTTGTTATAGTTTTGAATAATTTTATTTTTTGATAATTAAACAACTTTGAACATACATTTTTAAACCTTACTTAAGTGCACGAAGTGCACGCAATGAAATTAAGATTTTATGATCAAACTTAAGTAAGGTATGGGTCCCCACCCACCCGACCGCTTTGTTGGGAGTGTGTATTTACATATATTCATTAAGATTTGTAATCTTATTTCCTTTGTTTTGCAGTACATCTTTCAAAAAGGATTAACGGATGAAGACAAGAGAGATTGTTGTCAGTATATTATAGAACTTTTATTTCGTGGGGACAGTTAGCATGCAGAGACAATTTTTGATTTCGTTATTATAATTTTGTGGAAAAGACCACATTTGTTATATACAACTGGAAGTAATAAAATGATTGATTAAGAAGTTTCTTTTGAAATGGCATTTTAATTGATGGAAAAGGGTACTTTTGTCAATGAGATAACTCCATCGTTACTTTGCATACTGAGGAAATTAGGCAATGTTTTAAAGCAACTCAAACACAAAAAAAAAAGAAGAAAAATGATGAATTCAAATCTTTCCATATTCAGCCTCGTTAAGAAGGATGCATCATGGGAATTTCCCTATGAGGCATAGCTTTGAAGGGCTCTATATGGGGAATTCAGGAAGAATACATTTTTAAACCTTACTTAAGTTTGATCATAAAATCTTAATTTCATTGCGTGCACTTCGTGCACTTATAAAATTTTCAATTACTTTAATATACATGTAATCTGCAACAATCTTGATAAACATATTCATATTGCTTGTGCTGACTGTACACATTGTTAAATATATAATACAACCAATGAAAGTGAAATTGAAAATTCAACTATAATATGTTTTTATATATAAATAATTATTTGACAGGGGTAAAGAATTCATGAAAGACTATTCCAGACTTGGATAACTTCGAAGAAATTTACCAAATGCAGTTATGCTTGCCTTGACAGCAACTGCCACACAGCGATCCAGAAAAGAAATTGCATGTCATTTACAAATGCAAGACTACAAATTAGTACTTTCATCCTGTGACAGAAGTAATATCTTCTACTTTTGCCAAGAGGCTCCATATTCCTTGACAGAAACTTTTACTTGGCTCATCTCAGTAATTCAACTGTAAGGAGTTAGTACACCAAAGACAATTATATACTGCCGAAATATTAAAGATTGTTCTCAAATTTATGCACTATTTTTAGATTAGCTTAATACTGACCATTCCTATTGTGGACAACCATCCTCCAAAAATTGTTTCTTTGCTATGTTTCATCATGCTACAATGGACAAAAACAAGAGAAATATCTTGGATAATTTTTTTAAATCAGATTGTAAAACAAGGGTTATTATAGCCACAACAGCATTTGGATTGATTGATTGATTGTTGGTTGCTTAACGTCCAGTGGCAAATATTTCATGCATATTCAGGACGAGAACAAGTTCACAATAAATACAACAGCATTTGGAATGGGCATTAATGTTCCAGATATCCGATATGTAATTCACTGGGGAACGCCTAGAAGTCTGAATGGTTTTATGCAGGAGAGTGGTAGGGCAGGTAGAGATGGTAATGCTGCATTCTCCATTGTTTATTATCATAACAAGAATATATCGGGATCAGCTACTAATGCAACTATGCATGATTATTGTAAGCTTAAATTGTGTACAAGGCAATTCTTTATTAAGTCTTTTGCTCTTGACTAGAGAAGTCCAAAACTGACGAAAAAGAAGTAGGTGTTATTACATGCAGATTCAATTGATTATGTACTGTACTGGCCTAAGAAAAGACAAACTGTACATATGGAGGTGTCCGGATGACTTTATTTTAATAAATGACCAGTAATATGTTCGTGAACCAGTCCACACTTTTATGTTAGAAAAATGATTCCCAGAATTGTTGATGACGTAGATTGATTGTTGATTGCTTAACGTCCAGTGGCAAATATTTCATGCATATTCAGGACGAGAACAAGTTAACAATAAACACAATAGGTAGGTTTTTATAATAAAGGATGATGGTCGGGGAAATTTGGACTGCCAATGGAAAATGAGGGTATATTGGATAGAGACAGAACTTTTGCATTGCAACAGGCCACCTACGGACCCCTTAAAAAGTTGTTGCAAGGGTTCCTAACGTGCAAATAACGTGGCACTCTCTTTACATGAGGCATCGGATTTAACGGTCCCCTTCAGACCGGACGTCAGTGCGAACTTGATACATCCCGCACAGCCAATCGGACGCCCCACTTCGGCAAGCGTGTAACTGCCGGTCGGGAGTAGACCAAGTAACCATATTTCTATACCCCAGTCACCCTTAAAAAAGCGAATGTATGTAGTATCTTTTATATCAATACATTTTTGTAACTTATATGTGTCTAAATGCAACAGTATGCTAAAGTTTATCGAGATTTAACATTTTTTTTCGGATGCAGCCTAGTTTTTAGGGTTTTGATTCTATAGGTGCTGGTGTCGTTCAGCCAAACATTGTCTGTCAATCCTGTAACTTCCACATCACATATAGATTCTTTGATTTTTAAATGGTGAATATTTGTAAACACAATAGGCTAGTACTGTACTTCAGTAAAAGAGGGACGAAAGATACCAAAGGGACAGTCAAACTCGTAAATCTAAAACAAATTGACAACGCCATGGCTTAAAATGAAAAGGACAAACAAACAACAGCACGCACGACACAACATAGAAAACTAAAGAATAAACAACACGAACAGGACAACTATCAGTAAAAGATCTACAATATTTTCCTTTTTTTCTGAGTCTAAGTTTATTTGAGTCAAATATTGAAATTCTAATTAAACTCGACAGAATTATTTAATAACCTTGGATACAAACAAATATTTGTTTTAAGATTCATCAAATAAATACATTGGAACAAAGGGTTAAACTGCATTTGTTTTTTGCTTATGAAGAAAATTTGACGGATAGAAAGAGCATTTCAATTGACTTTTTTTACCTTAAAACCCAGATTATGTTCAAAGTTTGGTAGTGTCACTTTTGTTTTTGTTGAGTTAATCATAATCTATTATGTAGCATAAGGGGCATCATCTCATTTTTTTTATAGAATAAAATTAGTTTACAATATAGTCTCTATTTAACTCAGGATATACATGATAGAGGAAGACGAAAAATACAATGATCAACCAATTAAGAATTTCCAGATATTCATACAAAGTATCGCTGATTTAGAAGAAGAGTAGTAAAATGTTTGTTTCAGAAACTCCACTTTTGATGCATTTCTCCGTACTTTTTGTACGTAACGTACTTTTTGTACGTAACTCTAATCAGGTATATTTTTCATGAATGCAAGTCTTACGAGGTCGTAGAACCGGTTTGATCATTCGGAATCTTGAATAACATACAATTTATAGTGAACACGAGTTGAGTTGGAGTTGTAACGTGTAGCGAGCGTCGTTATAAGATAGTATTAAAATCATCACCGAGATACGCTTCGCCTTTTTTGTAATTTGATTCTGCTAATATAAAATAGTAGTAAATTTAACATCTCACGCAAGTTATGCAAACATGCAAAGTCAATGAACCATGACTGAGTTGTATGGCTTAACCATCTTCATGTAAATAAGATGTACAATATGCAAATACAACTGCATACCAAATACCATCGACTTATTATAATAAGTCGTTCCCAAATCTAATTTAAAAAACACCTTTTTTTATTTATTTATTTATTTTGGTCCAGCCTTTTAAAATGTAACGGTTTGTTTCTGCGCATATTAAATTTGTTTTGTAAGCATACTAATGAATATATTCATTTATTTATTTATTAAGATTGAGGTATTTGGTCTGGTAAATAACTCAAGTGTCCTATGTGTAAGATGGCAGGATGTAAATGATACAACATACAACATTGTCAGAGTAAAATACAGCGGTCTGACACCACAATTGGCATGTCAATCCTGCCGCAGTTATCTGCCAACTGTAAACAGATAAAATGAATGTTAGATAAACAAGAATCCTCTAACATTCCAGTCAATGTCAAAGAGGCCTAGAATCAGGAAATGAAATGAAGATCAAGATATGTGCCAAAGAGCATCTCCAAAGTTAAAATTCCATTTGATTGTCATATATTTTCGGACTAGCGGAGAGAATAATAAAAAAACGCCAACAAAACGAACTAAATTGAATCAAAGAATAATATTGGAAGGGTGTATTTAGGTGTAACCACATTTTTCACTACTACACCCATTTATAATGAACAATTTTGGATTATTCAAGCAACTGTGACACTATGTTACCACTAAACATATAAGTCAAATGAAAGAAAACATTTAATTGTCAATTTTTAACTTTAATGATATTTTTTTGTTTTTTTTTTTCAATTGTATTTGGATTTCAGTCTTTAAACGATATGATCTGAGGTTTCTGCGAAATATATTCCTTCACTGGCCACTTAAAACTATCTTTGGACTTTTGAATGTATTTAAGCATTTTTTAATGTATATCTGTACTTAAGAACATATTCTCCATCAACAATATCAACGATCTGGTAAAAAAGACAAAATATGTAATAATATCGATCAATTTAAACAAACTCGAAAAATAATCTACATATTTCACTCAGAGGTTGACGACAGTTGTTCATATACTGCGAATAGTATTATCTAGAATATCAACAGATGTTTCATAATGTAAACACACAGGAGGAGATAGTGTTTAAGTGAGGCGCTGTAATTTGCAGTTTCAATGGGTGAATCGCATGCTAGTCCCTTTCTTACAACAGTATTTAGTTTCAGAGTCGAATTGGACAATAAAGAGTATCACATGTGTTGAAGGAATCTCCTTGTTTTCTGAGAATCAGTTCATCCCGAAATGACAAAAAATTAAATGAAAACGTAGCAGTGCATTAAAATTGACCACATTCAAAGCATATATAAGTACAGCTTACACTTACTAAACCTAGAGGCTCCAGATTATCGCACTCGAGAAATAAAGAAGCAGTTTGCCAAAACAATTGCGCTCTACATTCCACTCCAAAGATACCACCACATATACTTAGGAGTATTTAGTTTAAACATATTTTATTGTCTAAATATACAATAGGATTGGATACAAGTTATAACAACTTAAGATAATCCTCTCCATATTATTAAGTACAATATACAAAATTTCAAGATGACAGCAATTATATATTTCAGTACAATATGAAAAATATATACAATAGATATAGTATGTTTAAACAGTATAACAGTTGGATACGAGTACATTTTAAGATACAGCAATATTAATCAAAGAATCTGTTTGTATGGCGTATATAACTATGTACATTTCTGAAAAGGATTGTGTTTTGTTCAACAGTAATTTCGTCTGTTCCAAATAAAATATGTTCTATGGAGATATCAGCTAAGTGTTGAATGTTTTTAAAGAGCTGATTTCTAAAGTTAATGTATTTATCCGAGCTGACACTGGATGCTTCTTTTCTATAAAAACCAATAATCAATAAATAAAAGAACAATATGATGTAATGGTACTAAATATACAAGTAAAGTTTTTCTCTAATTTGAATTTCATAAATTTCCAACAAAAAAATCATTTACTACCGGACTTTTTTTGAGTTTTTGAAAAGACAATTTTTCTATGTTAAATATATTCAATTAAATACCTAATTATATCAATTATCATTATTCATGTACAAACAAAAAAACACAAGAAAGAAAAATATATAACACAAGTTATAGATATCATACAGTTTAGTTTCTTCTGGTATATCTTGGCATAGGTGTAATACTCCTTCTTTGGGCTGGCCGTTAAGGAGAATATCTGTTTCTGTTATAGTGACGGGCTGGAGAAGTATTCCTGTGTCTGTTATCTATGTTTTGACCTCGAACTACAGACCGTAGTCCAGTCACCTGACTAGTCAGTCTTACAATTTCCTTCTGCATGTTTTCTATGTTAGTTGTTACAGTATTGGTAAAGGTTGTGAATTGTTTAGTTAGTTCCTCTAACAAAACCTTATGTGAACATGTTCTTGAAGATGATGATGAGGATGAAGATTTTGATTTCATTCCGGAATTACTTGTTGGAAATAAACTGACGTTTTGAAATGAAACGGTTATTGATTATTGGAAACTAAAGTAAGGATTAACATACATTTTTGCATCTTCACTAGCCAAGGGTAACGATCCACTCCCGCTCTCTTCACCATTGGCGGATTGAGCCAACATTTGTGATAACAATGTTGCGCCATCTATCAGAAGATAAAAATCACGCCCATTCCGAATAAATTATTCTTGACCAATGGTAGCACTTTAACACTTCAATTTGGAGCTAAAAACACGGGATCGTCTAGATTCTACAAACTTGGTAAAGCCGGAAATGAAAATATACGTCAACATTCATGCATATGTGCATGAAACATGCACAGGAACTTCTATTGGTTGATTAAAAACATTCAAGTTGTCATAAAATATAGTCGTATGTATAGTGATGTAAAAACTTGTTGCACAATAAACACGTGGTAATTGTTTACAAACACTTTCTACATTTACACGTGATCATGTTAGAGGCGCTTTTTGATTGGATGAAGCGAGTTTTGACTGCAACCAATAAAAATCCGTACCTTGTGTCTCCGCCAAGGGTGAAGAGAGCGGGAGTAGATCGTAACCCTTGGCTAGCGAAGATGACATTTTTGACACAAGTTATAATATTATTTTGATCTTACAACATTCAATGACATTCTTCTACCAAGGGAGGTCCATAGATGGCCTGTTGCAAGGCAAAATTTCTGTACATATCCAATATATCCTCATTTTTCAGTGGCATTCTAAATTTATCCGACCATCATCTCGTTATCAAATCCTGTTTTTGTTTCTCCTAGTTTATCCTGACCTTTTTTTTTTACATTTTTACATAAATTGTGAACCTGCTTTTGTTTTACATTTTTACATACATTGTTAACCTGCCTTTTTTGTTACTCAAAACTCCTGTCATGCCTTTTTTTCTTGAATTTCATCCCTTCTGTTAAAGCTATATCGTTATCCGCCACAAAACGTGTCATTTGTCTTCCAAATCTGAATGGAAATTCTATTTCATTATGAAAATATTGATAATTTTGTTTCTGATTTAAATTCCATCATAACAGAAGCAGCTGACATCTCCCTTGAAACTAAATATCTTCAGCTTTTATTCTTCAATTAAGAACGTTGTTTCCCCTGCTTTGTTTCTGTTCGATACATTTGCAATATATGAACTCTAGATTGGTACTCGGCTACTGGAATGAACATTTTTGGGTATTTGTTCATTATTACATGATAGTTGTGATATCTTAGCAGTACACTAATGTTTTGATTATGGTAAGGCACTGCTGTATAAATGAGGTGTCTTGGGCATTTTCCCCTTGTTTATCGTCCACCATTTAAGATTATCTTGGTATTTTGCTGATCTAGCCTCGATCACCTTAGCATAATTGACATATCACCATATGTATACTTTTAATTGTAGAGGGTATAATTTTTGAAAAGAATATACAACAAAACATCCACATGAAAAAGCGGTGAAGACATGCAACAAAGGCATCTTAATGTGACCTGTTGAAGCGGATTTCCTGTCTAGTATATGGCGTCAACAAAAACTTTTAGCACGAATATGCACTGTCACCAAATAAATAAGCGTGATGATTGGATTGTTGGAGTTGCATAAATACTCTACTTTCTTTCAAAACTCTACTCGTGGGAACTCTCATGCCATTTCGCTACAGTGTTAATGAACTGCGAGTCTGCATTAACTATAACTTTGACATTAAGTCAGTGGCAACCTTTCCTATTGACAAATTGCTCTTCATGCTGCGAAGGAGCAATAATCCTTACATGTGTGCCGTCCATCAGTCCTAAAAAACTGCGTAAAATTTAACCTTTTTCTCCTATTTGACCACTTGTAAATTCAATGAATTTAGGGGCTCTTCTGACTAATGCGTTCGAAACTGAGTGAATTGTTCTAGAAACAGTTGACTGGTCAATATTGATTGGTTGTTGGTTGCTTTACGCCGCACTAGCCCGAAAGAGCTATATCGATGCGACAGCTAATTCGAATATTTTTACAATTTAAAGCATATTTTTAAAATAAGACAAAAAGTCCTTCAATATACTAAAATTCGAGACTAAAGAAAATTGATTATTTACAAATAACAATCAACAGTAAGATAACGTGATCAGAATTAAAAAACGACTTAAGTATAATAACATTTTTAAATTCTATAATAAATTCCAATTTCTTTTAGAAATGCAACAATATTTGTAAATGGAACATTATAAACTAGATATCATTGAGATGGGAGCCATCTCTGTGGGCCCCGCTGTAAATAATGTGCATTAAAAAATTGTATCTTTACCATAGGACATGGGTTTGTCAACTGAATTCAAAGTTTTTGACCTTGACCTTTTACCTAGGAAGTTGTTCATAAATTATGACATACCCTCTGATATTGGTTTATAAACATGTCAAGTATAAACTTTGAAATGATAACGGTTCTCAAGATATAGAGCGGACACGATCTTTACCATAGGACATGGGGTTGTCAACTGAAACCAAAGTTTTCGACCTTGACCTTTGACCTAGGAAGTTGCACATAAATTATGACACACCCTTTGGTGTTGGTTTATATACATGTCAAGTATAAACTTTGAAATGATAACGGTTCTCAAGATATAGAGCGGACACGATCTTTACCATAGGACATGGGGTTGTCAACTGAAACCAAAGTTTTTGACCTTGACCTTTGACCTAGGAAGTTGTACATAAATTATGACATACCCTCTGATATTGGTGTATATACATTTCAGGTATAAACTTTGAAATGATAACGGTTCTCAAGATAGAGAGCGGACACGATCTTTACCATAGGACATGGGGTTGTCAACTGAAACCAAAGTTTTTGACCTTGACCTTTGACCTAGGAAGTTGCACATCAATTATGACACACCCTTTGGTGTTGGTTTATATACATGTCAAGTATAAACTTTGAAATGATAACGGTTCTCAAGATATAGAGCGGACACGATCTTTACCATAGGACATGGGGTTGTCAACTGAAACCAAAGTTTTTGACCTTGACCTTTGACCTAGGAAGTTGTACATAAATTACGACATACCCTCTGATATTGGTTTATATACATTTCAGGTATAAACTTTAAAATGATAACGGTTCTCAAGATATAGAGCGGACACAATCTTTACCATAGGACATGAGGTTGTCAACTGAAACCTAAGTTTTTGACCTTGAACTTTGCCCTAGGCAGTCGTTCATCAATTATGACACACCCTCTGGTGTTGGTACATATACATGTCAAGTATAAACTTTGAAATAATAACGGTTCTCAAGATATAGAGCGGACATGATCTTCACCACAGGACACAGGGTTGTCAACTGAAACCAAAGTTTTTTTACCTTGACCTTTGACCTAGGAAGTTGTACATACATCATGACACGCCCTCTGCTGGTGGTTAATAAACATGTAAAGTATAAAGTATGAAATCATAATGTTCTCTAGATATGGAGCGGACACAAAGTTAAAGTGTTACGGACGGACGGACGGACAGACTGATCACTATAGGGCGACCCGCTTAAAGGCGGGGCCCTAATTAAATCATACATATATTTGACATTGAAATGCTTCTTACAAATAACAGCAAAGTCAATACAATTAGTTAAAACATGTTTAATAGTTTATTGAATATAAATGCACATTTGTGAAGGCATACATAAATCATCATAATAATTTTACATTACATCATACAGAAAAAACCAACAAAAGAACAAAACGTTATATACATTATGTGTCTATCATGCAATTGTTGAGTCCACCCTCCTCAGTGACCATGACTTTTTAACAAATAAAGCAGCATACTGCATAATTGACGGACAAGAAAGACATAAAACCAAATTCTCCATATTATGTATGTCGGAATAGATATTTCGTTTTGCAAAAATTAAAATCTCAAATCTTTATTTTTTGTACATGTAAATAAAAAATGCTCTTCATCATCTATTCTATTTAGACAACAATGTTGACATAAACGTTCTTCCCTATTTATATTTTTGTATCTACCCCTTTCAATTACAAAAAATATGGTCACTCGCCCTTGATTTAGTGATTGTTTTCCTTATTTCAAAGTTATTCTCTTTAAGTAAATAAGGCTCAGTTTCATATTTCTTTTGCTCCACTGTACTCCTGGTCTTACAGTGTGCTTTCTGAAATCGTATCATCTGAGGTGTTGATGGGTTACCCAGTGGTGTAATCAACATTCCCTAGGAGCCAACTGTTTTAACTGATGCTTTTAATATCACTGGATCCGTACCTGTAATAAACTGAGTTTCAATATTAGTTATCAAGTATGTTTTTCCAGATGAATTGAATAATTAGATATAGGAAGATGTGGTGTGAGTGCCAATGAGACAACACTCCATCCAAATAACAATTTATAAAAGTAAACCCATGTAAATGATACTTGACATTTGTATATTAATACAAATTTGTACAGATCAATGTAGCTAGACACATATATTCTTTTAATCAGTTTTTCACCAGTACAAAAAAAAAGCAATAAAAGTGTTATTTCATGAGTGTCTTATGTATATTTTCCAACTTTTATGGCTTATAATATAATTTACCTCAATGTATGATCCACTACTGCTTGAACATTAATTGCATGGTAGCCTTTCCTACATACATAGTTAGCGGCTCATCATCATCAGAGAGACCCTGAAGGGGATCAATGTGCCGTCTATGGCCCAAATGACATTCGGAAATAAGGCAATCTTGTAAAAACCTTCTTTGACAGCTGGACGTCTGTGCCTCTAGGAAATTGGATATTGCTTAAGGACGAGTTTAATGCAGAGCATACTCTATGTATTATTCTAGATGCAGATGACGTTGATATACCATTAATATCACCCACCTCTGACTGGTAGTCTCTTTTTGCAAAAAATCTAAGAGTTGGACGAATTGCTTATTCATCTGGAACATAAAGTCACCTCGTAATTTCGTCGCGATTCGAATTTTCACCTCTTTCTATTCTGAAAAGAATTATATTTCTGCTTAATCTTTTTCATCATGATGCTGTCATGTAAAATGTTTCAAAACCATTAAAATTAAGTGTATTTTCCGCTGTTTGGTTACTAGAAATTATATGTGAATGTGCTTAGACTGTATCTTACAAGGTTGGTGAATTACAAGTACTTTGTTTGAAAATTTTATTTCTCCAGTCAACCATTGAAAAAATATGGGTATATAATATTATAATATTTAACTCATCATTACTAACTGAATACAGATTCTTGAAATCCCTTTTGTAATTGCAGGTCTTTGACGAATTCCAAGCCTCTTGGTGTCCCAAACAGTTGCGATGGCTCGCTCTCCTTTGCAGCTATAGCGGCAACCTCGTATCCTAGTGATTGCAATACAGCACACTGAAATATAAAAATATAATTTAATATACATTAAACTTAACATTGAACTTCAATAGAAATTATGGAGGGAGGTGGAGTTGCTTAAGAAGTTAACAACATTGTCATAGGTAAAATAGCGATAAATAGATTATCCTTGGTCATCTCACGTGATTGCTTTTCTTGCTTTCGTCGTAACGGCTCAAGCGAGAAAACAAATCTTGTTGAGATGATCAATGATAATCTATAAATATAAAAGATAGTTACCACATTTTCTTGCCTTTAACAGAGAATAAACTTGTATTTTTTCCCCATGAGATTCATGATTAACATTGATGACTGTGAGTCTCAGTTTTAAGGTAAGTTGCTTAACTGTGCTGCAAAGGGATTTGATCCATGGTATATGCAATATATACAAATGCTTCAGCAATCAACATGCTTGTTAATACCTTCAAAAAACTTGATCAATATTCATGTATGTGGCCATCTGGTTAAAATGATTTTTTTTTAGTTTTTTTAGCTCCACCAACAACCCCAGAAAGACAAACAGATACCTGCAATTAAAGTTGTGTTGTAAATACAGACAAACGATGCAAACTGAGGACAAAGCCTCAATTTATTTATATACGTGAATGAAAATTTGAAGAGCAAATTATCAAACTATCTTTGCTAATAAAGATCAACTTAATTAATCTTGAAAACAAGATTTATGTATTAATCCTTGGTCAACTTACCAATAATGCTGTTGAGATTTACATAGTCAATTTTGCATGGTGTTGTTTTTAGCAATCATTTTCCACCAAATCTTCCCAGTGTTCAGATCGAAGGACTATTTCATATTCTTTGAATGGTAAAGGAACAAAAGAGGTTTCTACTCCCTATTGACATTTAAAGTGACAAATTTGTTTTCAGTAATTTTCAATGGTGTGAAATTTTAATGCTTTCCTCTTGTCAATTTATAAAAAAAAGGTTCCATGAAGATGTTCTTATAAAAAACACAACTTTCTTGTGATCATTACAAAAAAAATTATCAACTTTTAATCTTGTTCTGACAACATTCATAGAGAAACAAGATTCCAACAATCTATCTCGTGTCAAACAATACTTCTTGCTTTTGGCAGTTTAAAAATCATAAATATCTCACAAGATCAGCTAGACTAAAATGGCCTCCCATTTTAAGATTAGAAAGTTTTGAACTCTTTAAAGTACAGAAATGTTGCGTCACATTTGATGCAATAGAAAATCTTTCTAAAATTGTGGTATAAACTAATCAGAGGCTCCAATGTATCTAATGTGATTTGTAAATCTTGTAAAATTCAGTTTAAATCAAAATATATAGTACTAGATACCCTTATAATGATTAAGATAAAGTTTGGTTAATTTCCACACAGTAGCAAAATTTTAAGCAAGTCATCCCTTATAAGTCTTAAAATAGTAACCCTTTATCATTATTCAAATTAGTTTGTAAGTTGTGACACCAATAGAAACCTGTAGAAACAATTGACTATGCAAAATTTGTAACCTCCAATTTTAAGAAAAATGACTTAGCTACTAAGTCTAAGATCTTCAAATAAAACCAACATAGCAGGTACACAACTTCAATATATAAACAAACTTCTTGTAATTTTTTTTTTTAAGGATTTTATGTTAAAAACTGTAGGGGCAGTTCATTCATTACACAAACTATGTTCTCATTTTCCTTACCTGACCACTCAACATCACCAGACTATTGACCAGATTTTGACTGAAACCCGGAACAAATAAGAATACCTATTCATTTCCGAGGTGCTTTTCCTTAAATGATACATTTTTTTGTACTTTAAACATGAATTGAAAATGACAATTAACGTAAAACTTAAAAAAGATATATATTGATATATTGTGTTAGATGTACAAGAACAAAACAAGTAATGATCTTACCGATTCTTATTCTTTCTACCACAAATATCCATTTGCATATAAAGTGTCTCTGGTAACTTTTGTCTCAACATCCACAATATGTTTATCAGAACATGAATAGTTAGGGCACTTTCTTGTTGGTACTGCATATAATAAAAAAAACATATCCCAACACCATGCACTATTGCTCCTAAAATGTACATACATAACTATTCTAAACAACATAATGCAAGAATAGAAAACAAATTAATACATTCCAGCAACCAATATAACATATTTTTCCATATAAGAGGAGCCAGGGGTTTGCAAATCAAGGAAAAATAAGTTAAAATTTTGTTTTAAATTTTTATTGGCTATATATAATAGTGATTTCAGACATTATAAAAAAAAAACAATATTTAGTCTTTCAATGATATTTGGACATTGACCAACTAACTGTCTTACGTTCATGATTTTTTTTTTGACAAACTTTAAAAACATTTGAAGCAATGTCAACTGTATGGTTTGACTTTAATTTTGACTTAAGTAATGTAGAGCACACATGTGTACCTGCCAAATGAACACGCAATTTCCAAAGACATCTAACTATTGACCTAACATATAAATAGTGTGGTATTTCCGTCTTACTTTGGTCCATTCAATCAATGATGATACTCATGTATTGTCTGGATGTTTCTTTGCCTTAGCATGAAAAAAAAATCAATTCTGATTTGACCAGCCACGCAAATGTTTTAAATATGTTAAGAAGTGATTACTTACCTGAATTATGGTAATTATATTGATTGTTTCTCCTTATATAATCCAAAAGAAAGAAAAGTTTATCCAGGTCATTGATGTTGACATCGGTTAAATTCAAAAACTCTGGTCAACATAAAAATCGAAATTGGGAACAAAACGATTTTTTTCCAAATTATATTCCTCCGTTATTGGAGCACCAGTGCCAAATGGTACTAAAGTGATGATCATGAATTAAAAAAAATCGGCATCTTTATCAATACTATATTTTCTTAAATAGATATAAAAATTATATATAGATAACCATATGATAACAGTTTATGTATATAGTATGTCCTTAACAGAAAATCTGATAGCTTCTGTAAATGATCGTCTACATTGCATTTCTGAAAATGGATCAGGATAAGATTGTAACATTAGGGAGGTCAGTCAAAATATGAAGTATAGAGAAAGTGCAACATTTTCTTGAAAGAGCTCAACAAAAGAAATTCATTGGTGCCAAAATTTTTGAAATCGGTCAAGCGGTTCAAAAGTTATGACCATTTAGAAATCAAAAATTTGGCCTTTTTCCTTGCGAAGGCAAAAGTACCATATTTTGGGCTATTTGTGAGGCCAATTATAACCAAAGTATTAGAAACTACAAGCAATATATCTACATAATTGCAATAAGGCCCTTTTAAGCTTTGATTTAAGCCACTAAAGTCCTCTGGAACATCAGTATTAAGGAAACTACAATATCCCAAACTTGGTAAAAAAAAACTTTGGACTTAGTTTATTTTTGCTATGTGTCAAGGGCATCTTTGAATAAACTGCTATGTTTAGACATTCATATCTTTCAATGGAAAGCATGCAGAGGTCTTGTTTTATGCAGTTATGTTAAGACCCAACCAGTCAACAGAAATATATTAACTGACATATTGCCAACATTTCGGATTTTTTTTCCCGGTGAATCAAAACCATGCCGACAGGCCCCCCTTTTTTAAGGTAGCTTTTTTAGGCAAAAAAATACATTTTTGGTAAGACAATGCTGGAAAAAAATCCCTAATTTTTTCTACTACTTGTTTTGTATTGGTATTCAGTTGTTTCACAAATAAAATAAGCTCTTAAAGCTGAAAAAAAATTATTGAATGAAAAAATCAGCATTTTGACGTCAATTTTTAAGCTATTTTTCGTCAAATATGCACTGAAATCGGCACAAAATCTGAAATTTTGAAGCTGACATTAACTTTTCATAAAATTCTGTGACTGTTACTATGAGTTTACATGTTAAAGCACCTTTTTGGCATATATTAATAGAGTTTAATGCAATTAAAATTTAAAAAATGGTCAAAAATTAGAAATATTTCGTCAATTTTAAAAATCGCGGAGTTTTTCAAATATTTGTCTATTTATGCAAAAATTTAATGGAAAATTGGAGATTCCTTCAACATGTTAGGTATCATATTAAAGCTTAAATTCTCAGCTTAAAAATGAACCTAATTTCATTGTATTTGTGTGACTGATACTTATCCTAGATGTAATTTGGTTAGGCCTATACCTGCATGACAAAAAATCTACAATTTTGAAATAACCAAATTTTTAACGAAAACATAAAAATAATCCATTTAAACTGAAAGAGTTAGATAATCACTTAGTCAGACATTGCTATTATGATGTTTTCTCCTGCAAAATGTATTATTTACACTTAAATATTCTCATTTCTAAAAAAAAATTGTAAAGCTTTACGAAAAAACTGTTTCTCTAATAAAAAAATTGCCTTGAGTGAGCTTTTAAATGTAAAGACCGATGCAGTCTATAAGTCTTTTACATGTTGTAATCATTGGTATTTGCAGCAGTGACTATCTGAACTTTTTTGGATGCATGCAATCATATAGGCTATTAGCTGACTATACAGTATGGGTTTTGCTCATTGTTAAAGGCCGTACAGTGACCTACAGTTGTTAATGTCGGTGTCATTTTGGTCTTTTGTTTATAGTTGTCGCATTGGCAAAAATACCACATCTTCTTTTTTTATATCGTTTAAATGATAAACAAACTATTCATCATTTGATTAAATTTATTGAATGTTTCTTAAGTTTTCCTTTTCAGGTCAGAGCTGTTTCTTTACCAACATTCACCAAAATTAACCATGATCTACAAAAGAGAATATATTTATTATTAACCAAATAAAATATTTTGCATTTATCTTTAATTACCTTGGAGTACCTGCAGTTTTTACAAGTCATAAGAAAGCTGGTTTTCATGCGTGAATCTGGAAAAAAAGTACTACTTTATTTGAGATTGGCTGCTGACAAAGTGGTTTTCTGGATTAACCTTCATCAGGAACGCTTGATGACAAAATATAAGCATACGTTGCTATTTCGGGGCCTTTAAAATATGTTATAGCTGACTATACAGTATGGGCTTTGCTCATTGTTGAAGACCATTGTGAAAATTAATTTTTATTAATGGCCAAATTTTTGAATACAACTAGATAAAGTTAATTTAAATATTTTTTCTGCGTTCGAAACACTTTGCTGCAACCAATCTACAAATAAATAAAAAGTAGCACCTGGAAAGAAATTTAATATCCCTGGATAACAGTCTACAAAAGAAGAGAAATGGGTTGAGAACCTAAAATAAAATAAAAAGAATTAGTGCTGAAAGAAAAGGAAAGAAAACTAACATTAATTTTGCTGAAAAAAAGTTTCCTACAATAAAATCCTCACATCTCCGTTCTGGTAATCCTCTATAACAGGCTCCTCAAAAACATTGCTGTTGTTGTCATCATCATCGTCGTCATCATCAGCATCCTCAAAGTCGTACGCAATAGTCGACAAACCGGTATCTGCATCATGCCCAGTGACAGTCCCTGTGTACCAAAACTCCTCCCCATCAGCCTCTCGACGAAATCTGTGATCCACTCGCCTACCTACTAGAAATGCTGGATCCAGAGGCACAATCCTCAACTCGTTCTTCTCCATGTCATCTAGCAAAGGGAAAATAAAAGTCTCTGTCTCACCATCATAAACTAAACTGTACATATACTTTCCACGCCTTACTTTCAGACCCGTAATTATACCATAGTACCATCTGCTGGATCCATCGAATTCCTCTATCAAGTGCTGCACTCTCTTACCAATCAACTCTTCAGGTTTGTCAGGTGCTGGTGTGTTCGGAACTGCCCTACTACTACGTGTACCACCTTGCGTCTTTTGCCTTTTCTTAGGAGCTTCTGTGTGTCTCTGCCTTTCTTCTTCTGCAAGTTTCTGGAACTTCTCCTTCTCCTCCTGCAGAATAGTACTAGAAAGAGGGTTAGCCTGACCACTTACTTGATGAACTGCTTGTCTTTCTTCCCTGCCATCCTCTGCCTGTCGTACTACACACTTCAAATTGGCTGTCAGTTTCTCTACACTCAAATACTTGCCACCAGCCATCACATTAAGAATCTTACCTATGTTAGGAGTACCCAATACATACCGCCTAAATGTCAATTGAGTTTGTAAGGCCTTAACTCGCTGTCCGCTCTCTAGAGATCGCAACTGTGTATCGATCTCACTTGGTGTCTTCCACAATCCCCCTACTTCCTGTAGTTTCTGTGTGAGTTCCTCTTTCCTTTCTCTATCACGCTGTCCCTTAGCCTCTTTCTTCTCCCTCTTCATGGCGAGTGCTTCCTGTCGTTGCTGGCGAATGTCTGCTAACCTTTCAACATACCTCTGGCGTTGTTCCCTAGAATCTTCCCTGGCCTGGCGGATAACCTTTAGAGAAATCAAAACAAACCTAGACTGTTAAAAGCAGGTTTTAAAGCTAAAAACAAATGCATTATTTTATTTAAATGTTCTGATTATGGTCATATCATGTGAGTGCCATTACTATGTGGTATGCTCATTGTTGAATGTCATACAGTGACCTACAGTTTGCTAATACCTTTTTTCTGTTTGGTCTGTTGTTTAGAGTTATCTCATTGGCAAGCAAACCACACCTTCTTAATATTTATTCTAACTTTTTTGGGGAGATATTAATTCTTGCTCATTTTAACATTCCCAATTTAAAAAATGCTTTTACTGTGATAAGCTATAGTGAATTTGACCCTTTATTTTACTGCATAATTGAATTTGCTTTTCAAAAACATACATGAAACATTTGCCACTGGACTTTAGGCAACCAACAATTAATCAATCAATCATAATTTTCATCGTGCAAATTCTAGTACCTGTTCACGATGTGCTTCATCCAAACTTCCTAACCAGTTTGCTGTATGGTTCTGTGTCCACATCGTGATCCCCTCCATGGCGTTGGTGGTGGCCCTCGGCATGACTCTTATAAGGCTGTCCAACTGCGAGAAGATCCTTTCGGGTCCAACATTCGTCCTGGGAACTGTCGCTGACTCCTGGAGAAGCTCTGGTGACCAACCTGTAGCATACTTACCACCCTCAATATGATCTTTCAATTGTCTGCTACAAACAACCTTGAAAGATGAAAACAAAAGCTCTAAAATCTGTTGTGTAAGATTGTCCAAATGTGGGGAAGGACTTACCAATTTATCATATACCTTATCCTTCTGGACTGTCTCCTCACCAAAGATGAATTCCTCTCCTTTCATCAAGGTTGAAGCGTCAGTGGACAATCTCGTGAAGGCGTCATACAGCTGCTGATACAAAGGGGTCAACTCGCTCACATGTCCATTCTCCTCCATGAATCTCCACATTGGCCCTGTCACCATTTTCGATACTATACCTAGTGCTCTGGCTCCTGCTTGAAAAGACAAAATAGAGAGATCAGCGTTCACTGCTGTAAAGAGTCTATTATCTGCTTTATGCTCCTCTGCAAAGGCCAGAAGATCATTAAGTAGATAATAAACTCCTGCAGCATTGTGAAATAAAATGTTGAATCTGTTACCTTTGAAGGAAGCTAGAGGCACTTCCTTTACCTGCCCTTGAGTGTGCAAAAAGTCTCGGAACTGTACTGGTTTCCCTGCTTTTTCACATCCACGATCCTGCACTGCCTTACATACTGTCCGTACCAGTCTTGTTGTACCTGATTCACCTGGTATACTGTATCCTCCTGGTAAGGTAGGGGCTCCAACCTTCTCACCGGAGTGAACAAGACTCTCCCACAATGAAAGAGTCTTGTTCGCCTGCTCTGACAGACCTACTAAAAAGTGAAGACCACAAAAGAAATAATTAATGGTAATATACCTCTCTCTCTGTACTACAGTAAGGGTGTCCCAGTTCTCAACGACATGTGGTAAGGCTTTCTCTCTCCATTCTGACAGTAAAGTAACGAACTTCTTGTTGACACTGGCCTGGTCGCTAACTGTGTTCTTGATCTTTACAGCTACCTGTCTTACCTGGTCATTATCATCACCTGTCATCTCTGTAATGATGCCCTCCAGTAGCTTTCTGTATGCCTCTGCATCACCACCTGCCATATCACGCATTCCCATGCACATGGTTTTACCTGATAAAGAAATTGAAATTGCACCATAATGATGTCCAAATTTAGTGGTGCCATCAGGCCCTACAGTAATATTACCTTCAGAGGCCTGTATCTCTTCCTTCAAGTGAACAAGAGCTACACTCCTAGCCTCCAACAACATGTACTTAGCAAATGTCGATCCAGGTAGTCGCTGCGGGGTCATACCAGTTATCTTCTCCATTACAGTCTTGACGATCTTTGGGACATTCTTTGCTCCAACTCTCATACACATCAGCTCCATGTAGACCTCTCGTATGATGTCTGTATACCTACCATCATGAAAGGTTACAAGAAGGCTTCCATCTGCTCCTGACACTCCAAATACCGACCTTGCCAAAATGCTACCTCCTCTTTCAACTCATCAATTCGTCTGGGAAAAAAAATATTATCTGGTCTCTCATTATCAATACCTTTATAGTACCTGACCTGTTCCTTAAGGTTAACCTTTTCCCGCTGCAGTTCTGTGATGGTGTTGGACATCTCCTGAACTCTGCCCTCTGCACCTCTACCTACCTCCTGTTGCTGTTGGATTTTTTCTGCAATATAAGTTATTAAAATTAGTACATTGTTTTGTACATTCTGCAATTTTTTTCTATTTGAACACAAAAATTTGCATGTAGTATATCTTAATATAATTAATATACATTCAATGAAGGTATATAACTTTGTAAATGTTATTCACAAATTTTATATTATACAGTTTTGAATGCTTGGTTGTCTTTATTTTTTTTTATCTGAGCATCGTCTGGCGTACTAAATTATAACCCCGATACTATTTATGTTGCCATATTTGGTTGCCAATGTTGGTTTGTCCTTTTATATATTTTTAATTCTTTTTTTTAGGGTAAGTATCAGTTGTATAACTAATTAAATCTTGTGATATACAATTTAATAATGAGTTGGCTTATATGCCATAATAAAAGAACATAATTTATAGTAAATTGTTCTGTGTATTTTTTTTATTTTACATTTTGTTGTATAACAGTTTTCAATATTTTAGAATGCATACCCGACTTTGACCTCTCTTTCTCAGCCCTTTCTTTGAAGTGGTCCTTCAACCGCCTAGCCGCCTTCAGTTGTCTGCTCTTTTCATTCAGACGCAACTTCAACACCTCTGTTTTTTTCTGGTGCTGGGTAGTGGTTGCTTCCCCTCTCTGCTCGGTCTGTCTTTTCTCTACCTCCAACTGCTGGTTCCTGGTGACTAACTTCTCATGTTCTTCCTGCATAGAGGAAAAAGCATTAACCAAGGATTCAACTAATCCTCTTAGCTCTACAGGAATACTAACCTCTCCTACCTTCAGATTAAGGGATTTTAATCTGTCAACCAAGACATCACTGCTACCAGGCATGTCAAACAACTCTCTTTTCAGCACCTCTATCTGGCTAGTCTGCTTTGCTTTCTTCATCTTTTTCATTCTATCAACTTCTCTCTTTACCCTAACATGCATGGTGTTCTTCTCAGTGTCCGTCATCTTGGTAACTTCAAATAAAGAGCAAACAATACCATGAAATCTCTCTACTTTATTAATACTACCATACTTATCTAAATACCTGTGGACTTCCATCAATAGTCCTAGAGACATCTGTCCAGAAGAAAGCTTCCTAGAGGCACCTGTGTTCAGTAAGTCTGCTTCCGTCAGTCCATTTCGTCTGCACTATGGTAAGTACTCCAATTCATCTCTGGTCCTGGAATCTGGATAGAGTGGCATACATACCTGTGTTGTTGTAGTTGGATCTACTCTATCCAGGTGATTTCTCAGAAAATGATAGATGGGAAAGCAGGCTTCCCCATCTATCATACCTACCAACTTACTCATCCTGGGCTGTATCTTACCAATATCACTCCAGACAATATCCGCCATACTTACTGTGGACTGAGTACCACTCACCATACCATCCCCAGATGGCCCTACCTCATACTCAGTCCCAAAACGTCTACTGGCATAGTCAGCTATGCTTCTCATGTCATCTGAAAAAAATAAATAATGTACAAACCATTCACAAAGACATACAAAAATTTTACCATAAACTGCTTAATGGTACCGGTGTTGGCTCGTTAATTATTAGAAGAGTCGGAATTTATTCTTTTATTTTGTTACTCAAATACATGTACTATGAAGGCAGCATAGTGACCTGTAGTTGATAATTTCTGTGTCAGTTGGTCTCGTGTGGAGAGTTGTCTTATTTGCGTTCATACCACATCTTCTTTTTCATATTAATACCATATCCTTTTCAGTACATATTATGTATCTTACAGTTCTTAATTTCTGTGCCATTGGGTCTCTTGTGGAATGTTGTCTAATTTGCAATCAAATATTTTTTTTCTATATAAATACAATATTTTCTTCTGGGTACACATACCATAGTTTATTTAATGGGATTTTCTCATTGGTGAAGGCTATAGGATGACCTATAGATGTTTATTACAGTGTCATTTCGGTCTCTCGTTGAGAGTTGACTCATTGACAATCATACAGCATTTATTTTTTTCATTTTTAAAAATTTTATAAAAGCATACAAAAAACAAAAATTACATACCATGTATCTCCAGAACTCAATAAAATCAAACTAAAATGATGAAAAACAAAACAAAATAAATGCAAAAATAAAGTAAGTTTAATAAAACTAAAGATTACAAAATGCATGTACATTAGTACTTTAAATAAATATCTGGTTCTTGTCAGTCTGCATATTAATTTACTTTATTCTGAAATAAATCTTACAATGATAGAAAACAGTTCTGAAATTAAAATGCAAATAGGGTTTCATGAGAAATGTACATACTACAGAAAGATAGATATGGGTGATCATATGGATAAACTTAAAACCTTTATGGTTATTCCAATGATATGAGGGGGGATCTTTAGCAATGATACTTCCGGATGTTCGTGTTTAACTTTTTTTTAAGATTTGGTATTAAAGTTTTTAAGCCTGGGATTTCAGGATCAGGACCCCACCCCAATGATCTGATTTTTTATTACAGAATTTGTGCAAGGAAAAATATGATATTTAATCATAATCATATATTTAAGTAGTAATAGTACATAAGTTATGAGCAAAAACAGCATCTGTTATCCTGTTTAAACATTAATGTATCAGTGAAAAGGCAAAAATATTAAATTACAATATAAATTAAAAAATCAAAGTGACATATAAAACTCCAAGCTGAAAGCAAAAAATAAAACCTGTAAATATCAACTAAAAGTTTTAAGTAAATAAAAAATAAATGAAATAAAGATAAAACAAAAAAATCACAACAAAATAAACTGAAATGAAAATGAGATGACAATATGTTTGCCAATGTATAAGTCACAATTTGAAATTAAACAAGATTCAGTGCTTGTCTAAAATGCAGAGGCAGATTTAGGAGGGGGCCCAACCCCCCCCCCCCCCTTTTTGGGAAAAAAACATGGTTGCTTGTATAGGGAGTCACTGGAGCGTGCCCCCTCTTATGTCAGTCAGTGGGCCCCCACTTATAAAATATTCTGGATCAGCCACTGAAATGTGTCACACATTTCAAACCGTGATCATATTTAAAGAAAATAACTGTGTGTATTATGACCAGTACACAAGTTTTAAAAATAAAACATTTGTATGATATTATGATATAGTTTTAATAACAATTTTACCCTACTCAGGCTACTGTAGTGTGATCAAAACAATAAATGTAATGTGTGCAAATTCTCCAAAACTATCATAGCCAGTTTTGACTGCAAACTACTTTGAAAAAATAAAAATATTGTTCATTATGCCTGGTCCACAAGTAAGGAACAAATATATACTCAGTTACTTATTATTCTGTGGGTGAAACAACATATTTTTGTCTTAAATAAAAAATAGTAATTTACTGTGGACTGTGCGATGTAGAGCACCGAAAATTCCGAAAATTATGAATGTATAAAACCCGAGATATTCCGAACGGATGAAATTAAAACGTCCGGAGAATTTACCTCATTACATATTCATATTTTTTATAATGGACAATTGGGAGCATTTAAAAAAATTGCTGGTAGAAAGTCCCTTTCATTTTATAGATTAACAATTACGCAAACAAAAAAAACCAATTTGGAAACAGTTTAAAGATTTTTCTTTGGAATTTTATGAAATAAGAAATTCCCCTCGCTGAAATCGGTTCAATTTAATTATTTATGATATAATATATGTACTTACCATACGTGATTGGCCTCCGTGGCTTATGTCCATCGTTGTCTACACCCTCTGTCAGCAGTCCGTCCAAAAACGAGTCGGTAAAAGGCATATTTTCTCAAGGTAAAAAACTACGTACAACCAATGTGGCGGATTTGTAATTTCCGGTAGGCAAGAACAGATAACTCTTGGCGCTAAATTTTTTGTCAAAACCACGCCCTGATCATACAAATATCCAATCAATTCCGCAAGCCGCTATTGTTTTCCATGTCAAACCATGGATACGTATGGAAGGAGAAAGTTCTGGAATTTACGAATCCGAGTGTCAGTGGTGTTTACAAAGGCGAAAACATTTTTTTTTTTACATCTTTTTTAAAGATTTTTTTTTTTTTCTGAAAATCGATACCTAGGTATGACTGACAACCGGATCATAAAACTTGAATATATTTCCAAAATTTTAAGCCATTAGAATAGTAACAGCTTGCGGAATTAATTTCAAAATCAGTAGTACTTTTGACACATAGTTTTCACGGCGGCCATTTTTTTCAAAACCTCTCCACTTCAAACTTTTTTTTTATCGAACGAACTCACTGCAATACCTTTAAAACTTATATATTTAGAAAGATAAATGTCTGAACTTTATTTCCATATCAATTGTTTACCCATACAATATATATTTCACCTTTTTCAAAGCAACTGAAGTTGGGTAAATTCCGACATTTTTGCCGTTGCAAGGAAATTATTACGTTACGATAATCGCATTGGCGACCTCCCTAGTAACAGTATATATTGCAATTTAGTAAATGTACCAGAAATAGACTGCTATACCCGGCGAGCGAGGCAATCCTCATTCACCGTCTGTTATGATTTCAGTCTGTGGTATTTACATTCTAATTTTCATTGGAACAGAAACAGACTGCCATTCTTGGCGAGCGAGGCAATCCTCATTCACCGTCTACTACATTTCAGTCTGGTTTTTAGCTCACTTGACCTGAAAGGTCAAGTGAGCTTTTCTCATCACTTGGCGTCCGTCGTCCGTAAACTTTTACAAAAATCTTCTCCTCTGAAACTACTTGGGTCAAATTCTACCAAACTTGGCCACTATCATGGCTAAAAATAGAAGATAGGGGTAAAATGCAGTTTTTGGCTTATAACTCAAAAACCAAAGCATTTAGAGCAAATCTGACAAGGGGTAAAATTGTTGATCAGGTCAAGATCTATCTGCTCTGAAATTTTCAGACGAATCGGACAACCTGTTGTTGGGTTGCTGCCTGTGAAATGGTTATTTTAAGGAAATTTTGCAGTTTTTGGTTATTATCTTGAATACTATTATAGATAGAGATAAACTGTAAACAGCAATAATGTTCAGCAAAGTAAGACCTACAAATAAGTCAACATGACCAAAATGGTCAGTCGACCCCTTAAGGAGTTATTGCCCTTTATAGTCAATTTTTGTTACTTTTCTAAAATCTTATTCTCTGAAACTACTTTGCCAAATTTAACCAAACTTGGATTGCCTCGCTCGCCGACTTCATTAAAAGTGGACAGATGTAAAACATACAAATTTTCTGTTAAACTTGGAGAATGTGGATTGCCTGGACAGATGTAAAACATACAGATTTTCCGTTAAACATGGTAAATGAGGATTGTCTCGCTAGACGATTTTATCAAAAGAGGACAGATGTAAAACATACAGATTTCCCGTAAAAACATTGAAATTTTTAAAAACATTTACTTGTAAAAAATTAATGTGTCGATTCTGACGTCACGAATAGATTTATACACTGAGCAGAATTTGGAATATGGCGGAGGAAAACAAACGATCAGTTTGGTATGAACATGGATAATTAATGAAGGAGTTTAGTCTTTCCCAACAATGTAAGTACATTTTTTCATTCATTTTTTTTTTATCTTTTATTAATACATGTTCATTCTTTTAATGTACAGTATATGCTAGTTTAGATTTTCACAATATTCTTTCCGCCGTCAAACCAGGGCGGAAAGTGCTAAAGGAAAATGATCAAATCCGATATGACTTCGCATTAGACAAAAAATAAAAAATGAAAATATCAGCATGAAAACGTTAAATAGTGAATATATAATGCGAAGGCATATATTATAGGACTAAACGGCTAGTTGTCTGTTGTTATTTATGAATTAAATTGTCATTTTGTTTATTTTCTTTTCTTCCAATGTACATCTTCTGACATCAGACCAAGACTTTTCTCCAACTGAATTTTAATGTGCGTATTGTAACGCGTTTACTTTTCTACAGCATGTACTTTGGCTAGAGGTATAGGGGGAGGGTTGAGATCTCATAAACATATTCAACCCTGCCGCATTTTTGCGCCTGTTCCAAGTCAGGAGCCTCAGCTGGTGTTTATTAGTCTTGTATTATTTTTAATTTTAAGTCCTTATGTATAATTTTGAGTTTAGTATGGCGTTCATTATCACTGAACTAGTATATGTATTTGTTTAGGGGGCAGCTGAATGAAGCCTCCGGTGGTGTGAATTTCTCGCTGCATTGAAGACCTATTGGCGACCTTCTGCTGTTGTCTGTTCTATAGTGGGGTTGTTATCTTTTGACACATTCCCAACTTCCATTCTCAATCTTATTTTATGTATATTTTTTATGTAAATATTTTATTCTTACCAGCTGCAAGTTTCGTGTTGACATTAAATATTCCAACACCAGTTTTTGTACTGTCAGGGGGTCGATGTGTCTTTCCAAGTTTCAATTTGTTGATCGTGCCACACTGCGTACATTGAATGTACATCATTCCAGAAACACCTATTGGTCTAACCCCTAATGCGTTTGACAAGTGCATCTTTTCTAAACATGTTTCACAGTGTTCTACTAAATAATATAGTTCAATTATTAATCTACAATGACTTAGGCTGACCAAATCATTAGGGAGTGAAATACGTGAAAAATTGTTAGGATTATTTGCCACCAAAGTCTCAACATGCTCAAGTGCTGGTGTACCTGTATAGCCAGGATTGGCATATGCATGCTCTTGTATTAAATCTTTTAATTCAGGTTTGTTCTTTAGTTCGATTTGGTGTCTTGCATTTTTTAGCTTGGCATATCAGTTCACCTGCTGTGTTTTAGAAAATTTTCCATTGTTGATTCTTAAATCATGTTTATAATGGCCCCATTCTCAGAGCGAAATGAAAAGAAGTTTGAATAAAGCCATTTCTTTCAGCAGACGATGATATTTTATTTGGATTGTCGCTAAAGTGGTTTTACGAAGACATTTTTTCTCTACCATTGTTGCATTCACTTACCTTAAATCAGTGGATTTGTTAGACGTGTGCTGTTGGCGGACAAGGAAGAAGCTTAAAAGTAAACCCAAAAGAGGATCACAATTTTGATATTAAGTAGATTCCATAGCGGGTATTTGTAAAAAGCAGCTTTCTTTTTGAGAAAATTTTCACCATTACCTCCGTTTTCGCAACCGGAAGCTTTGCCACTCACGTTCAAGACTGATAACTCTGTAAAAAACGAAAGAAAAAAAACCGATTATAATTTTTTAGTGACATACATACGATAATCTAACATTTTCAATCAATACAAATAGTAAAATAAAAAAGAAGTGAATTTACGACACAAACTTGTAAATTTTCGTGTGCATGGTAATTCATGCGTGAAATTGTGCGCAGTCGAATAGTCCCGATCCCCCCTGATATTTAATGTTTCTTTTTCTCTAATATTGTTTTCAAAATAATAGGCAAAAAAGACAAAATATCAATGGAACATAGATGAAGACCACGCTTGCATATCATATTTGATAAACGGCTAGTTTCTCTTTTCATCGTCAGAAGCTGCTTGCTTTGATGGATAGATATCACTTTTAATGATTTTAGCTCTTTTGTATATTTTATTAATTTGCCAATTACATTCTCGCCAACTCCACTTTACCCCTTTGTATTTGTTTTGCTTTGTTTAGCTTTTAAATTATCGTTTTGCAACTTAATTGAACTTATTTTGGCACTATGTGACTTTAACGTTGTTGCCTGTTTTGATACATTCTTCGCTAATTGTCTGTTTCGTTGTACAATTCTTTCATAAAGGGTGACTGGGGTATAGAAATATGGTCACTTGGTCTTCTTCCGACCGGCAGTAAAACGCTTGCCGAAGTGGGGCGTCCGTTTGGCTGTGCGGGATGTATCAAGTTCGCAGTCACGTCCGGTCAGAAGGGGGACGTTAAATCCGATGCCTCGTGTAAAGAGAGTGCCACGCTCTTTGCACGTTAAGAACCCTTGCAACAACTCTTTGAGGGGTCCGTAGGTGGCCTGTTGCAAGGCAAAATTTCTGTCCCTATCCAATATACCCTCATTTTCCAGTGGCAGTCCAAATTTCCCCGACCATCATCCCAGATGGCCTCTATTGTATCAACCTACCTATTATATTTATTGTGAACTTGTTCTCGTCCTGAATATGCATGAAATATTTGCCACTGGACGTAAAGCAACCAACAATCAATCAATCAATCCTAATCAACACCACATGTATCCTTTAATGTTTACACAGGTAGATGTGTCTGTTGTAGCTAAAGTGATTTTAGTTTGAAACGATTCTTTCTTAGGACTTAAACGACGTTCTTGTTTCTGTATCTCACTGTCTGACAAAGCAAAAGGGGGGGGGGGGGGGGGGGGGGGGTAAAAATTGATAAAAAAATAAGATACAATACATATTTGAATAAAGATAAAGATTTATAATAAGTCTCGCTCCTGATCTGGCATCCTGCTTTTGATATTTGATGGCCAGGTTCCACTCTCAGCCTGGTAAAGGATGGCGCACAGGTTACATGTGTGATGGGGCGCTTATCTCGACACACTGTACTCCTTTTCCACATCTTAACACTGCGGGAGCTTCTAATGCAGTATAAGGACCCTCTGGGACAATCATCATTCTGCCTTGTAGTGTTGACAATACATTAAAAAACAAAAACGATCGACAGGAAAATGGTAAGACGCGCCATTTTCTGTGGTTTCTGTAAAATACTAGGTGGGGTCAGTTCCCCTTGTCTCTGAACTTTAATGCGAAATTTGCAAGACACATATTCATTTCTGAAGCGTTCGAACGACGTCCATGTAGCAACAAAAATTGGCAAAGACTCAATATTTATGAACCTGACCTGTACGAGGTAATTAGCGTTCTGGAAATTATGAAAGACAGTAGCAAAGTATACCTATACTTAAAATGTCCTCTGGTTGTTCTTGTGTTTTTGTTTGTTCATGTGTTTCCTCTGGTTGTTCTTGTGCTTCAGTTTGTTGTTCTTGTGTTTCCTCTGGTTGTTCCTGTGCTTCAATTTGTTGTTCTTGTGCTTCAGTTTGTTGTTCTTGTGTTTCCTCTGATTGTTCTTCTGCTTCAATTTGATGTTCTTGTGTTTTCTCTGGTTGTTCTTGTGCTTCAATTTGTTCTTGTGTTTCCTTTGGTTGTTCTTGTGCTTCAATTTGTTCTTGTGTTTCCTTTGGTTGTTTTTGTGCTTCAGTTTGTTGTTTTTGTGTTTCATCTGGTTGTTCTTCTGCTTCAATTTGATGTTCTTGTGTTTTCTCTGGTTGTTTCTTGTGCTTCAATTTGTTGTTCTTGTGTTTCCTTTGGTTGTTCTTGTGCTTCAGTTTGTTGTTTTTGTGTTTCATCTGGTTGTTCTTGTGCTTCAGTTTGTTGATCTGATGTTTCCTTTGGCTTTTTTAGTGTTTCAGTTGGTTCCTTTAAATAACAGTTGTTAATCTTTATTGTTTATCTGATTCAGGACTTTTTGTTTCTTAAGTTAAATATTATTGAACAAGAAGCTCTATAGAGCATGAATCTCTCATCTTGTTTGATCTTTTAAAATCAATCGTAATTCATGGTTTATTTGTGCACTGTAGTCACTTTTGGCGGCAAAGCTTCAGTAGATCCCCCACAACTGCATTCACCATGTTTGGTGTCACACATCTATTCTTTATGATGCTTGCAAACAAACAAAAATGTGTTATATAAATAATTCACACTTTTCATAAACTTATTTTTTTTATGGCTTTATAATGGCAAGCTTCTTTTATTGAAATGTATCAGTTTTAGCTGTCCTGTGTTGAATTATGTATTATTGAGATGTCTTTATTGGTTTTCTTGTTTATTTACCAACTGTTAGATTGGAATGTACCCATAATGCTTCCCATTGTTATTAAATATGCAGTTCAACTGTGTTTCCACTACTCGAAGCCAAACTTGAAACATGGTGTCAGATGTTAGAAGAGCACACAAAAGTGATACCCACGGGGAAATATTAAAAGCTAATAAAACAAAAAGAAATATATGTTCCTAAATCAATTTTCTATCAATGGCACGTCTCTAAGTGAATTGCATGACTTACATGTAAAGTATATCATTTGATAGATTTTTTGAAATCAGAAAATGTAGACAAGATATTTATTTTTATAAATTTATACGTGTTTACACATGATACACATGTATAGCTGTATATATACTGTACCTTAATATGAGCAGGTACATGGACAGCTCTTTTATTTCCTTTTTCAGAGCTCCTGCATGTAAATCATTCCTTTGTAACAATTCATGTAATTCTTCCCCTTGGGCCGTCAAGGTCTTCATCAAGATTTCAGTTTGGGCATCAGTCATTCTCTTCATTAGCTAAATAAATATATCTTTTTGAGAGATTGTAAATATACAATAGTAGTCTAAAATTTTGTCAAATCAATACCTTTTTAACTTTGATTTACTGTTAATATACATGTATGGGAAAATTTATGAAAGACTTCTGTAATGTTCCTTATTAGATATAATATCAAAATCTTCAAACATGATGAAAAAATTGAGGTCTAAGGAAGTTGGTTTTTGAAATTCATCTGTAATAAAATTAACGGTACCAATTTTCTTGCACCAGATGCGCATTTCGACAATACATGTCTCTTCAGTGATGCTCGTGGCCAAAATATTTGAAATCCAAAGCTTATATAAAAGATGTAAAGTGACATGTTTTAATTATGATTTATATGACTTTTAGAAAATATCATAGAAATATTTTGAATGGAATAAAAGGGCAGTCACAGAGAAATATGTTTTCTTTTCTACATTGGTTAGAGGTATAGCGGATGGTTAAGATTTCATACACATTTATCCCCAAGGGTGACTGGGGTATAGAAATATGGTCACTTGGTCTTCTCCCGACCGGCAGTAAAACGCTTACCGAAGTCACGCTCTTTGCACATTAAGAACCCTTGCAACAACTCTTTGAGGGGTCCGAAGGTGGCCTGTTGCAAAGCAAAATTTCTGTCCCTAACCCTCCTTTTCCGGTGGCAGTCCAAATTTCCCGACCATCCCCCCAGATGGCCTCTATTGTAAAAACCTACCTATTGTATTTATTGTAAACTTGTTCTCGTCCTGAATTTGCATGAAATATTTGCCACTGGACGTTAAGCAATCAATCAATCCTAAACATGTTTAAACCCATCGCAATTTTGCGCCTTCTCGAACAAAGAGCTTCGATTCTTTGATCTATTTCAACTGGGTTTCCACCTGAGAAGCTGAACAATCAACATTATGTTCATACCAATAATTCATTGTTATTTAAATGTATGCATACATCTTCCTGTACTGCACTGATAACTTTTTGAAAGTAAAGATTCTCAATCATTTTAAGAGTTTCATCATAATTTGAACTTGATCGAATAGTCAAGTCAGATCTTGGCAATTGTTGTGTTGTGTTACTTCTGACTTGCTTGAACTTTCTGTCTGCCTAATCATAATACATCAATTCTGTAGATGCACTCACAAATTAGGGGTATTTTAGACTTTTTAAGAATCAGAAACAGTTGTTACCTGTAAAGATACAGACATATATCAGAAACAATATACGTTAATAGTGTTGTTTTGATAGAGGGACTAAATAACGCATCAATATAAAGGTTTCAACTCCTTCAGGCAAAGTTGACTTTATATGAATTTGGCTCTTTTTTTAGGTATGTTTATCACTATAAAGGTTTCAACTCATTCAGGCCAGGTTGACTTTCCATAAATTTGGCTATTATTTAGGTATGTTTGACAGCTTCCTTCATTTTACATGATTTATCCTGCGCCCATCGGTTGCTTGGGACCGACATACCCAATTTGATAAACCAGCTTTCTGACGTATATCAAAGAACTCAACAATAACGGGGAGATTGAGAATACCACGAAGGTAAACAGGACGTCATCTAGAATAGGTATTCCTGTTTGTCCCAAACATTATTCAAACGTAGGTAATACTGAGGTCAAAAGAAGTGGCTATACATATACCATTTCTCGCTGCTTTTTTACTAAAATAAATTAAAACAAAGCGGTTACAAAACCTTCACATAACATAAGCAACACGACGGGTGCCACATGTGGAGCAGGATCTGTTTCATGTGTACTATTGTGTGACTTTTTCATTTTAGCCATGGTGTTGTCAGTTTGATTTATGAGTTTGACTGTCCCTTTGGTATCTTTCGTCCCTCCTTTCCAACAACAATAAAGAAACACATTTTTTTTTAATATTTCCCCTGTAAGAAAACAGTTAAATGGTTTAAGGAAACTTCTTTCATGAACACCTTAAATTATCTTTATTTTTGTTTAACTTGTTAAGAAATCATTTTACCTTAAATGTTAATAATGTCAAAATCATGACTTGCCTAACAGTTTCAGAAATACCAGACGTCTCAAAGTAGAAATTCCTCTTGTATAGCTATCATTCAATTGATGTTTCGCCCACGTTCCTTTCTTTGTCAGTATAACATTAGAAATTACCAAACATGGTTATTGTCCAAATTGAGGTCAACATTTCAGTTTAAGTAATTATCCCATATACGAATGAGATGTTTCTTTTGTTAAACTTTGACCACGGTGTTAATAAATAATACAAAAACATTAAAGTGACCGAAAAACTTTTTTTTCAGTGAAAACAATGATACACAAAATGTTTACCTTTCTAGTGAACGTAGTATGCTAATTATCTTTGTAACTTCGCACATGTACACAATGTATGTCAATATTTGTCACAATAAATATCAATTTGACATGTTTAACACTTTTGTCGTGTAATGTATATTTCTTGTCACTTGTGTATATAATGTTTACCTTTCAACCAGTGAAGGTTTCACTATTTGGAATAAAGCTATTATTCCACAGATTACAATTGAATAGTGCTGGTGAGTGTTATTAGTATATCTTTATTTCTGAATAAGATATGTTAATTGATTTTCAAGTCGTATGACCTGTAGTATTTTTTTGCTTTGTTTTATATAGTAAATGACGGGTGAGTGATTCAGTATTAAATGACCCCGAATGACCCATGTTACTTTCTATAACTCGATCGCCCTTATTTAGCACATGTTTCAAATCACCTGGCTACATATCTGCTCTGTGCCCATTTTGCTGTGACAACCATTGAAAATTAAAAACTAAGCCAAAAACATCAGTCTCAGTCATTTTCTAATAGCTATGGGTTGTATTTATTCAAAAAATATTATCCATGGATAAGATAATCTCTCATCATTAATTTCTGCATAGTTCAATAGGTCTTGCGCATTATTTAATGTAACATGGACAGTTTTATTAATTTAAAGTGAGTAATTGTGAACTGTTATCATGTAAGAGCAATGTGTCATTCATAAAAAAATCATAACCCATTCAACACAGTGAATTTTGCTACCTTAAAGGTGTAGAATCGCATAAAATTTAATTGAAAAAATTCATCAAGCATTAAGGTTTATGTACCCTTCTGTAGCCATTTTTGTACGAATTTTTCAAACGTCAATTGTATCAAAACTAAAGATATAATACACAATAGAGATAGGCCATTTAGTACATGTTCCAAGGGGAAACTTGCTGCAAAGCATTATTTTTTACTGTTTCATTGCATTTGATAGAAAAAGAGGACTTTGTGGCAAATAAATCAAGATTTTTATAGAAAATCCACAGCCTTTATCCTTGTACTCTCATATTTGGCAATTTAATGACTGATAGATATAGGATTATTGCATGCAGTACTAGCATTGATTTCCTTAAAACAAGTTTATAAATGTAGTTATTGGTTAAGACAAGTATAAATATGGTCTCTTGTAGAACAAATTGTCTGATTCGAAATCATACCATGTCTTTTTTCTTATTGTCTGTTGATGTTTTTTTTTAAATTCTTTTTATATTCATAACATACCAAGAATTGACTTCTCACAGTTTGCAGTGGTGGGTAGGTGGTCAATGTGGTGTTTATGGTTGTCTACTGGTTCTTGCACCACAGAAGGGTACCACTTTACTTCTGGCTTCTTCTCTTCTATTACATCCTCAATCAATGTTTCAAAATAAATAAAAGGGAAGAATTAAAACATATTTTCATGTACTCATGATACACTAGAACAACCGGATGTTTTTAATATAATCCGCAGTTCCGTTTCAAAACATATGTAATCAAGTTCATTGATAAATGTTACTTTTTCAATTATTTAGTTTACTTAACGGTTTTCCTTGGAAAATTATAAAATATGAGTTTTAAGAAAATAATCTTAAATAAAATAATGTGAATGATCCTTTAAGATATGTTTGTAATATTTTTGTCGTTCCAAGCTTTAAATAAATATCTGTTTTGACATGTATACTCAATTGGTCATTATAAAAACATTATATTATGATATGGGAATAAAATTTAAAATATTTTTTATAACTACTTGTAACTTCTATGTCTTATAGGAACCTATGTTTCAATGTTGTATTTGATATTTTTGTCATAGATCTAATTTGCTGGTTTAGTGTATTGTTTACTTTTTTTTTTATTGTTGTGGGCTGTTTTTTTTTTTTTGTGAGTTCTGGTATGTCAGTTAACGGCTAGTTGTCTGTTGTTATTTATGTATTAAATTGTTATTTATGTATTAAATTGTCATTTTGTTTATTTTCTTCTCTTACAATGTACATCTTCTGACATCAGACTAAGACTTTTCTCCAACTGAATTTTAATGTGCGTATTGTAACGCGTTTACTTTTCTACAGCATGTACTTTGGCTAGAGGTATAGGGGGAGGGTTGAGATATCATAAACATATTCAACCCGGCCGCATTTTTGAGCCTGTCCCAAGTCAGGAGCCTCAGCTGGTGTTTATTAGTCTTGTATTACTTTTAATTTTAAGTCCTTATGTATAATTTGGAGTTTAGTATGGCGTTCATTATCACTGAACTAGTATATGTATTTATTTAGGAGCAGCTGAATGAAGCCTCCGGGTGTCGGAATTTCTCGCTGCATTGAAGACCTATTGGCGACCTTCTGCTGTTGTCTGATCTATAGTGGGGTTGTTATCTTTTGACACATTCCCAATTTCCATTCTCAATCTTATTTATGTATATTTTTTTATGTAAATATTTCTTATATTCTTACCAGCTGCAACACCAGTTTTTTTTACTGTCAGGGGGTCGATGTGTCTTTCCAAGTTTCAATTTGTTGATCGTGCCACACTGCGTACATTGAATGTACATCATTCCAGAAACAACTATTGGTCTCACCCCTAATGCGTTTGACAAGTGCATCTTTTCTAAACAATAAAACAGGACATGTTAACAGTGTATCTTCATGATTACAAATTCACTTTTTGTTCATATTTGAATTTTTTTTATTGATAGTGTGGTAATCCCTTCTACATATTTGACCCCCGTTCTCTCTACTTTTCTGAATTATTTTTAAGCACTCAGATTTTCCTGGAGTTGTCTTAACTTTCAAATGATTCCCAAAGAACTTCTTGATTTCTTCTTTTTCTGTGGTTGTCCATTTAACTCTCGTAGTTTTCTTTAAATTTTCTTTTACTAGTTTTTCCTTAAGGATTACTGTTTCATCAACATCAATATCATCAGCATCATTATTAATATCATAAACATCTTGTTGTTTTTCTTCAATATTGTGATTGTCCGTCTTCAAAATATCTAAATAGAACGTACAATAAGGTCACGAGTGCACATGGAGTTTCCCTAAATAGGTGTAATACCAACATTGATTTTTCCCCTATTAGTCTTTGTTAAATTGGCACTTTTAAGAAAATTGTATAGTATTTACCTTTATTTCAACCAAAGAAATACTTTGCATGTATAAAGTTTAATCCTTTCCAGTGCTACAGTGCAAAATTTCACACTACATTTCATTGCATATAAGAAACTAACCAGCACAGGAAGTAAACAACCCAATTTTTACACTGTTATTTACTGGTTACCTGCTTTGGTAACTATGTAACCTTAACGCTCCAAAATATTTTATAAGAGCATCAAATAAAAAAGAATGCTGCTTTTAGACATCCAACATACATATTTTCGACTCAGAAAAATTTAAGTGCACTGAAATGCAGGGTTAATTTTCTACAGCTGTCAAATTCAAGGGAATATTTTTGAAGGCCTACTTTCGTATGCAACCGGATGTGACGTACCATGATTTGGTGGTATTACACCTCAACACAACGAGAATCAAAGCGCGAAAGCGCTGTAAAGGCAGTTAATTACAGGTTGTGTGTATTTCTAGTCCAGTTATATCATTATCTTCCATAGAACAGAGTTGGTTTGTAGTATTTAAGATTTAGAGTTCTCTTGTACCTAGTTCACCTATATCTATAGTCTACTGTTTACAGTATATTTTCTGTACCTCGCCATGAAATGCATTTTTAAGACATAAGAACTTTTCCTTTTTAATGTAAATAAAACTATTTTTAATTATTGATTATATACACATATTCAATTACTCCTATCCTATGAAAATAATTCACAAAGATTGACTAGTCTCCGTTCTGTGTGTATTGCTAGAACATCAAGTAAAATAATGGTTAATGTACATAGTAACATGTCAACTCTTTTGAAGACAGAACTTTTTTAAAATTCTCCCTCCAAGCAAAATTATTTTTCAGTATAAACATGATAAAGTTATCTACCTGTATTAATGACCTAGAGACTCTCAAGAGACTGTGTCGCTCACCTTGGACGGTTTATGTGCATGTTAAACAACGGACACATATAAAATGACAAAATTGTGTTTTTGATGATGGGGATGTGTTTGTAGATCTTTCTTTACTGAACATTCTTGGTGCTACAATTATCTCTATCTATAATAAACATGGCCCAGTATTTACAGTTGAAAATATTTTTTAAAATTAACAAAAAATACAAAAATTGATGAAAATTGTTAAAAATTGACTATAAAGGGCAATAACTCTTTAAGGGGTCAACTTAAAATTTTGGTCATATTGACTTATTTGTAGATCTTACTTTGCAGAACATTATTGCTGTCTACAGTTATCTCTATCTATAATAATATTTAAGATAATAACCAAACTCTGCAAAATTTCCTTCAAATTACTAATTTGGGGGCAGCAATCCATCAACGGGTTGTCAGATTTGTCTGAAAATTCCTGGGCAGATAGATCTTCACTGAAGAGACAATTTCACCCTATGTCAGATTTGCTCTAAATGCTTTGGTTTCAGAGTTACAAGCCAAAATCTACATTTTACCTGTATGTTCTATTTTTGGCCATAGTGGCCATCTCGGTTGGTTGACCGGGTCTAACCACACATTTTTTAAATTAGATACCGCAATGATGATTTTGGCTAAGTTTGGTTAAATTTGGCACAGTAGTTTCAGAGAAGATTTTTTGTAAAAGTTTATGGACGACGAAACCAAGTGATGAGTCAGGTCAGGTGAGCTAAAAAGGAGTTTTTAATCAAGATAACAATGACATCTGGTGGCCATAAAAGCTGTCTCATTAGCATTTTAACCACTTCCCATATTTGCTTTTAAGACAATAGAAGAAAATTATTCAATGCAAAAACAAAACTTACTTGTAAATATGAAATTCTCTTTACAGTATGAGTTTTTCTCATTGTTGGAGATTGTACAGTAGTACAGTCCTGTAACTGCTTATACCCATTTCTTATCCCCTTTAGTTTGATAAACTCACAGAATATCATATATTTACATTGTGCCACATCTCCTTATTTTTATATGCATTACAATAACATGAACAATTGTAATTCAAATCTATATATCAAATCAAAATGAATTTCACAACTTTCATTCATGCATCCTTTGGAAAAATATAAGTTCTAAAATGACACAATATATGTTTATTTATATAAAAATAATATTTAGTTTTCGACTCTTAACAGGTATAAACAAGAATGCGTCCCCAGTACACGAATGCCCCACTCGCACTATCATTTTCCATGTTCAGTGGACCGTGACATTGGGGTAAAAACTCTAATTTGGCATTAAAATTAAAAAGATCATATCATAGGGAACATGTGTACCAAGTTTGAAGTCGATTGGACTTCAACTTCATCAAAAACTACCTTGACCAAAAACTTTAACCTGAAGAGGGACAGACGGACGGACGAACGGACGAACAGACGAACGGACGCACAGACCAGAAAACATAATGCCCCCCTACTATCGTAGGTGGGGCATAAAAATGCACAGCTGTGTCATGATTTGTGAAATCTGTGCTGAAAACATAGGCATTTATGGTGTTTGAGTAATTCCATCTGTGAAGCTCAACATTAGCTCGTCAGTTGGTGGTGGACAGTTATAAACCTTTCCTGCAGGATGAATGTACATCTGTTCAGGAAAACCAATTTCACAAATCAAAACTTTCCTCTAGATTTCTCCTACAATATTCATCCAGTTTAGTTCTTTTGGTTTAACGGGACACCGTCCTGATTTTTAATTTTGTAAACCATTCAGTCTCTTGCTTACAAATGGTGCATGAAAATAGGATGGGAATGCATGGCAGTAGACAAGTCTCTATAAAGTGGGTATGTGCCCTGAAAAAAGTTTTATAACATTAGCTTTTTTGAAACTTGTGAAAGACTTGTGCAACACACATACCTAAATAACTATAACATAGGTGGAGAGCATCATTCATGTCAATGTTTTGTTCCTGTTTACATTGTCATAGATATTTTTCAAGAAAGCCCGAGGCATAGCTCATGAATTCTTGTCATTACAACCGAAATTTACATAATTACTGCTAAAATAATTATCAGTATAATATATCTCTTGTAGAAAAACCATACAATTGTAGTATTAACCAAAAAATGTCAAACAGATGATATTGAATCGTAATCCCAAAAGTTATGACGTCTTGAATTCACCCCCCTTTTTATTCTAAAACGATAATTGCGGTTGCAAACAGACTTTGGTTTACTTGCATGGCGATTATATAAATAACAGTATATATTTCTTAAAGAAAATAAAGTTTTAACATGAATAGTTTCCTGAACGTAGTCGTTTTCAGTAAAATGTGCCTTGCAAACAACAGCTGATTGATATGGGTTCTACGATTGCATCGCACATGACAATCTACGTTTGAGCCATGGCGTTGATCCAACTTTTCCTTCTTATTAAGTCATTTAGAAATGCAAGTCCTCCTCTTAAATGACACTCAGGTACACACCAACAAGGATTAGGCATCGTTAATTGTGTGATTGTTTTACAGTGCAAAAAAGGACGGAACTGACTGGTCTCACTAATAAGAGACAAGAAGAATTTTAGAGACAAACAGCGACAAGAAGTTTAATTTAGTGACGAAGCGACAATAACTAACAAGGGACAAGCGAATCGTAATTCTCTCACGAGGCTATTCTCATTTGATGTGATAGGGTGAAGCTACACCTATCAAATATGTCCCTATGAAAAAGAAGAATTTCACTGTTAGAAAGGAAATGATATTGCATGGTTTTGATTCAATAAATTCTTTAAAAGGAAATTGAAATTTTTTTGTTTTGATGGCCAATTTTTAGCGTGTGCATAAAATATATATTTTTTTTATATCTAATAAAAACTAATCCCTTTCTTCTAAATAAAAACATATTTTTATCTATCAATGTACAGTAATATAAAAAATGTTTTATAACCGCCCCTATAATAAAAAATAATGCATGTTTTTTTTAATATCTATGGGGAATAAGTTGTTGCAATGACATTTTTTTTATTTATGTATAGTCGCTATATAGTCTTCTTGACGCTTCTTCTCGCTAAATTAATAATATTGTCGCTTCTTATCGCTATTTTAATTTTATTGTCGCTTTTATCACTTTTTGACGCTTCTTGTCTTTAATTAGTGGAACCCTATTCAGGAACGATAATTTCATATTTTACATAACTGAGACCGAAATAACTATAACGTCATACGGCTTCACGTACAGAAATACTTTAAATTGTATATTATGCAATATAATTCACGGTCAGTCGACTTTTAATTATAATCTCATGTTATATCAACGAGTGAAATGATTTTAAAATATCTTTAGATCGCAAATAGTACTCGAAATTGAACGGACCTCTTTCCACACGGAATTCGAATAATGATAGTTTGTAATCAGATTGACTGCTTATAATGCAAAAGACACATTAATAAACAGATTTTTAAAACGAACAATACACACTGATCGTTTCTTTATTTCCCAATGTAAATGAAAGGAACAAAAACCAATACATACCACAAAAAGTAGAGGAGAAATTTAAACATTTCCGGATCTATTTCTTGCAAAATGACCCCCAGCAGAGATTTGCGTAAGGAAAGATGAACCTCATGACTTGAAAGTCAGGCCTTAAAGCACTGCCTTTAAAAATCCTGCACTCTCAGACATGTTCTTTTTTTAATAATATCCGGGATTTAAGAAAATTATTGACTAGTTTATTGATTGATACAGACAAAAATCGATATTTATTTATTGTAACTGACTGTTACAAGTACAAATTTATAAACAAAAAATACTGTTTAAAAAAGAGACGTCTGGTTGTCAACTCATTACGGTTGTAAGTATGGTTTCTCTCAGTCTGATCTACTATAGTTTACACTCAATGACTAAGTGGATTGTCATCGACAAAAAATTCTTTGATTTCATCAACTTTCTCATTACTCAACAGTGTAAGGTGAGCAGGAAGCAGACAAAGAGCTAGAGTACTTGTGTTTCCAGTGTATTTTGCACTCATTCGTCGTGATTTTCATAAAAAGACATGCGACTATTTTGTCCTATTGATTATTCCATGACGGAAATATTATCTTAGCTTTTTATATCAACCAAAATTTTTCCTGCACTGATGTATCTTTGGTTTTTTCCCTTTCTACTGGCTACCTCATTAATCCAGCAGGATTTTGACCTCCAGTTGTAACCAAATTTTTTTGCAGGACTATGGTCCAATCATTGAAAAAATTAATCTTTTATCTTCTCTATATATACCTCTTTTATTATTTTTTATGCATTCATAAGAAAGTTGCAGCATTTTAAAGGTTAATGATTGGAAGCAGAAATCTTCATTCATTTGAACATAAAACAGCTTCTGTAATAGACATACATCAATCAAAAACAAATTCAAATATTTCTATTTAGCGACGAAAAATTTTGAATGAAAAATTGGGAAGACATAAGCAAGAAAGGTCCAGGTGACATATCTGCATTGAACTATGGTTCCGGTTTTTTTTTTAGTGTTTAAAAGTCTATTTTTTATATAATTTTTCCATCTTCTGGGTTTGCGAACCTGTCAACCTATGACATGTGTGTGTCAATCGCCGTAGATCCATCAGTCGTTACATTGTCAATCCGTTTACGATGTGTTGTTTTAAAAGCTGCACAACCTTTCAAAACTTGCAATTTGGTTGAGTTGTTAAGAGATAAACTTAAGTCACTTCTGTTTAACCGAACAAGAGTTGAGTGCGTCATTGTCCGAATTACTTCACGTATTGTTAACACTTCTCCCTGAATCAAGTATTTGGCACAACTTTTTGAAATTTTGGATCCTCATTGCTCTTCAACTCCGTCAAAGACGGAATAATTATTCATCTTATGATGCGTCTTTTCATTTTTACATAAAACTTACCACGAAGGATCAATCTCAATTCAAGGTTTTTTTTTTTGGCTTAGGTGCGTCTCCTTAAACAACTCAAGTTACACAAATATGTTAATGTTGCACAAAATATATAGTTGGTGGTATTGTACTCTTTAATCACTCAAGTCTCATGATGGTCCCTGCATAACCCCTTCCCTATTTTTTCTTCATCAATCAAACTATAAAATAGAAAACAAAAGTGAGTAGGCTCAATGGGTCACAGAAAACAGTAATCTTCGTTTGATTTAAGATAGTCCTAGGGTGGACAGTGTGATACTTTGAAACGAAATGGCAAATTTAATTTTTAAGTTTATTTACCTATGATGATCACCTAGAATTCTAAAACTCCAACTTAACATATGTACCTGATGTGTTTAAAACCCGACAAACTCATGGGTGTCCTTATTATCCCACAGCCAAGGCCGGGTAGAAATATTTAACAGAACATGTCCCTGTCACACACTCTACCACATATACACAGGGCGGTACAGGAAAGCACAGCCTTCAAACATTTAAATCTTCCTCTGCAACCATTCTGTGTTTTTCCATCACATTACTACTGTATTTTGCACTGTTAATAATAAACGTTAAATAAGTCATACAAACTGTAACTAAATGTTCCTTATGGTATCTTATTTATACTTTGTATCTATAGTTTTCATCTGAAAAGAAATGTTGACCCAATGGCAAAAAATTAGAACAAAGGGTTCAAATGCCGTTTTTGTTGGGTTTTTTTTTTCCCTCAAAATCTAAAGCTTTAAGAACAGGAGGTAAATTTATTCATTTCAGTAATTATCTGTCTGTCCTGAAATTTTCAGACGAAGTGAATACCCCATTGTTAGGTTGCTGCCACTATATTTTAAAAGCACATTTCGCAATTTCTTGAATATTATTATAAACATGTTCTCGCATTAATTTGCACTTCTCTTGAATGCAAATTGGAACCACAATTTTTAAGGTAGAATTACCAAACTTAGTAATAATATACCTATACCCATAGATAAAGCAATTTTTTTTAAAACTCTAATTGATTTGTCTCGCCCCGTTCGGTAATACGAGTGATATTAGTGTCAATATCTCATAGGATATTTGTTTTTCCTTAGGATTTAATCCTACAGAATATTTAGAAATCCTATAGGATAAAGTCATAATCCCGTATGATATTCATAATATCCTAAAGGATTTTAATATCCTATGGGATTTATAATACCTTAGGAATACAAATATATCCTATAGGATAAATTTTCTCCCTTAGAAAAAAAAAGAGAATCCTACAGGATATTTTTTTCCTATAGGATATTCTGACCGTAAAAGAATCATTAAGGATAAAAAAAAAATCCTATAGGATTTACAAAGATCCTAAGGGAGAAAAAAAATCATTGGGAAAAAAATATAGGGAGGAATAAAAATCCTAAGAGAGGAAGAAAAATAAAAACCTACGGGAGACCAAATGACACAGAAATTACCAACTTTAGGACACCAACTACTGTTCAAAGAAAGGTATTTTTCCTAACATCACTACACCTTGATGTCGGGCAATTATACCATTTAGGATAACTCGCCACTTCTAGAAAATGTGTTGGATATAGGTAAATAAAGGTCATGGAATTAGCACAACTATTAGTTATTTGTGAGTGATATGTTATATTTTGATAATTTTTTTCAGAATCTACAAGGAAAAATATTATAAACATATCAAGAAATCCAAAGAAAATCCAAGCATGTATACATCAGTAATCATTAACAATATGGATCATTCTAAAACCAATCTACCAAGGTTTCCATTACATTTTGAGGTACATTTATTTTATAAGGACCAAAGGTTCAGGTTGCACTTATTTCCCCAAAAAATATTGTTTATAATAAATGCAAAGCTTGTCAATATATATAGTTCATTTTCGTTAGATATTTTTCTAGGTCATGACATACCTAGTTATGTTTGAATAATCATTTTCTTAACAATATTTTCTAGTAATTGCTGATTTTATACAGATGCAAAAGGGATTTAAATTATAAACCTGAAAGGTCAACCATCAATAAACCTATAACAGAAAAACTACTTCTAGGTGTAATCCATAAATCTGAGATTTTCAAAGTCCAGATCATTTCGTTCTTGCACGTGATACATCATATGTAAAAAGTTTTAACAATACAATGAACATGTTTCAGGATAAGAGAATTGTGTTTAGTGATGCAAATTATAATACACGAGCCTGTTTAGCTGTCTGTCACTGGAATGAAAATGTGGACAGAGGCTTTACATCTATTTGGAATCCTGAAAGGAGAAATGCACCAAGAAAGCATGAAAAATTATAAACCTCCATCTTACTCTTATAGGAACAATATATGAAGACAAATAAACTCCATTTATCTGTGACCACAATTTTGATAGACAAGACAGTTTTCTAAACTATAAAATACTACATAAAAATATGAAATTGTATGACAAAAAAATTTGGAGTTATATAAAAAAAAAAAAAAATAAAGAAAGTTGATTATTTTTTTTTTAATTTTAATTTTTATTCTATATATATACATGTATATTTAATCTGGAAATTAAATATGATTGATTGATTGTTGGTTGCTAAACGTCCAGTGGCAAATATTTCATGCATATTCAGGACGAGAACAAGTTCACAATAAATACAATAGGTAGGTTGTTGTAATAGAGGCCATCTAGGATGATGGTCGGGGAAATTTGGACTGCCACTGGAAAATGAGGGTATATTGGATAGGGACAGAAATTTTGCCTTGCAACAGGCCACCTACGGACCCCTCAAAGAGTTGTTGCAAGGGTTCTTAACGTGCAAAGAGCGTGGCACTCTCTTTACACGAGGCATCGGATTTAACGTCCCCCTTCTGACCGGACGTGACTGCGAACTTGATACATCCCGCACAGCCAAACGGACGCCCCACTTCAGCAAGCGTTTTACTGCCGGTCGGGAGAAGACCAAGTGACCATATTTCTATTCCCCAGTCACCCTTGGGGGGGAAATTAAATATGTAAATAATGTGTACAGTAAAATATTTAATTTGCATTTACATTTATTTCTTGTCTATTCAACATGTGTTGTTGTTTACATTATCACCATCAGCTGTTTATTCCATTTCTTATCTATCTAAAGACCGCCCATATCCAAATAGGTTTAATTGCTGTAGGGGTGTAAAATGTTCTAGTTCATCCCTGGTCTTTAAAGTCTTTTCAGATAGGATTTCAAGATCAAGTATGATATGGATAAATAGTTGAAAATGGAAATAGACCACATCAGAAGGTCACCATAAGGTCTTCAATGAAGCGAAAAACTTGCGGTCGTATAAAAACTAATTTATAAAATTATTTTGTTTTTACTTATAGCTGTATTTGGCTCAAGTCTCTTGAATTCTTTCAAAAGCTGCCATCAATATTGAAACACATAAGCATATATTTGGTAAATCCTTCATTCATAGTTGCATTAAGATTTTTCAAACATAAATAAGCCCCCAAGGGTGACTCGGGAAACGAAAAATGGTCACTTGGTCTTCTCCCGACCGGCAGTAAAATGCTTACCGAAGTGGGGTGTCCGTTTGGCTGTGCGGGATTTATCAAGTTCGCAGTCACGTCCTGTCAGAATGGGAACGTTAAATCCGATGCTTTGTGTAAAGAGAGTACCACGCTCTTTAAACGTAAAGATCCCTTGCAACAACTATTGGAGGGGTACGTAGATGGCCTATTGCAATTTCTGTCCCTATCCAATGTACCCTTATTTTCCAGTGGCAGTCAAAATTTCCCCGACCATTATCCCGGATGGCCTCTGTAATGACAAATGGTAAAAGCATACATAATCATTACCAATTTTACACGATATCAAATTCAATGACAAGATAATCCTACTTCTTTATTTGTACTTTTTATGCCCCACCTACTATAGTAGAGGGGCATTATGTTTTCTGGTCTGTGCCTCCATTCGTTCGTTCGTCCGACTTCAGGTTAAAGTTTTTGGTCAAGGTAGTTTTTGATGAAGTTGAAGTCCAATCCACTTGAAACTTAGTACACATTTTCCCCATGATATGATCTTTTTTATTTTAATGCCAAATTATAGTTTTGACCCCAATTTCATGGTCAACTGAACATAGAAAATGAAAGTGCGAAGTTCAGATTAAAGTTTTTGGTCAAGGTAGTTTTTGATGAAGTTAGAGTCACAACTACTTGAAACTTAGTACACATGTTCCCTATGATATGATCTTTCTAATTTTAATTCCAAATTAAAGTTTTGACCCCAATTTCACGGTCCACTGAACATGGAAAATTATAGTGCGAGTGGGGCATCCGTGTACTATGGACACATTCTTGTTGAATTCTATCTTTGTTATGTTTGCGTTAAATAGTCAATGGTTTTCTCACAATCGTCTTTTAAATTAAAAAAAAATATTTCTCAATGTTTAATTTCCATTATATATTAATTCAGTTTGAACAACAATGGTGAAGTTTCATTTCATTATTTACCACTAGACTTTAAACAACCCACAACCAATCAATCCTTATCACTTTTTTTGTTGAAGGCCATGTCTCAATGCTAAAAAGTTGTATTTGTTTCATGGACAAACAATATTTGCTTAGAAAATAAAATTATATTTCTTCTATTTTACTGTGACTTTTATTATGAATAAAATATGCTTTATAATTCACTTAACAACACTTTTGTTTTAAGCAAAACTACCAGTAGCAAGAGGTGGCATAACTAGCTTTCATTGTTCTGTTGATGTTCCTTGTATACTATGAATTGGTGTCAACTGCCAATAATTGGTTAAAGAAAACATAAAGAAAATATTGTATACCAGCCTAGTAATGCTCTTCATCTTTTTACTTATTTGGCTTAATAAATATTTTGATATATTTTATCAGCTGAATAAAGAAAGAGAAATACTATACTGATTTCGATTTACTATGATTTACTATCATTTACGCATTCATTCATTCATTCATTCATTCATTCATTGACAGACTATGACAATAGACTTTCACTATACTTTCTGCACGATAATTTAATGCATGTAATCCCGCCACAAATTGTCTGTACTATATATACTGTCTACCCGTAAAAATACGGGTATTCACACTTACTCAGCACATTAGATCCCGCAATAGAGCTGCGGGATCTATAACTTTTTCCCTATTTTCAGGTAAGCACATTTTCACTTTTAAAGGCCTTTTATTGCATGTTTTGCCTGTCAAATTCACGGTCCAAATTATAAGGAAACTTTTAATTACATAATTGTAATTCATTTATTAATGTATTTTCAGTGTGAATAAAATATTGGAAAGCTTATACTAGTCACTTATCAGCCCAAATAGAATAAAACCATGTGGCCAAATGACCCTGTGACAAAATGGTGAGTCTTGTGAAGACGAAACGCGCGTCTGGCGTACTAAATTATAATCCTGGTACCTTTGATAACTATTGTATACTGTGGATTATGGATATGTTCCAGAAAACCTGTAATGTGGAGTTATCTGAAACCTCTTCACAAAAGGTTTAGCAAACTAGAAGATGGGGTTGAGATGAAAGATAACAAAGATGAAATTTTTACTATGTATGCTCGTCTTTTTAATTGTGTATGTGATCTTCCAGCAAAATGGAGGTTATGGATGGTGCTATTGTTACCAGCTTCACTTACAATGATTTATATGACGTGGGCATATAAACTTTATTCTGTCCAATTGTCCCTTTGTTTTGCGCTAATGTTGTAACACCTCGCGTGCATCCAAAAATCACAAGCTTTGTTTTGGTGTTGGTTCTTTTTTTTTGTATCTCGCCTTCTTCTCAACCCTTCCCTCCCCACAAACTCTGAATTTTTAAATGTCATCGGTGCTTGTTTTCTATATAATGAAGCTGTCTTTTGTACCTCTGCTGACGCTACTATATTGTTGTTAGCATTACTAGATGTCCCTAATTTGAGATAAAATTTGGGTGCGAATGACGATGCCTGATCTTACGTAGTAGGCTGCTGGGTACAGGTATCAACAGATAAATTCTAGAACCATAATATTTAAAATAAACTAAACAAACAAAACACAAAGACATGCAACTAAATAAAACATGAAATAAACATCCATTGTGGTCAATTCAGATATAAAATATATATAAGTAGCAAGAATGTTAAGTAAAGAAAGATCCACCACCAAAACACAATTTTGTCATGATCCATCTGCGTCCTTTGTTTAATATGCACAAAGACCAATTTTAGCGACACAGGCTCTTATGAGCTTTTAATTCATATTTATCTTTGCCCTTGTTTTTGGCTTATAAAGTAACAAGAGGGTACTTTGGTAGTTGTTGAAATTTTTTGGCTTATTATGTTTGAATAACACCATGTGAAATGTCCCTTCATTTAAATATTTGAAAGATAGTTGCTTTAACATGTACCAGACTTGGTAAGTCATCACCATCAACAGTAGTGTTGGTTGGATCATTGTCATCCTGGAAGAGACAAAAAAAGAAAATAAAGTTCAATTTTGTCATGTATCTTACATTGTAGTATGTGTCTAATCAAACTTAAGAGGTAATACATATATGAATTGTTAGGAAAAGCTTGATTCATGAATGTATTGGTAAAAGATTTAGTATAAGCATAATGATAACTTAACCTGACTTCGTCTTTCTCGGTTTATCCATGACTATTCATTAATGAGACCCCTCATAGGATTCCTAGTTATTTGATTTTTTTAATTTGTTGTACATGGCAGTTGCTTAATGGGAATAATATATATATTTCCCGGGCTAGCTCGGCTACTGATGTTGGTCTGATAATGTTCATTTCTTGTCTGGCACCTTTTATGCACCTAGCAAACTTGAAGTCAACTAGGTCTAAAGGATGGTTGTGGAAGGTTTTTCCTACAAAAGCTTTTAATTCTTCAATTGACACACTAAAACACTAGGACTCTCCAGATATAAACCTAATCTATTTTAGCCAAGCCAGCTCATTGTTGTTGTGCAAAAAAAGAACTCAATATCGCCAACACAATTGTCGAAGAGCACCATTAAATACTTCTCCCTGTGGTCAGCCTATCAATATTAAAACTGCAATATTTCTTCTTGGATTTAACACTTGATGCCTCACACTCTGGACACTGAAAGTCGAAAGGTTTCACTGAACTGCCAAAAACAGGATGGGTGAAAGTGTCTTTCACAAGTATTGCAAAACCAATATAACTCGTCGATTTTTTTGTTCTTGCGAATACATTCTTTTTTTTCCGCCAACTTTGTTTGATTGAAAGATAAAAGATCTCGGTTGTTTTGCAGAGTATGAACTGAATTCTGTTGTGTTGTTTTTCAGGGTCTAATTGGAAAAATACCATAATACCTTTGCAGGGATTCGATAAGTTTCATCAAATAAACTTTGGTCCGTTTTTTACATCCTTCTGGAGCATGAGCGAATCGTACAAGTTGAGATATATAAACACCATGAGATGGTGCCAAGGGAATGTCACGATCTTACAAAGGATAATTAACGATAAGAATCGAATATCATCTCTTTTATCATAAATTGTGGTATTAAACTTCCCACAATTGTCCTTGGTCCATGCAAAACATCAATGGCGGAAATAAGTTGGAAAGTTTTACATTTGGTCAAAACAGGTTGTTTCTAGGGATCACTTAAACACTAGGACTCTCCCAGTATAAACCTTATCTATTATAGCCAAGCTAGCTCATTGTTGATGTGCAAAAAAAAAGAACTCAATATCGCCAACACAATTGTCGAAGAGCACCATTAAATACTTCTCCCTGTTGTCAGCCTGCTCAATGAACATGATTCTAAAGGTTCCATTTTTTTAGTGGCATGATGAAAAATAGTAATTTGAGGTATAACGTTGTCAGTTAAGTGAAACTCCTTCATTTGCAACATCTCTTCATTGGATAAATCTCTTTTCACTGGCTTGTGTCGTCCTGTTGAAAGTTGTTTTAAAATTTCTTATGCCTCTACCTTAAGGTAACTTCCGACACTAAGGGAGACAACAACGTTTCACTGGTATTAGACTGGTTTACGATTTACGTCATTGTATATATCGCCTTTATTACGATGTCACGGTAACAGCTTTGTTGTCGTCTGGTAACGGATAAACAATACTAGTTAGTCAATATAATACTTTTTTTCGTCATGGGTCGCATACGCAGGGGAGGACAGTTCATCAAAAAGGATAAATTAAAGCGCTCTTTGAGAATGAATAATTTAAATAGCCTCAGTCGGGAAGACCACACTTATACTCTCACTAATAATTCGCAAGATGTAAGTTTTTGTGAGTTGGACGTTGGACAATCGGTGTCCGTTCACAGTGACCCTTCTTTTGACGAAACATGGAAAGAAGGTCGTCGGGTAGTCGAACTGCTCCACCTCGCACAGAATCTCTTCTGCAAAATGTGTAACTGTCCCTTGCAGTTAATTGCACAATTAAGGTGAATGAATAAAGCAAAATGACTTGAAGTACATGTTGGTATATAATTTTCTTTAGGGTTTACAGTATTATTAGTGAATCATTAGTCATTATAAGAAATTTATATAAGTCTTTGATCTATAAGTATAAATGTAGATATGGATTTACAATCATATAAATAAATTATAAATAAAAAAATATTATATTCCAAAGAAGTCAGAACTTGAAATATTGTATTGTAATATTTAGATTTAGTATTATCTAAATTACCAATATGCAGACTGCTGTTTCACATTAAGCACAATATCAATGTTTTTAGATTAAAAATACTTGATTTTTTAGGAATGATACATGCAGGAATTGGGGCCACACATGTCAACAATTTTCTTGGTGCATTGAATGTTCCTCCTGTGAATTCCGCCACCATCAAGAAAAAGGAAAATGAAATTGGGAAAAAAATATTAATTAGTAATGGAAAGGTAATTTAATAATAATATTATTTAGGCAGATATTTCTTAAGCAATGTTTTGATAATTTTACAAAGTATATATAGTAGAGTATAATGAGGACTGTATATTTAATTTTGCCCTTGCCGTCCGAGAAAATTAATTAGGTTTATACATGATTCAGATCTTGGTTATAATTTTAGGTTCAGGGTCAAAATTTAAAATTAGATTAATTGCTTCGCTGACCATAGCTGGATACGACCTCAGAGGAACCGTATTACTTCCATCGGGCTAACAGCTGCTGTTGTACTAAACTGAACAAAATGAATGGAGCAAAAAGGTCACATTGTATGCACCGACAATTTTACAAAAACGTTGTGCTGGCTTTCAACTTAAGGGCTCGTTGTATAGGTATGGTAGGCACGATAAGGAGTAACCGTAAATAATAACCCAAAACTATGCAAAGAAAGTAACAAATGTATTTGTATAAGGTGTAAGTTTTTCTCCACTGTTTCCTACCAGTTACTATTTGGTCAGCCGTAGCAACAGCGGGATGACGCCGAATTGATTTAGTAAAATATGACAAAATATTAACGTTTGTAAATTAAACTTAAATGTATTTCTTTTTTAATTGACACTTTGAAAAATACAACCTGTTCAGTCAATTGAAAGTTGATTGCTTAACGTCCAGTGGCAAATATTTCATGCATATTCAGGACAAGAACAAGTTCACAATAAATACAATAGGTAGGTTGATACAATAGAGGCCAACTGGGATGATGGTCGGGGAAATTTGGACTGCCACTGGAAAATGAGGGTATATTGAATAGGGACAGAAATTTTGCCTTGCAACAGGCCACCTACGGACCCCTCAAACATTTGTTGCAAGGGTTCCTAACGTGCAAAGAGCGTGGCACTCTCTTTACACGAGGCATCGGACGTGACTGCAAACTGCATACATCCCGAACAGCCAAACGGACGCCCTACTTCGGCAAGCGTTTTACTGCTGGTCGGGAGAAGACCAAGTGACCATATTTCTATACCCAAGTCACCCTTGGGGTACCCTGTTCAGTTGAAAATGATTGACAATACAACGACTATAATATCGCGGAAATTCCCAGTGCTCAATTTCGATCAATTCGTAGAAACTTAATTTTTAATCCCATCAACAAACAACAAACCGTAAGTAACCAAGAGCAAGGTGATTCGAGTACATATTTTTTGTATGCATGAACAAGACAGATCACAAAGAAAGGTTTAAGAAGGATTGAAAACAGGAGACCATGGTTGTCAATTGAAAAAAAATAACAATTTGACTAGCTGTACGTGGTGTGAACAGCAATGGACCACTGCAAAGCTTGAGACTTTGAAATCGCATGACACCAGTAATTCCCATATATAAAACAGGGATATTATTGCTGGGATATCAAAAGCAGCTGGTGATTTAGAAACAAGCCACGAAGTAAGTTGAATCACTCAACATACCTGTAATTGACATATTGTCTTTATTGTTTATTGCTTTGTCTTTGGACCTTTTCTTATTTTGAGTGGATGTCTAAACTAGATCAAATGAAAGGCTTAGATGTTGGGCCTACCTGAACAGGAAACGGGCAAAATAATTTACAGACTGCATTGCTCGAGTCCAGATGAACACCATCAAAGACAATATTCACAAGGCCAAATTTGTATGTATACTATCAGAAGGGAGCACGGATGCCAGTGTAACAGAAATTGAGATAATCTACACCAGAGGGTGTTTTAAGTAAATATGCATATTGAATTATAGAGATGGAGTAAATACACGCTTTGATAAGCTCAGTTGGTCAAGCTAATGTGTATCAGCTGTGATACTGTAAGGATTTTGTGTGTATTCCTTAAGCATTTTAAGTCTTAGTTAGATTCTGAAGGACTTGTATTTAAAGTTAATATGTGAAAACTTTGTAGCTAACTGTCTACGGACTATAATAAGTCGAAAGTAATGTACATTTGTTAATAAACTTGTTTATATAAATATCGTATTATTTAGTTACTGGGAATTTAGCACATAATATATTGTGCCATAGATGGTTATGTCCGTTCGTCTGTGTCGGTGTTGACCTCCCCTCGATCACGTTACAATAAAATGAATGGATGAATATTTATTGCAAAAGCACAGACATTCTATGACAAAATTAACAACATTTACTACATAATATAAAACACGAATAGACAGCAGAAAACAAAAGATTGAATAATACAATGACACTACATATAAAGTTATGAGACTATATCTGATCGAATATTCCATGCAGCTTTTAATTTTTTTTTATCTTTTGGTCCTCGATGCGGTTCAACTTTGTACTGGTTTCGGCTTTCAAACTTTTGTATCTGGGCGTCACTAGTTGGTCTTGTGTGGACAAAATGCACTTCTGGCGTATTAACATTTTAACTTGTTGGCTGTTGTTCGTGTGATTCTTTGTCAATTGTGTTCTCCAATTTATTTATATGGTAGTCCTGTGGTGTTGTGTTGTCATTTTGATGTTATATTTCACATGGCCATATAAGTGCGAGGTTTGGCATGCCACAGAACAAGGTTCAACCCACCATTTTTTCCTTTAAAAATTACCTGTACCAAGTCAGGAATATGGCCATTGTTATAGTATAATTCGTTTCTGTGTGTGTGTTACATTTTAACATATGGGGTAATAGCATTTGTTCATGTGCACTGGCCTGGGTCCAGTATTCTCATGTTTAGTCGTGGATTTTTGCAGCACATTTGTCTTTATTGAGAAGACATAGTGCTGCCAACCAACAAACTCAAAGTCACTTTGGTGATGGACCGAAAACACTGGCACACTCCTTCTGGAGTCTGAGCGCGGAGATGATGTTGTTGCAGTACTCGTCCCTGGAAGCAAAAAGACGGCCCTGGGTCTGTGTTCTCTGCTTGCGCTGGTACCTTTGGGGCTTGCCTTCAGACACTAGCTTAAGCTGTAGAGGAATATCGAAGTCTTCCTTAAACAGTTCGATATCCAAGATATAGAAAGGCACTGGTCCTCTGGTGCAGACTGGTGTTGACACTGTTGTGCCACCACTATTTCTCTTTTCCGTCCCATGGAATTCATCACATACAACTATTTAGTCAACATTGTTTAGGATGGGTCCACTTTCACTAGTCAGTGCACCTACTGCTTAAGTACTAGTTGCATATATTTTTATCGAGAACATGTATATAATGTGACGTGTACATGTACTCTCTTGTAGTCCAAGTTCATTTGAATAGTTTAAACACTCACGTCAAGCATGATGTACATTTACCCCACAGTTATAAAAAAAAATATTAGAAACATTATTTGTCATTTCCATTATAGAGTAGAACACACCCGCAAAATCGCGGGCATTGAGAGCTTGGTTGTAAGTATATAAACTGTTGAATGGAGAATTGTTTTTTTCAAGATTTCATGTCTGGAAAATTTCAGAAAAAATATCAAAATCTATAGGTACATGTACTTTGAACCAGTTTTATCCCGCTCCCTTGTTTCCAAAGTAACACCCCAAGGGTGACTGGGGTATAAGAAATATGGTCAATTGGTCTTCTCCCGACCGGCAGTAAAACGCTTGCTGAAGTGGGGCGTCCGTTTGGTTGTGCGGGATGTATCAAGTTCGCAGTTTCGTCCGATCAGAAGGAGGACGTTAAATCCGATGCCTCGTGTAAAGAGATTGCCACGCTCTTTGCGCGTTAAGAACCCTTGCAACAACTCTTTGAGGGGTCCGTAGGTGGCCTGTTGAAAGGCTAAATTTCTGTCCCTATCCAATATACCCTCATTTTCTAGTGGCAGTCCAAATTTCCCCGACCGTCATCCCAGATGGCCTCTATTGTATCAATCTACCTATTGTTTTTATTATGAACTTGTTCTCGTCCTGAATATGCATGAAATATTTGCCACTGGCCGTTAAGCAACCAACAATCAATCAAACAATGTTTCCAGATAACGTTATTTTTTTGTTTCTGTCAAATTCATTATTTTTGCGTTTCCGTATACTATGAACATCTCAATGTTAAAACTGTTAGTCATGTCCAAATTAAAAGTCGATCTGATGACTGAACAATATCCGAACATCTTTGTTTTCGTTTTTCTCCCAAAAAACCCCAAACTGATCGAATAGTCCTAAGAATTGATGACAAATGTGACTATGGATGGTACCTATACATGTACATGCTATAGGACACAGAGACGGGATGATTAATTTGTTGTGAGAGGAAGAGAAGCAACACACAAAATGAGGTCTTCTCGTTTAATAGTAAAGAATGATGTTGATTAAAATAAAAATGTATTAAAACAGAAGGTCAAGAAATGAAAAACTTTATGTACAAGAATCATTGGTTGCTGTCATAACATACATGTATCATGTATATTCGATGATTCCTGTACAGCTGCAACTAAGTCATGCTAGCATGTACATTGTATCTGCATTTTGCTTTTATAATGGTCCTATATTGGTCAATGAGTTTAAAAGAGGGACGAAAGATACCAAAGGGACAGTCAAACTCATAAATCCAAAACAAATTGACAACGCCATGGCCAAAAATGAAAAAGACAAACAGAAAAACAATAGTACACATGACACAACATAGAAAACTAAAGAATAAACAACACGAACCCCTCCAAAAACTAGGGGTGATCTCAGGTGCTCCGGAAGGGTAAGCAGATCCTGCTCCACATGTGGCACCCGTCGTGTTGCTTATGTGATTACAAATCCGGTAAATAGTTTAATTCGGTAGGTCACATTCATGAAAGGGAAGGGGATTGTAGTTACGACGTAAGGAACATATCCGATATCATTTGTGAAACGGTTATTCCATAACGGTCAACCAACTCGTGATGGCGTCCGTAAAATTTACGAAGGGATGATTTCAACTTCACCATTTGGAACTCTTGGTTTAATAGCTTCCTTGTGAGGAGCAACCCTCTATCAAGAAAATCATGATAGGAAATGCAAGCACGGGAATATCGTATCAATTGGGAGATATATACCCCGTATGCAGGTGCTGCTGGAATGTTGCTACTTAGAAATGGAAAGTTCACAATTGGAAAGCTGAAATCATCTCTTTTGTCGTAAAGTTTTGTTTTCAACCGACCCTCATTGTCAATTTCTATATGTAAGTCAAGATATGAAGCCGACTTAACTGTATCTGTAGTCTCCTGTATCTCCAATTCGATGGGATAGATGCGTTCCACATAGTCACCAAATTTAAGATATTTTTTAATAGTTCTTTTATGTACATTTTAACACGTTTAATTCTGGAAAATATTAGAATCAGAGAAATCCACCGGTACTTATTTAGCTTGTAGTTATATATAATGTTGTAATCATGCTAATTCTGCACAACATGCACAATATGAGAAAAAAATGCTAAGTGCAAACAATATGAACAATGAAATCTACACAAGTAAACCTTCTGAAAATTCCTCTCCCATATGACATAATTTGGATGTTTTTAAAAATGCTTATATATATTTATTAATATTTGTGAATTTCAGCTCACAACTCTAAAGCCTTTTACATATATGCAATTTTATTACATGGTGCTTTGAAGCATTTCCAAAGATTAGATAAAATTAGTAACCTTTTTGTTTCATTTGGCTTCTAATATTTTAAACCTACAATACAAGAACAATGTCACAGAAGGATCCAGGGGGGCATCTGTCGTAAGAAAAATGAGGTTGATTACATGTACATGTATACATATTGGGAATTGCAAACGCATGACTTGAGCCTCCCCCTTTTAGGTCAGTCAGTGGGCTCCACTACTTATGTCATTCAGCATCCTCATTTATGACACCACTTAATGTACATGGATGTAAATAAATGCCTTGTATGAGTGCTTTGGCTTTTTTGACAAATCAGAACCTGGCTTGTAGAAGAACATTTTACCATTTGAAGTTAGCTCCACTGTACTTTCATCAACGAAGATAACATTTAAAAATTTCTCCTTTATGGACAGCACTTGCATGGCATAATGTCTCTTTTCTTTGTTGATATGCGATATCAGCTGACAATATTTAACTCTTTTAGCTGTCCATCCTAGTTTTCTACGGATTAATGACACATACCCCTTACTAATCTTTGTCGAAAATGTTTTTCTTAGTTTGTCCGCGATTGCATTTGCATTAAGTTCATGGTGTCTCTTTAACCACTGATCAATAGCCTTAATGTGTAAATCGGCATATGAGTATCTTGAACATCCTTTACACGTGATGCTTACATTGACTTAAAAGGGGGTCGACCAAATGATAATATATATTATCTTTTTGATATGACATGGGATGATGAAGTAAACAATTTCATTTGTACATTCTACATGAATTCAGACGGCAATATAGTAGTTGTTATATGTTCAACATATTAATCTTTTCAAATATTTTTTTAAATATGCTGATTCAGAGTTTCAGGACTTTGAACCACTGAAATTAGTGTAGATTCCTTTCATTTAGCTACTAAGCCATTGCATTTCAATTTAACGTCACATTAATTATTTAGCTAAATAAAAGCAATCTCAAAAATGCTTGTTTTTTAGTGCTAATTCAAGTTTTAAGAATTAACCATTTTGATTGGGGTTTTTTTTCATTCAAAAAACTCATAAAACAATCCCTTGACAATAAACTCATCATAAATACCAGCACTAAATTTAGAATATACGCCAGACGACAACATTCATTTCGTAAGTGTCAAATATATAATCCCTATTCACAATCGGAGCTATATCAAGCTTGAATGCAGTGTACATTCTTGCCCCATTTATCATGTTTATTACAGTTTAACCTCTGTGAGTGTATTAAGCTACACACTTTAAGATGTGGACCATTATTATTAACTTTGCCCTAAAATAATCTAAAATCTTTCTGAGAAACAGCAAATATAGTTATAATACATTATTATTAAAATTATCATTTCATATCAAATCCATCAGTCCTAACTATGATGTTTATTAGATGGTTTTCCGATGTTGAGTAATTTTGATTCTGTGAGATCTGTCTTATTGAATTTGTGATTGATGGAGCTCAAATGTTAACCGATGACAGGTTTTCACTTTGATGATCAAACTCAAGTATTCCAAAGTATATATCTGTAGACCCCCACTTCCAACAAATTTTTCATACTGATATTAATGTCCTTCTTTTCTTCAATTGAATCTAAATTCAACCAGTTAGTTGTGATCCTCTGACCTGTTTTAAATGAAACATGGACCTAGTTTGTTATCAACGTGTACTCTTAGATTAAAAGTGTATTCATGTGTTTAATTAACTGATAAAATTTACCCCCAATGTCTGACTTATAGGAAAATATTTAATTACATTCTTGAAAAAAATATCCAAATAATGCAGAAAAAAAGAATTCGAAAAATCACATAATACACTACATATTAGAAGATTAACATATGCATTATATTGAGCAGAACAAAGCTACGGGGCCAAATAACCAAAAGTCTTGTAGTTACAAAAGACAAATAGTCCAGAGTATTTTAAAAATGTGCCATTATCATAGTGGGCACCAAGGTCTTAATACAATTGTCAATAAGATAACTGATATATATATTACTTGAAAGCAATTGTGAGTGATACAAAGCAATATGTTCAACAATGTGAACTTTGCCAGAAACAAAACAAGAAGGCTAAAACTGCAATTCCAGAACTTTATATTTGTTCCTGTTGGTAGTTGATTTGATTGTTGGTTGCTTAACGTCCAGTGGCAAATAGTGTGTGCATTTTCAGTACGACAACAAGTTCACAATAAATACAACAGGTAGGGCTTGGCATAATAGAGGCCATTTGGGCTGATGGTCGGGGAAATTGGATTGCCTCTGGAAAATGATGTTATATTGGATAGGGACAGAAATTTTGCCTTTCATCAGACCATCAAAGAGTTCTTCTTAACGTGCAAAGAGCGTGGCAGTCTCTTTACACGAGGCATCGACCAATTGCCTGACTTGGTACAGGACATTTTAAGAAAAAATATGGCGAGTTTAACCTGGTTTTGTGGCATGCTATAAACGACATGACATTAGGTCGCACATTATAATAGAAAAAGAGATAAAATAGCAAGTAAAATCAGTCAATAAAAATAGAAAATAATACCCCCGAGTTCATATATTTTTGGACTAGCGGAGAGAATAATAAAAAAACGCCAACAAAACGAACTAACTTGAATCATAGAATAATATTGGAAGGGTGTATTTAGGTGTAACCACATTTTTCACTACTACACCCATTTTTAATGAACAATTTTGGATTATTCAAGCAACTGTGACACTATGTTACCACTAAACATATAAGTCAAATGAAAGAAAACATTTAATTGTCAATTTTTAACTTTTATAATATTTTTTGGTTTTTTTCTATTGTATTTGGATTTCAGTCTTTAAACGATATGATCTGAGGTTTCTGTGAAATATCTTCCTTCACTGGCCACTTAAAACTATCTTTGGACTTGTGAATGAACTTAGCATTTTTGGATGTATGTCTGTACCTAAGTACATATTCTCCATCAACGATCTGGTAAAAAAAACAAAATATGTAATAATACCGATCAATTTATACAAAAATCTAAAAATAATCTACAAATTTCACACAGAGGTTGACGACAGTTGTTCATATACTGCGAATATCATCTAGAAGATCATCTGCTGTTCCACAATGTAAACACACAGGGGGGTATAGTGTTTAAATGAGGTGTTGTAATTTGCAGTTTCAATGGGTGATTCGCATGCTAGTCCCTCTGTATCTAGTTTCAGAGTCAAATTGGACAATAAAGAGTATCACATGTGTTGAAGGAATCTCCTTATTTTCTGAGAATCAGTTCATCCCGAAATGACAAAAAAAAAATGAAAACGTAGCAGTGCATTAAAATTGACCACATTCAAAGCATATATAAGTACAGCTTACACTTACTAAACCTAGAGGCTCTCAAGAGCCTGTGCCGCTTACCTAAAATTGTGTCATGTTAATCGCCAACTTCTTTAATTTTATCTATTTTATTTTACTATGATAACATTTAGTTATAATATAGGACAAGCAAGAGATATCATTGGCAACAGGCCAAGTACAAGTGGATTGGATCAGCATATAGCTTCTGTGTTCAAGTCGTCAAAAGCCACTTCACACACAAGGACACATTTCTCGGCAATACAGGGAGCTTCCTCCAAAAAAGACTTCAGACAACAGATGAAGAAGAAGTTATTTGAAAAGTCCTATAAAGTTGTTTTTATTTGAAATATTAAATTGCCAGGTATTATTCTAAAAGAAGGATTGATTAACATACATTCGGAAAGAAACAGAAGACACCATTAAAGACACATTATTAGACACATGTGACAGTGTTGATAAAGACCCCACCATGCTCTGTTTTTTAGCATGTTCACTTGAAACATGATCTAAACCGAATGTACCATCAACATTCCAATTCGATGGATTAGGGCCAAAGGCTCTGATTGGTCAAAGGAAGTTATATGTTCTCGTTGAGGGATCTGAGGTTTGTACATTGTACTTTATTATGCAATGTACAATGTTATACAAAAAATGGAATTAGAAAAAATATGATAGATTCAACGCAAGAAATGAATATTGATATACAAAAAAAAATTAGTGTCCTGTCAAAATATGGAACAAGTGAAAATCTAGACTTAAATTTTATATCATATATCCAAATTTTTTAATTAATTTCGTTTTTTGACAGTGCTGGCTTTTCCAACTCAATTAAGGTAGAGGCACAAGAAATTTTAAAACAACTTTCAACAGGACGACACAAGCCAGTGGAAATGGATTTATCCAATGAAGAGATGTTGCAAATGAAGGAGTTTCACCAAACTGACAACGTTATACCTCATGTTACTATTTTTCATCATGCCACTAAAATAATGGAACCTTTAGAATCACGTTCATTGAGAAGGCTGACCACAGGGAGAAGTATTCAATGGTGCTCTTCGACAATTGTGTTGGCGATATTGAGTTCTTTTTTTTTGCACAACAACAATGAGCTGGCTTGGCTAAAATAGATTAGGTTTATACCGGGAGAGTCCTAGTGTTTTAGTGATCCCAAGAGACAACCTGTTTTAACCAAATGTAAAACTTTTTAACTTATTTTCGCCATTGATGCATTGCATGGACCAGGGACAATTGTGGGAAGTTTAATACCAAAATTTATGATAAAAGAGATGATATTCGATTCCTATCGTTAATTATCCATTGTAAGATGATGACGTTCCCTATCCACCATCTTATGGTGTTTATATATGTCAACTTGTACGATTCGCTCATGCACCAGAAGGATGTAAAAAAACGGACCAAAGTTTAATTCATGAAACTTATCGAATCCCTGGAAAGGTATTATGATATTTTTCCAAATAGACCCCGAACACAACAGAGTTCAGTCCATGCTCTGCAAAAAGACCGAGATCTTTCATCTTTCCATCAAACAAAGTTGACGGAAAATAAGAATGCATTTGCAAGAACAAAAACATCGACGAGTTACATTGGTTGTGCAATACTTGTGAAAGATACTTTCACCCATCCTGTTTAGAACATATTGACAGTTCAGTGAAACCTTTCGACTTTCAGTGTCCAGAGTGTGAGGCATCAAGTGTTAAATCCACGAAGAAATGTTGCAGTTTTAATATTAAAAAAAACACAGGAACACAGGTTGCCCACATCTAATCTGAGAATCTTTTATTTAACTTAATTTGTTTTTGTAGTAGGATTAAAACATTATACACACATTGTCAGGAAAATAATTTTGTTTACTAGTGCTTGCCGTGAAACAAGCAGGAAATGTTCGGCAAACCTTTCATTTCTACCTGTCAATTCTTTTTATATTGTATATTATAAAATATTAAATTGTATCATAATGATATTGGGAATCAAACAGTACAAGATACCAGTAAACAACTATATTAAATTAATTACCATTCTTAACTGCTTATGTTGTATACTCATTATTTCCAGATGTTAGCATCCAAAGGGAAAGCCTTGTTTGAAAGAGTGGTGGAAGAGAAATTAGATAGAAGGATTGCAACATGGTAAAAAATGGATTCAGAGAATGTTGTAGAAGGATTTCCAACTCTGTCTGAGGAAGAATTAACAAACATAACTGTTGGGGTATATCAGCTCAAACTAGCTAGAAGCTACACATGTGAACATTTGGATAAGGATGGCGACTACATTATTATGTTAAATGATGAGATAGCGGATATACTGCGTGTAAAAATCTAAAGTCGCCATACCTCATCAAAATTTTACTTGCTGTGGATCGAGTATGGGCCTGCAGTAATTAAAGGGTGGTATTGCCAATGCAAGGCTGGTGCACGTGTTGTTGGGGCTTGTGCTCATGTTTCATCAGTACTGTGGTACTAAGGATATGCTAGGTATGCTGATTCCGTGCGCAATATTAAGAACTGGTCAATGTATTTAGAGGATGCATCCAATGTACCAGAAGAGATTGGGGACTCAGATAGTGAAGCAAGTGGTCCTGAAGAGTAACAGCTTTAGCATGTGTTTTATTTCACTGTCTGTCACTGAATATGCATAATATTTATGTACATGTATATAAAATGATCTTTTCTCTATATTTAATTATATTCAGAATTATTTTGCATAAATTGCTTCAATGAAAGTATGATGAGCTTTTGTTTATTGTTTTTGCATCTGTCAGCATCTATTTGTTGTTGCTGTCTATAGACATCAATCTTCTCTTCCATGTCCATTACATTCTTTGCATCTTAAGTAGTAGGTTATTGATCAACGGAAAGTGTGACACTGTCTTGTACATTTCTGTGTAATTCAAATGTCCATTTCAGTATCTAGTAGGTAGTGAATCAACCAAATTGTATGCTGGTATATATTTCAAGTTGAACTCAATTTAAGTCTTATCTGATAAGGATATCATTTGAATTTCATAATTATAGTCAGTTTAAGTCAGGAAAGATGTTATACAGAGTGAGAGTAGATCATGCAATGCAATCAATATTGCATGCTCTTATGTAATTGATTTGACAATTTTTCATGAGTTAAATGATAATCTCAAAGACGAAAGCAATTATGACGAAGTATTTCCTAATATTCTTATTGCTGTAGAATTTTATGCATTTTATTTTTATTTTATTAGATGCATTCTTATGTATCTTTACAACTTTGATATTATAAACTGTATCAATTCAAAACATATGCACCATACTTGTTATTTTAACTATTTGTGGAGTGATAGTCATAAAATGATCCCAGAAATCCTTACGTTATGAAGATTTTTACAATATTTTGCCAAAAAATGACTTTAAGATGCATTCTTATGTATTTTTTTACAACTTTGTTATTGTAAACTGGATCAATTCCAAACATATGTATCATTCTAGAGAGATACATTTATGTAATGATGAGCACTTTTAACTCTTTCAAATAGAAAATTGTTTTATTATCAAGTAAAATGTGACAAGCTTGTGAATGCAATAAATTAGTACTCACATTATTAAAAATAAAAATCACGTTTTGGTCTGAAATCCTGTATAGTGTATGTTAAATTTCTTGATTTTCTGTAAATAAGGTATACAAAACTTTATCATGTTTTTAATAACTCCTTATACATGTGTTATACATGTTATAGGTGAACATAATCGCAGGCAATTCTTTCTGATTATCCAGAACATCATTGCCAGTATGTCTGTCACAAAAATTTGTGAAGATGACATTAAACCTACAGTTGATAATATGTTTAGTTAGCAGGTACAACGAAGACATGTAGTTTTTATTTCACCCAGTGTATTTAAGTATTAGATAAAAAAAATATATACCCAGACAACTTACTTTCATCATAGAAGTAGGCTATTTGATATTTTTTCCAGCTCAGCAGCTTAATTCTCTAAGATTTTTATCAATTTGTCTTGTAGACTGTCAAACTGTTACTGTACAAAAATTAAGAACATTAGAGGATGGCATCAAAAAAAATAAAAATGCCATTTCACAGCTGGCTGCAACAGGAAGAAATGGTGGAAGATGTTATTCAGCACCCCATCAACTATATACACGAAATGAGGGACCTTGAAGATAAAATGAAAGATGATCATTTCAAGAATAAACTTCTCTGATTATTCCAATATCGTTGCTGTTCTCTTTGACAAGAATGTAATACATAATACGAAACTTATCTTTTTTAAGTCTGGAAAATTCGAAAGTCGCATCAACATCTGCGGTTTCCATCTCAAAATAATAGGGATTAAACATTTTTCTACTAGAGAGAAATTAGGCTTCAACACATGAGCCATGGCTAAGTGAAAAAAGTTTTGAAAATTACAAAAACATTAGGCAATTAAAGATCGTGCTATGCGGACCGTTTTAGTCGTAAATTAAGGATACAAATAACTTGTACATTTTAAGACACATTTAACAAAAATTATATTGCTCTTAAAATTCCTTTATGAACTAAACCAATTTCATTTTACTTGTTATTCCCAATACCTCGGCAATAACACAAAATACGGAAACTACATATCCCGAATTATATTACCAGACATATCTTAAATAATCTTTATATTAAAACGCCGCATAAAAAAAAACAGTTCTCAATATGCGTTGTAAACTATTTTTTTAATATATATTTTTTTTCAATTTTTTAACTTTCAACATTGCAAACATAAACATGTACATAAAACAAAATGTAGCAGGAAACAACAAAATACTTTTCAAAATAGATTTGGAAACAAATCTATAATATGCCTCGGGAAGGACTTCAAAAATAGGCCATTCTGCATCAGGACTTGTTTCTTTATTACCATTTCTCCCTCTGCAAATAATCTTTTGTATTGCATGAAACATTTCAAATTCAATATTTACATCTTTAATGAGGTCATTCGACTTAACGTGAGCACCTCTATCATTGTTGTTGCCCCCAAGGGTGACTGGGGTATAGAAATATGGTCACTTGGTCTTCTCCCGACCGGCAGTAAAACGCTTGCCGAAGTGGGGCATCCGTTTGGCTGTGCGGGATGTATCAAGTATCAAGTACAATTTTTAACCAATTGGGCGTTAAAGGCTCACGAATTGGGCTACACTATGGAAAATCAGTAAAAATGTCGAAAAACATCAGAACTCATGTGCAGAGTATTGACAACACCTGTTCTGGTTATTAGGTCTGTCCGTCCGTCCGTAACACTTTAATTTTGTGTCCGCTCCATATCTAGAGAACCATTATGATTTCATACTTTATACTTTACATGTTTATTAACCACCGTATAGCGTATAGCGATATTTAGTCATCCACCCTGTTTGTACATTAACGAAATATTTTTATTAAAATCATTAATAGCATTATGATACAACATTTAAACAATCTTAACTAAAAATAATACTACACAAGTATCAAATTATGTGTTCTAAGGGGAGTAGATCTAGTGTAACAAATATAATATTATAAATATATATTAAAGTTAGTTCTGGTAGCTATGATGAGTTAATTGTTAAGGGGATTTACTGCATTGCACATTGTCCTTATTGCATCATGCTTTACTACTTACAAATACGCCTTTTGGCAGTGTTTTTTTTTCAATTAAGATCAAATGTTTGGATTCATTTCAATGATATTTTAGATATGTGCAACAAATATTGAATGATGGTATGGCTGCAGAGATTGATTGATTGATTGTTGGTTGCTTAATATTATGCAAATATTTCATGCATATTCAGGACGAGAACAAGTTCACAGTAAATACAATAGGTAGGTTGATACAATAGAGGCCATCTGGGATGATGGTCGAAGAAATTTGGACTGCCACTGGACAATGAGGGTATATGTGATAGGGACAGAAATTTTGCCTTGCAACAGGCCACCTATGAACCCCTGAAAGAGTTGTTACAAGGGTTCTTAACGTGCAAAGAATGTGGCACTCTCTTTACACGAGGCATCGGATTTAACGTCCCCCTTCTGACCGGACGTGACTTCGTACTTGATACATCCCGCACAGCAAAACGGACGCCCCACTTCGGCAAGCGTTTTACTGCCGGTCGGGAGAAGACCAAGTGACCATATTTCTATACCCCAGTCACCCTTGGGGAATGCACAAAGAAGATTGATTGAGAGTTGGTTGCTTAACGTCCAGTGGCAAATATTTCATGCATATTCAGGACGAGAACAAGTTCACAATAAATACAATAGGTAGGTTGATACAATAGAGGCCATCTGGGATGATGGTCGGAGAAATTTGGACTGCCACCGGAATAGGAGGGTATATTGGATAGGGACAGAAATTTTGCCTTGCAACAGGCCACCTACGGACCCCTCAAACAGTTGTTGCAAGGGTTCTTAACGTGCAAAGAGCGTGGCACTCTCTTTACACGAGGCATCGGATTTAACGTTCCCCTTATGACCGGACGTGACTGCGAACTTGATACATCCCGCACAGCCAAACGGACGCCCCACTTCGGCTAGCGTTTTACTGCCGGTCGGGAGAAGACCAAGTGACCATATTTCTATACCCCAGTCACCCTTGGGGAAAAAAGAGAAGAAAACACTCAATAAGCTCTGAAGGGAAAATAATGACTTGTGCCTCCAGCTTTCTATTCCATGTGCATGCAATAACTGTTCAGAGTTCTATTGTCATGTATTTCATTTTATTATTTCATTGTTATAACAAATCATTGTAATCATTGTATGAAATTTAAAACCCGCAAGGGTCCATAATTGGATTAATAAAGTATTCTTATTCTTATTCTTATTCTTATAACAAACGTCATTGACCGATAACAGAAAAAGCTGGTTCAAGTGTTGTTTTTTGAAAGAAAGTAACTTGTTTAACTTTTTTTTAGTCAGCAGGGTTTGTTGACGTAAAGCTATCCGACCCTCCTGTTAGACTACCAACAACAAAGCTATTTTCGATCACCTGTTTGACTTCAATTCCATTGTTCAGTACCAACAACGACAAATCTATTTCCAATCTACCTGTGTCATCTGGACTTTAATTCCAATGTTCAGTACCATATAGTAAAAACACTGAACTCCGAGGGAAATTCAAAAAGAAAAATCCAAAATGAAATGCCCAAACACATGAAACGAATGGATAACAACTGTCATATTCCTGACTTGTTACAGGCATTTTCTAATGTAGAAAATGATAGATATAACCTGGAACAACGACAAAGCCATTTTCAATCTACCTGTGTCATATGGGCTATATTATCAGATTTTTAACGGTTAACCAACTACAGGCCGCACACGTAGTTAAATTGAACCAAGAATATTATTAAATACCCTCTCAAATTCCGTTATATTTACATGATGCGTTAAATTAAAAGTCACAACTACAGGATGGACAGTTTTCAGTACAAGTGTGAAAAATGCACATTAAAAATTCGCACAGGTAGACTAAATAATTTTGTCGGTCAAAGTATGACGGCTTACATAAATGCAGAGTCACGTAAAGTAGATGTAACAAAACACAGACTTAACAGTAAAAGTTATAATAATGATTAACATAATAGTGTTGTTCAAAGTATGAAGGGATACACAGGTATAGTTTCGCGTCAAATGTATATAAAAAATCAGACTTAACAGAAAAAGTAGTATTATTGAACAAAATAGTTTTGTCGTTCAAAGTATGTCAAGATCCATAAGTAAAAGTAATTTTAATAAATGAAATAATTTTGTCGTTTAAAGTATGATGTTTTACATAAGCACAGAGTCACGTCAAATGAATAACTCAAACAACTGACTTAACAGTAAAAGTAATATTAATAAAGACAAATAAAAGAATACTATAACACGTTATTCAGATGATAACCAACGTCAGTACGAACAATCTATACTTCAAGACCTTTTATTATAAGTGAAGTTGATACGGAATATTTAGCAACAAGTTCTTGGTATCTTCCAATGAACTTTTTTTTTAGAAAAAGGACGAGACGTTCTTTGACATACCCCTGTTTCATCAACTTTCTGCTCAGACACTGGTGACGTTTTACAAAGTCTGAATTGGAGCTGCAAGCACTTGAATACCGAAAAAGTTGGGAAATTTATATTCTATATGCGGGTGAAGTTGGTATATTACTTCTAAGGTGGGAGAAATTGTTAATTTCAAAATAAAAATAGTCTCGTTTGTCATAGATTCTGGTACTGAGATGACTGTATGTCAAATTCGAGGAACAAGTCCAAAAATGAGGCAGAGGAAGCCGTGTTTGTAGTCTCTTTAACTTCTAGTTCTGGTGGGTATATTAATGGAACCCAATCAGAAAAGTTTGGATTGTTAATGGAAAGAACAGCATCAACATATCTGAAAGTGAAATTAAATAACCTGGCTTCTTCTATCTTCTTGTTGTTGACAAGCGTCTGAAGAAACTCCGATTCATATGAGAAAAAAAAGAGGTCGGCAAGGAGAGGCACACAGCACACAGTCTTCAAATTCAACAAATATGTTGTCAATAAGAAACTCCAACATACTGATCACTTGTGTCTTTGTGCAGCATGTTTTGCCTTTTAGTTTCCTATTAACAAAATATGCCTTATGGTAAAGTGATTAATTTAAAGCGTATGCTACCATTTATATGATGAAAAGCATTGTAGATAATTTCTTTTAGACGGTTTTAATTTCACATGGGGAAAATTGTTTACAAGGTTGAAAACTCATAAGTTATGATAGAACTTATTTCAAATTCTTTATAGAGTTTTTAAAAATCCACATATTGTTAATACCACTACGCGAATAAACAGTTTCACAGTATATCTGAAGACCCTCTTTCACTGCGGACATAATTTTAGTCAATCTAATGTAAAATTCAGTGGAACATGCAGATGATACGGCAATGTACCTTTGTTTGTACGGAATTTTGTGAAGTTAAGGTATCCAGTACAAACAAGGTAAGTCCTCTGATTTGTTGTTCAATGAAATGTCCATTGATGCCATGAAGGACTTATGATTCGCCAAAAACTCATCCTTGTCAAATAATATGTTTTTGGAAAATGACGCAGTCATTGTTCCATTACTGGCTACCTGAATTTCATTACATTTCTCTGCCTACCGCGCTTGGTTTCGTATTTACTATTTTTCATACAAACTGGAATCTGCTTGTGTAATCATTATGCATGATCATTGTGTAGTAATCAGCTAGGAACCAGTTTACAAACTAACTGGTTTCTGCTTGTATTTCACTACACTCGAACAAAGTGTTGTAGTTTGACAGGAACCAGTTTAGAATTTGTAAACTACAAAACGTAATCGGTTATTGATCATTCCGTTTTGGTGTTTCATACCGACTAATATGGTTTGAATAAGCTTAAGCCCCTTCAAACATTAATGTGATAGGTATATTAAAGACTGTTTTACAAAAGGATGGAACTGTTTTGCTTTCAAAGTCGTACTATAGTGATATCTGTTATGTACGGATTTCCACTCTCACCGGTTAATTTCTTCTTTTACACGTGCTTTTGAAACTTCCTGTTTAAACATCGCAAGTTTTAAAATTGTTTTTTGAGTGAATTAAACTTATTGAAACAATCATGAAGCGTTCCAGAATCATTTTCAAGCAGTTTCTTTTTTTCTTTGATGATGGAAAATATGTTTTCTCAAGAAAATACCGCAAACGATCGCAGAGGAATTGAAACGTACAAGTCAAGTCGGCACCTGAATAAATTGGCATCTAGTCAAATCGGCACCTATTTGACGTCAATTCGGCATCCAATAATATTTGTTATAATATATTCTATTCAATTAATTAATAACAGGTACCAAGTACATAGTGAATTTCACTGTGAAATCCACCGTCACTCACTGAATATATATGTTGTTGTGTATTTAGGTAAACAACGAAACCAAAGTGAATATGTTGTTGTGTATTTAGGTAAACAACGAAACCAAAGTGAATATGTTGTTGTGTATAAGGGTACAGTAAACAACGAAGCCTTTACCCAAGCTATTGTTTTAACAATTAGACAATAATTAAAATAAAATGGAAAACTATGAGTCCCTTTCAATAAATCAAACTTTCATGCCAAATAATTAGCAAATTTTAGGTGTTTTTTCAGTAAAGTTTAAACAGCATTAAACAAACAATCCTGTAAAATGCTCAACTGGTTAAAATAATGCATAAAAATATCCAATATCTCATGTATTAGTCCAAATAATAATGACATCTGGCAAGGCTATTTTATTTTTTTTCTGGGACGCCTTCCTTAGACGTTCGTAGGAAGGCTTCGTAAGAAGGCGTCCCAGAAAAAAGTTAACATAGCCTTGCGGTCATAAGAAGGTGTCCCAGAATAAAATTTAAAAAGCCTTGCCAGACGTAATAATTATTTGGACTACCGTAACGGTTACTCATATATATATCCTTAAAATTAAGCCAAAAAAGTCATTTAGTTGAGAAAAATAAATATATACAAAATGTACATGAACACCCAAAAATGTGAAAGTTAGTATTAAACTCTTTTTGCTTAAATACTGAAAAAAATTCTGGCAACCCCTTTCTTATTTTTACTCTTTTTGCTTAAAATACTGTTAAAATATATATTTAACATGGGTGACGAATTGACTATATCCAGTGTCGATTTAACCAGGTGCTTTTTTGTCCAGGTGCCAATTTAACCAGGTGCCGGTTGACTAGAATTCTTTGACAAATGTTTGAAATTACCTGAGTTTCATTAGACCTTTGATAACAGTAACACAAAGATTATTTACTTAATATTTTGTGGGAGAAGGGGGTTCAGACTATGTGGTATCAGGTCTGTTCGCGCCCAATACATTTTCACACCCTACACGTTCGCACCTCGCACGTTCACACCCAAAGTCCGTTCGCACTCTACTCATTCGCGCCCAATTTTAATTCAAATTCAAGTTGAATAATTGGAAAATCATGATTGTTGTTTTAAATTGTGATAACAATACGCTATCCAAAACATGACTATGATTTATTCAACACAAACACTCCCCAAGGGTGACTGGGGAATAGAAATATGGTCACTTGGTCTTCTCCCGACCGGCAGTAAAACGCTTGCTGAAGTGGGGCGTCCGTTTGGCTGTGCGGGATGTATCAAGTTCGCAGTCACGTACGGTCAGAAGGGGGACGTTAAATCTGATGCCTCGTGTGAAGAGAGTGCCACGCTCTTTGCACGTTAAGAACCCTTGCAACAACTCTTTAAGGGGTCCGTAGGTGGCCTGTTGCAAGGCCAAATTTCTGTTCCTATCCAATATACCCTCTTTTTCCGGTGGCAGTCCAAATTTCTCCGACCATCATCCCAGATGGCCTCTATTGTATCAACCTACCTATTGTATTTATTGTGAACTTGTTCTCGTCCTGAATATGCATGAAATATTTGCCACTGGACGTTAAGCAACCAACAATCAATCAATCAATCAACACAAACAAAAATGCTGTCTCACTTTATTTTAAGACAATGACAACAATTATACTTATAAGAAAACACTTGCTTACAGAGTTATTAAACACAAAACCAATTAAGATTGGGTGCGAACATGTAGGGTGTGAAAGTGAAAGAGGGCGAACATGAGTTGGGCGCGAACGGACCCGGATTCAGACTATGTACCATTGAGAAATATGCAAGCCTTTCTACGGTACAGTGTATTCATTTGTACAATTCAGGTAGTCTTGACCTATTCATTTGTCTTAAAAAAACAGCCAGTTGTCACCTTCACTTCACACACACATATATACGAATATCAATTATTTGCGGTATGTGAAAATCAAGACTTGCATAAAAACTAACCCAATATTAGAGACAGTGGCGTCATTTTTCTTCAGAGCTTTCAGCTCTTTGATTGTATGTGGGATTACCTGAGTGCTCATTTATTCATAATTCGTTTACAAGACACTCGTAGTAATACGAGTTTCAAATAAAGACAATATTATTTGAAGCTTTGTTCGCAGGAACAACAACATACTTATCTTGAAGAGATGATAAACATTTTACTGCCTATTTGTCACAGAAAAAGAATTTTAGTCAATATAATGGACAATTCTTTAGTGGAACATGCAGATGAGCCGGCTATATACCTTTTTTTGTACGGAATTTTGTGAAGTTTAGGTATCCATTAAAACAAGGTAAGTCCTCCTAAAACCATGTATTAATGTAAAATCTATCATAAAAAATATTTACACCTACTATTTTATGTAAATTAAGCATATACTAATGTTAATCAAAATATCTTAAAACGCACAGATTAAAAGGAGTGAAATAGATTTACTAGTAAAAGGTAAAAGGACATAGTTAAGGACATAGTTTATTCATTTATTTCTTGACAGAAAAAATAAAAGGATTAATACAAATATCGATTGCTATTTAATGGTCTGGGATTAATCATTACTTTGTACACCACTAAAATTAACTGTTATGTTACTGTACAGAACATGCATAATTTATATCAGCATATTTCTATTTTACCAGTTGTTCTTCAGTTAAAATAGAAGTTGATTATATGGAATCATAGAACTTTCAAAAATCTAAAATATTTAATCTGAAACATTACTAAGTTAGGCTTTTTTTAAATCTTAATTATTGAATATTCCTTTTTGTGTTACTTTGTCCATTTAAGTTTACTCTTAAACTTTCTTTTAAGATATATGTCTGATAATTAACTAATTTAATTCTTTTTTTGAGGGGAACAAAATAATAGTTTTGAAGACGTTCAAACATAAATACTGAGTCAGGTAAAGTAGATATAAAGTAGATTTAACAAAAAACAGACTTAACAGTAAATGTTATTATAATAATAATAAATTAACTGTGACGGGATACATAATTACAGTCACGTCAAATGTATATCACAAAAAAAACCAGACTTAACAGAATAATTAGTATTAATAAATAAAATAATTTTGTCGTTCAAAGTATGATGGTATACATAAGCACTGAAACACCCTTTGAATGGACGGCAATTTATCCTAACTAAAAATGATGGAGCTGGTTCTGTATAGAGTTGATTGTATATTAGGTTACCGGGATGGGAGGAATGCTGTATTGGATGGTACAGAATCGTGAAAGGGTTGACTTGGTACACTAGGTTGCATTTGTGTTGAATTAAAAGTTGTTGTTTGTTGAACTCTCCTGCATAGTTCTGAAAATAAAGGTGAGCATTCAGGACTGGGTGTTCCTGGACAGACATGAATTGGTAATTGAGACAACGGAGACATTGGACGTGCTACAGGATATGCTGATAGTTCTTCGTATCTTGGTGAACTTGTAGTATTGCTGGTGATGGAGGATTAATTTAAACAGCTGGAGTTGTGAGGTCTGTCAATTCAGTAGAGTTGAGAGGAACTGGTTCGGACAAAACTGACGTCTTCTCACCTGGTTTCATTTTTTTGGTATCTGGACCATTAGGAAGTTAATGTTCTCAGACTGTAGGTACTCTACAAGTGATGGATTGTTAGTTTCTTCTAGTTGATCTGGATGTTTCCTTTTTGATAACTGTGACAGAAGCTGCTGTACCTGTGTAGAGTTTTTGAGAAGGACTTCAAGCAGTGAGATATCTGTAGTGAAATTAGTTTGAGTATATGCATCATTTGTAGGTGGATTCTTTTGAAGTTCGCGAATTTCCTCATCAGTGTTGACGCATTTTGTTGATTTCCCTGTTCTGTGATCATTTAATCTCTGATTCAATATGTCCTTTTGGTCAGTGGTGAGGTCTCTGACGAAAACAGGAGTCCGTTGAGGATCAACAACACCCTCATACAGAACTGTGATCTTACGACCATTCAGCTCCTGAAAAATTGAATATAAGTTTTATAGAATATCTTGAGGGTTGAGAAATCTTTAGACAATCTTCATATCATTTGATTTATTTGCAAATTAAATTCATTGGAGGCCATGAAAGTGACATAATTTCTTGAAATAAACAAGTACAGTTCTGTGAGGTTAGGCAAATGTTATGAAATGGACCATTACTATCTTTTAAGTGGGAATATCAAACAACTTAAGTCTTGCTCGAAGTACTGAGTATTGATTACAAAATGGATACTAATTATTATTTATCTCTTAACATACATGTAATTTTTATCAGTAAATTTTTTTGGAATTAAAAGTAATACAACAATATATATATATAATTTATTGAAAACCTATAATATTTCCAATAATTGAACTTTCCTTTAAAATTCACTCTGTTATTTAATTATAAAACATATAATAAAGCATTTTAACTGTTATCTTATATTGATTTGTGTCAATTTATCATTTTTATTATATCCACCAAGAAAAACAAATAAAGACTTCAGACTTAGTCCTCTGGCCATTTTTCTTCAGTTGGTTCGGTAAAATGATTGGCTGACATCTTTAACATGTGATTACTGTATTATATGCTTACTAAATTATAATCCTGGTACCTTTGATAACTATTCTACTATGTTTGCAGCTTCTGAAAAGACTGAATAAAGTACACATGACACTTTCAGATGAATCAAAAAGAAATATAATTCAGGAATTTGCAGATCACTCATATGTACGTATTAGACAGGAAATAGCCCGCGGAAAGACGGGATGATCAATGGTGACAATCTAGACATCTATGTAACCACACAAGTCAAAACTGAGAACTTTGCTTAACTTTGCTTTACACGTACAGTGATGTTTTTGCAAGGACAGAGTTTGACCTTGGTAATTTTAGTCATGTAGAACATGAAATTGATACTGGCGATGCCAGGCCTATTTAGCTCCGTATGCGGAGAACACCCGCTTGTTTTGTTCCAGAGGAGGCGCACCTCAAGAAAATGTTAGATGCTTCAACATCAGAATGGGCTTCAGCACCAGTGCTTATAAGGAAGAAAGATGGCGGGGTACGCTGGTGCATAGATTTCCGAAGGCTAAACTCAGTCACATCACGTGATTTTTTTTCCTTTGCCCCTGATAGACGAATGTCTGGATACTTTGGCTGGAAACATATGGTACTCCAAACTGGACGCTAATAGCGCATATTGGCAAATAAAGATCAAGCCGGATGACCGTAAGAAGACCGCATTTGTCACCAAATGTGGATTGTTTGAGCGTGTCAAGATGGCTTTTGGACTTTGCAACGCACCAAGTACCTACGCCAGAGTGATGAACCTTGTACTCAGAGGTTAAACGTGGAAAACTGTTTTGGCTTTCCTGGATGACAAATTGGTTCTAGGACCATCTTTTGATGAACATCTCACTAACCTACAGAATGTATTTGCCAGATTTAGAGAATATGGACTAAGACTAAAGCCTAAGAAGTGTGCTTTATTCAGAACAAATGTAGAATTTTTAGGCAGGAGTGTCAGTAACCAGGGCCTCCAAATAGGTCAGCAACATTTGCAACCAGTTAGTGGCTGGGTTGTGCCTACTAGCACATAGGAAGTTGAACAATTCCTGGGATTTGTGAACTACCACCGTTCATTTATCAAGGACTATGCCAAAATATCTGCTCCACTATATGAAGTGACAGGAAAAAAATTGTGTTCATGGAACCATGTACGTCAACTTGCATTTCAGACGTTAAAAGACAACTTGTTATCTGCACCAGTACTTACCTTGCCTAACAACAAGGATTATTTCATCCTGGATGCAGACGCCTCCCAACATGCAATAGGCGCAGAACTCATTCAGGTGCAAGATGGAGAGGAACGGACCATAGCATATGGTAGCTTTGTACTTACAGCCGAACAAAAACGTTATTGCACAACTAGAAAGGAGTTGTTGGCAGTAATTAGATTTACTAGACAGTTCAGACACTACCTTCTGGGAAGACAATTCACTGTTAGGACAGACCATAGTAGTTTGACATGGCTTGTCAATTTCAAAGAGCCTCAAGGGCAATTAGCTATGGTTGGAAGAGCTCAGCCAATATGACCTGGTCATAAAGCATAGGCCAGGTAAACAACACATTGATGCAGATGTCTCGTCTCTTGTGTTTCAGAAGTGTTCTCTCAATTTCAACGTTCAATTTGCCTATTCCTCTAACTTTAAATGGTTTACCATCGGCAAGTTTCATAAATAAAGCCAACAGTAGTATACCGCTGTACAAAACTCATAAATCCATGGGCTAAAAACAAAATCGGGGTAACAAACTAAAACCGAGGGAAACGCATTAAATATAAGAGGAGAACAACGACACAACACTAAAATGTAACACACACAGAAACGGACCAAGCACGAGACAAAATCCCACTTGAATAACAAATATAACATAAAAACCAAATACATGAATTTGGGATCGACAAGTACCGTGACATATATTATCGCAATGTAAATTTACACTCAAAAATAGGAGAAAACAAACGACGCATACTTAAAAATTGAGAATGGAAATGGGGAATGCGTCAAAGAGACAAAAACCCGACGATAGAAAAGACAACAGCAGAAGGTCACGTCATACCACTTTGTTACCATCGTCAAACACATCTTTACCTGATTTAATCAGTTGTTTGATATTTCCCAATACAATCAATCCATCAAAGTTATAAATGTTCTTAATTCTAGCACATTTCATCGGTTTGAAATTTGAAGGAAAAAACAAGTTTGCAATATTTTCCTCGCTATCTGAGAAGCTTGATTTGTTTGGTTTTGAAGCGGTTACTAGTTTCGTATGCTGTGCACATTAAGGGTTGGATTGTAAAGAACTTAAAGGAGGTTTATAATTAACTAAGGAAGAAACGGTAGCGTATCCAGTAGTAGCCATTACTGTATTTGTTTGGAAAATAATTGCCGTGATGATTGGGATGTTTCCACGGCTGTCTTTTACTACCCTGCGAATTTCCAATATCTGGCTTGGCATATCTTGAATTTAAGGAGGATCTGTCTGTATTGACACTGTGGTCTTTGGAGTTGACTTATCAGTAAGTATATTCACAAATCTTTCTAGTCTGATAAGATGATGACAGAATCAGTCTCAGCTTGTTTGTCAACAACACCTTTCTCGTAATACTGGACTAGATTGATGACAATATTTGCTTGGTCTTGGGTAAGGCCTCCCTTAAACATGGCTCTCTCTGTGGAAAGGCTCTTGTCTGGCTATAATCTCCAGCTCCTTGATATAATACTTTCACTAAACGACTCTTGCTACCCTGCTAAAAAAACAACACAAAAATACTAAGATAATTACTTCTAGAAGGAATTAATTGACAATTCAGCCACACTAAAACATCAAATATTATCATCTAGTGATCATTGTGCTATTTTCATTTTTATGTCCAAATTAATATATTTTTGGATAAATACAGTGGGAATCAGTTCATAAAACACAAAAATTACAGATGGTGCTATTAAAATCATGTAAAGTTATTCAGGGACATAATTGAAGAAATGGTCAAAAAAAGAGGGACGAAAGATACCAAAGGGACAGTCAAACTCATAAATCTAAAACAAACTGACAACGCCATGGCTAAAAATAAAAAAGACAAACAGAAAAACAATAGTACACACGACACAACATAGAAAACTAAAGAATAAACAACACGAACCCCACCAAAAACTAGGGGTGATCTCAGGTGCTCCGGAAGGGTAAGCAGATCCTGCTCCACATGTGGCACCCGTCGTGTTGCTTAAGTGATTACAAATCCGGTAAATAGTCTAATTCGGTAGGTCATATTCATGAAAGGGAAGGGGATTGTAGTTACGACGTAAGGAACATATCCGATATCATTTGTGAAACGGTTATTCCATAACGGTCAACCAACTCGTGAAGAAATGGTCAAAGTGACACTACCTTAATTTGTACTTGATCTGAATCTTTTGAATCTTGGAATCTTGCACAGTGCATAATTACAAGCTCTGATCATCGTGATTGCAGTGAATTGAAATAATTGTTATGCATGTCAGAGCAAAGACTTTAGACTAAAGAGAAGCTGTACAAACACCCTTTTGTTAAATTTGTCAACTTTTTGAAACCCTTTAATTTATAGCTTGCTGTTGTCTGTACTACATTTAGTTTTTGCATAAAAAAATAAATCATTATCAAAAAGCTTAAAGGAAAATAGTTAATGTCAATGTTCCTAAATAACAGTCAATTACCCGATCTTTGCTGGCACCTTCATTTTGACGCGTTCCTCCCCTTCAGCTATATTAATTGTTTCTAGTTCTACTCTTTGGTCATCTGCTAATGACCTTTTTTCCACATCCATTTCTATGCTGACATTTTCATCACTTCTTTTCTCGCCTCACCCAGAGAAAACGAAAACTTATCTGGGGTTAAGTTCTTTACCCCCTTTTCTTTGTTCCCGCTCATATCTAAATTCACAGCAGCTCTTGTCTTTAAGGTTTTTCTTAGAAACTCCCTTTGATAGAGGCTTCCTATTTTCAAATGCTTTGAGAAGAAAATCGGAACCGTCATACTTGAACTTTTATGTTTCCTTTTCATAAATTACATATAGAACTTTTGGTTCGTAGACTTGTTCAATAATCAGTTTGTCCTTCAATTTTTTAAATTTCCATAATGCACAACTTTTCTGCATTCGTAGTGACTGTTTCCTGTTTTTAATACCATCTGATATTGTTTTTAGTCTTTTTTTTGCATCGGGTTTGGGTCTTGTCAATCCTTCCTCACCATTATCACCACCATTACTACTTAATTTTGCCTGACTACTAATATCTATAATAACACTATTTACACTTTCACTATCATCTCTATTTACATTATTTACAGGAGTAAGTGCCTTTTCAGGCTCTCTATGGGTCCCATCTTGGCTCCTGGTTTAATCTGTAAAAAGAAACCATATTTATTTAACAGTTACAGACAATTTAATAAATTTAAATCAAAACTAACTGGTGCTGAACATAAAAAGCAAAATGACTCTGAATTACTGATTTTATACCTAAGGAGATGTTTGTACGCGAGTTCCTACCTCTGCTTAAAAGCTTCTTCGTACAGCCTTTTCCTGACTGTTTTTCTTTGCTTTGATCAATGTCCTCTTGTGATATATGCTGTTCAAGTTGCCGTTCTGGTTGTTTTTGTTCAGGTTGAGCTTCAGCATGTGCAGGCTGTGGTTGTTAATGGGGGATGGTGATCCATGGACGACTTGTATAGAAAAAATACAAATCACAGTCGTGCCAATGAAATAAACTCTTATTAGAACAATTGATACTGAAATGTATTGAACAGACTTCGTAAAAGTATTTATTTGGTGGAGTAAAATATAATTATTTATTATCTCATCACTTGGCATCTGATGTCTTATCTTAACATGTAGAAACAGGTTGTCCAGTTGCCTGTTTTTGTTGCTCCGCCAGTGTCCTACCGCTCACTACACCAAAACCAAAATTGTCCTTTCCTGGTGGTAGGAGCTCTATCGCAGCATCCTTCAGGACCACTGGCATCTTCCTCCTTTGCCATATGGTAAGTCGTCTGTCAATGGCAATGCCTCCATAAATCGACTTTTTTTAAAAGAAAGAGTCACAAGTTTTATTTTTAAAGACAAAAAAGGCCGTATCCGGTCTCCATGTTGTCAAAGACGACCATACTGTTACATACCGGCAGACACTCCTCTGGTCGACATGGAACAATTGACAACGTTTATGTTTTTTGAATATTGACAGCAGATAGACGATAATTTGGCATATTTTCTCCATTCTCTCATTCCCTTCTGGTATGCTGTGTATCTTCATCCTCCAATAATATATGTCTGCTGGTTGGAATTTGGAATAACCATCTAAGCTGCATTCGCATTTGTGTTCATCTAGTTCTGTTGCAATGTTTTTGAAGGCGAATGCAGACTATCTTCTTTTAGAGTTGAGTTCTGTTTGATTTATGAAAAAATAACAGTAAGCTATATAGTATACACTTTCTATTCAGAGATATTTAAATGTACTGGTTTAATTTTCACTACAGTGTATGTAAAGTGCGAATGATAAATAAACAGACGATTTTTTTAGATTTTTTTAAGAAAGGGTAGGCTGTTGTTGAAGAAAAATATTCATTTACAGCAGAAGAATAAATAATTTTCCGATATCAGTTGAAAAGGGCATAAATCATCAGATCAAAACAGAGCAGAAAAACATGTAAAAAAATGATTGAGTGCTTCTTGTTCCTTTACACAATTCTTCAGACGCCTCTAAATAATCTATTCTTTTTCTGTTTAATAGTTCTAACAAGCTGTTATCTGTTGGCACTTCATAGATTTTATCTTGTGTTAGTATTGTAACAGTCACAGGTTCTGCTGTATATATTTCCTCTTGTGTCCCCAAGGGTGACTGGGGTATAGAAATATGGTCACTTGGTCTTCTCCCGACCGGCAGTAAAACGCTTGCCGAAGTGGGGCGTCCGTTTGGCTGTGCGGGATGTACCAAGTTCGCAGTCACGTCCGGTCAGAAGAGGGACGTTAAATCCGATGCCTCGTGTAAAGAGAGTGCTACGCTCCTTGCACATTAAGAACCCTTGCGACAACTATTCGAGGGGTTCGTAGGTGGCCTGTTGCAAGGCGAAATTTCTGTCCCTATCCAATTTACCCTCATTTTCCAGTGGCAGTCCACATTTTCCCGACCATCATCCCAGATGGCCTCTATTGTATCAACCTACCTATTGTATTTATTGTGAACTTGTTCTCGTCCTGAATATGCATGAAATATTTGCCACTGGACGTTAAGCAACCAACAATCAATCAATCAATATTACCTCTTGTTCCTGTTTGATGTTGGTACGAACATTGTCTGTTGCATCTTTTTCTATGGTACTAAGTATTCGAACTTCTTCTAAAAAAGCTAAATTTGATTGCGTTTGTCACTGCATTTTTTGTATGTTGAACCTGACTATATTCATTCTTAATTTGTTTGTCTGCTGTCATTTTTTGTTGCTGTGACCAAAAGTGATCGGTGACAGTTTCGTTGTGAAGATGGAACAATAAGCGACAAATAAATACGTGAACTAACGGTGACATCTGATTTATAAAATATAAGTCACGTTTTAAAGAGTTTAAAATTGTTCAGCAGCTTGAGAATCAATAGAACCAGTCAATTCTTCGACAAGGGAAATTTTGCGGAGATTTTCTTTTTTGCTCCTTGCAATTTCCTTCATGGAACCAATCAGACAGTAATGGTCCTAAGAACCAGTCGTTGGGTTGCACGATTCGTTCACTTCATCTTGTGTTTTCTGTAAGAACAGAAGATTGAATGGTAAACCCTCTTCAGCTCTACATACATTTTCTTCTGTTGTGTCTGCAACTCTTCCTTCATGTGAATGAAACATTCCTGGTCGCAAACGATTGCCACCTGAAAAGACTCATCAGTGACGCTCAAATCCAAAAAAGTAAAAAAAAAAAAAAAAGGCGAAAAGAGTACGAAGTTGAAGAGCTTTGAGATCCAAAATTCTTAAAAGTGTTGCCAAATACAGCTTCGGTAATCAAGGCCTGATGTAGAAAAGCCTTAGTATTTCAAAAAAAAAATAGATAATTGATTAAATATTTCAAAGAAATAATTATATCAGAAATTTTGTCTTTTGATGTCACGTGTTATCTGTCCAAAAGTCACGTGACTTGCGGAAAAAAAGTATAATGCTCAAAATCTATCTGCCCTGAAATTTTCAGATGCCCTTACCAGTTGTGTCTTTAAAACACTCGAACGGATGGTCAATGATCGCCTTGTTTGGTTCCTGGAATCCAATTGGCCATTAGCCAATATCCAGTGTGGATTCCGACAGGGCCGCAGTACTCTTGATCATCTTGTTCGATTCGAATCATTTGTCCGTAATGGTTTTGTGAAAAATGAACATGTGGTGTCGGCCTTTTTCGACCTTGAGAAGGCCTATGATACTGCATGGAAATATGGTATTATTATATATGGGATATATTTGATATGGGGTTGAACTAGCTGTCAGTAACTGCGAGTACTATCAAAACGTATTTTCTTGTTACTTCGACCTGTTGATACTGTTTATAATGCTTTTTTGTTATTTTTTTATTTATATGGATCTTGTCTGTACACCAGCTTTGATTATTTGTAATATTTTCAATTTTTCACTTATTCTTACAACATTTGTATAAACTTCAAGATTATAAAAAAACCGTTTTTTTCTAAAGTGAACATTGATTGGTTAAATATTTCTCAGTGATGTCCTGTGATCGAATTTGTTTGTTAGCTTTTTGTCTCTAATATTTAATTAACTGTGCATTTGTATTCAGATATCGCAGATCAAATTTATTCGTTCATTGTGTAATCATACGTTTTTTGATTGAGTTAAGTCTGCCAATTGATATTTTATCGTATGTTTTTCTGTGTTGTGATGATAAGCTATTGTTTCAGAAAAAGGGAGAAGGTTTGTATATTAAAACGTTTAATCTCGCTGCAAATGTTTGCACCTGTCCTAAGTCAGGAATTTGATGTACAGTAGTTGTTGTTTGTTTATGTAATATATACGTGTTTCTCGTTTCTCGTTTATATAGATTAGACCGTTGGTTTTCCCGTTTGAATGGTTTTACACTAGTAATTTTGGGGCCCTTTATAGCTTGTTGTTCGGTGTGAGCCAAGGCTCCGTGTTGAAGGCCGTACTTTAACCTATAATGGTTTACTTTTTAAATTGTTATTTGGATGGAGTGTTGTCTCATTGGCACTCACACCACATCTTCCTATATCTATTGAAAGGCAATATGCCTAATTTTATTTCTTATTTTCTCTCTAACAGACAATTTCATGTTATAGTTAATTCGACCATGTCTGATCTGTATGATCAAGAGATGGGTGTCCCTCAGGCAGTATGTTATATGTTACATCATTTAGTCTTAAAATCAACAGCCTTGTTGAAGTTTTAAAAAATAATATTGAAGGTTCATTGTACGTTGATGATTTTTTATTTTGAGACAGAGGCAAAAATATGAATAACATAGAAAGACAATCAGGTTGTATTTATAATTCTACATGGTTACTTTTTCATTTTATATCTCTTATCTTGATTAAGTATGTAGAAAGAAGACTTTAGATACAACCATTTATCTACTGCAGAGTTGTGATGTTTTTTGTTGTTGATCATATATGTGTTTTCAATTCAATAATGGAGTCATAAGTGACAAGACTTACCTATTGTATTTATTGTGAACTTGTTGTCGTCCTGAATATGCATGAAATATTTGCCACTGCACGTTAAGCAACCAACAATCAATCAATCTAAATATCTTAAGACATTTATTTTCCAGAAGACCATGTTGTGAACCTCTACTGGATCAGTTACAAGTCCATCAGGACTACATCCTAGTTCTGGCCACACATTGTTAACCCAAAATCAAGTTTTTTTTTCATCTTCAATGTATGCGGTTTTAAGTTTTATAAAGGAGGTGTAGTCTGACCTTGCCTGGTCTTCATTCTCTACTCAATACAGTATATGGTGAGCTATACTGATTTATTCCCCAAATTGAGTTGCGAATAAAGGCTTTAAATCTTTTCATTGGTTGGCTGTGGACGCAGTTATCCTAAACCATCGGCTTCCATGCCATTCCCCCCATGGGTGACTGGGGAATAGAAATATGGTCACTTGGTCTTCTCCCGACCGGCAGTAAAACGCTTGCCGAAGTGGGGCGTCCGTTTGGCTGTGCGGGTTGTATTAAGTTCGCAGTCACGTCCGGTCAGAATGGGGACTTTAAATCCGATGTCTCGTGTGGAGAGAGTTCCAATGCACGTTAAGAATCAATCAATCCATGCCATTCATTAGATTCAGCTTGTTATTCTGTATTTGTTATCATATATATGATAGCCGATTGATAATGGACGTTTTCCCTTTTTATGTTGTTGAAAAGATTATCTACTTTGAACGTGTAAAATTCCCTCTCTGTCTTTGGACATTTCATAGTCTTGGTATGATGTTTTCAGTTAACTTTCCCACATTGAACTCTTTTCTCTACTTATGCCAGAATATTTTGGAATTGTTACAAAACAGTTAAGATTCTCATCATTTGCACTCCTCATCGACTCTGGCCGGGGATCAAAATCTGAACGTTTTATTTGTTTCGGTTATATAACGTATATGCTGCACTGACTTTTCCCGGGGTCCAGGGGCTACGTTTTCGCTTATTCCACTCACAGTTTTATTACTGGTACATGCGTATGCATCATTCCCATATTCCTTGCAGTGTTTATAGATCAAAAGAAGAACTGCAGTAACATGATTGCATCGGCCTAATTCAGAACCTGCACATGTACAGCTTGCATCCAATACAGCACCACTAATCATAAAAATTGTGACATTTACATTTCGATCCTCATTGAGGCAGCAATAATAATGACCTTTACCTTCTATGTCAATCACATTTAGCCCCACAAAGGGTGACCGGCAGTAAAACGCTTGCCGAGGTGGGGGGTCCGTTTGGCTGTGCGGGATGTATCAAGTAAGGCAAAATATCTGTCTCTATCCCAATATACCCTCATTTTCCAGTGGCAGTCGAAATTTCCCCGACCATTATCCCTTATGGCCTCTATTATGACAAGACCTACCTATTGTATTTATTGTGAACTTGTTCTCTTCCTGAATATACATGACATATTTGCCACTCGACGTTAAGCAACCAACAATCAATCAATCAATCACATATTGCTCACCTTTGTAAGGGGATTAAAGGTCATGTCGGCTAAATCAGTCTTCTCAGATTGTCCATCCTCATTTATCAACACAACGCTTTCCAACAGGAAGTGGTAAATATGCCCATAGCTAAAAGAGGTAGGGCCAGTATTTCTTTATATACAATATATAAAAAATTTGACGGACAGACGGATGGACGAAGATCATTACTAGATTCCTTGCAGTGGGGCAGGGGACAACAAAATAGGAGGTGCACTACAGTTCCTCATGAAGATCATTCATTGCAACTTTCATGAAAATTCAGGTGTTGGAGGAGTTCATAGTTAAAGAAATGTGACACGGAGGACAAAAAAGTGTAACCTTTATGTCACTTCCCACATATTGGGCAGGCGACACAATAACAAATTTGTTCTGTTGACTATGTTCGGTGTTACATAGTAAAGAATCTTGGTAATACATAATCTATACTTAAGGTCTTACCATATATGGTGTATACAGGCGATATAATAACATTCAGATGTCTGACACAGTTTGTTTTGACTTTTCTTGTATTTTAGGTTTCTGTCTGATTAGCCTTTAACCTACATCTCTTTTTATTCATATAAGATAACTGTTAGTATTACAAATACAAGTTGAAATAATGGTGAAAGCTGAGCTGTCTGTATGCAATGTATTGTCAGAAGCCTTCAGGACTAAATAAAATTTCATTGGTTTAGCATTAATGGCACCAAACTGAGGTAAATTTTATCTACCAACCAAATATAAAAGTTTGTTTTCTTTTATGTGTCTTACAACGCTGGGTCTAACTACTTAACAATCAAACCAAGCAGCCCTAAGATTATCCCCGAAAAGTGACTTTTCACTCCTCGCAGCATCTTCTGTGTCATCAGAGGAAAACGTTATTTTCCTCACCATCTTCCTTTTTGCCATGTTTGTAATCATGTTTGACGTAGGTGTCAAGTTGTGATGATGTTTTGAATAACTCGTCCCCTCCTCTTTTCTCTGACTTCCACAGCAACTGCTCTTGTGCGCTTGGGGCGTCTTATCACAGGCTTTATAAAAATATTTCCATTGAACAGTTGTATTATCATGCCAACTTATTTAGGCCGTAAATAAAAAATTATACAACTTTACAGTATAGCTGTCCTTTGTTGCAAAACGCTGCCTGCCATGAGATTTTGGGTCATCTTATAATATGTAATATTTGCCACTGGACGTTAAGCAACCAATAATCAATCAATCAATGAAACGTCTGTATCCAATGAAAGACCATATGTTATAGGTTGCGTATTCAATAGTAGCCCAAGATATCGTAGACAGCATTATATGTTAATCAAATTATTTGATTGTCTCAATTCATTAATTCTGCAGTCAAAGGTTAAACAGCAATTGAAGAGTGTTCGAAGATTTCAAACAATGTGATTGAAACTTTTCATGAAGAAACTACTTTGTTTCGTTGTGTTTCGTCATGGCTTTGTAATTTTGTTTTCCACATTTAAATTTTGATAATTTCTCTTAGGTATCTTTCGTCTCTCTCTTATAGTAGTCAGTGACAAGCCATTATTTATTTAATCAAGACGCCTTTGAAAAACTGATTTTCTTTTCAAATACAATCCAGTTTACAAACAAACCATTATCAGTAATGATATTTTTACCATATAAATGTCAAAGTATCTGTGTGCATCAATAAATTATAAATTGTCTTTAAATATAAAGATTATATCCTATATGTAGCTCTATTTTATATTAATAGTCTAAAATGTCGTAGTTTTTATGGTCGGGGGATAAAGAAAAAATATCTTAGTTCAGCTGACAACCAATGAGCTTTCAGCAGGAAAATTACATCGCATAAATTATCAGTCACATTTCAAATTTAGGTTTATATAATTAAAGAGATCGATCTGAGTCAGTTTTTACTGGCTGGTGTAAAATTATCAAAACCATAAACGTTTTTGCACAACAGAAACGGTACGCCAATTTTTTTTTACTCTTTGTATTTCAATCCAAAAATGTTCTCATGAAGTACTTTAAAAGGCTGAAAGTCAGGTGATAACATTTCGTTTTCCAGTTTATATGCCCAAATATTATTTCCTTTGCTTTAATAATGTCCATGGTAATGAATAATTAAATCAATTTTACCAGCTTTCTCTTTACTTTGCAGAACATGTACAGGATTTACATCAGGCTGGTTTAACAATACCTCATCCAGCTTTTCATCAATGGTGTCTTCTTCAGGATTGCTTTGCCGACTTTCGTCGCTGAAGTTTTTGTTTCTCAGCTGGTTTTTTTTTTTGAATGACTTGAGTTTGAGTCTACATTGCTCTGACGAAAAATTATGACTAAACTCATAAGTTTTCACTTGTTTTCACTGGATTTGTAGAATCTTCCATCTCACTTTAATGCTGTAAAAGCAGTTTCATACTTTTATTATCCCATGTGGTATAACAGAGAGGCCACAGTGGTGGAAGTAGATGTTGAAGCAACATTTGCAAGATTTGACACACGTTTCAACTTATTATCCCCCCAGGGTGACTTGGGAAACGAAATATGGTCACTTTGTCTTCTCCCGACCGGCAGTTAAACGCTTGCCGAAGTGATCACACTACACAAAGTCGCACCACGCTCAGCACGATCTAAAACGTATTCAGATCGTGTTGAGGTCAGGGTATTGTCGGCCTGAAAAGCTGTGTTCACGTAAATATATGCAAGAACATTATCTGGAACAAATGACCGATTTAAACCAATATCAAATACAATTATCAAAAAAAAGGAGTCAATTTACATTAAAATGGCCGAGTTTATAGTGAAATGTAGAAAAAAATATCAATATACCGATGGCAGGTTTGATGTTCCATTCTATACCATTAATTTTCAACACAGCTGTGGTTAGTTCGTGATTGCATCTTAATTCATATGTCAGAACATACTAGTAGATGAACATTATCTGGAACGAATGACCGTTTTAAGGCGATATCAAATACATTTATAACACCAGATGCTTTAAACGACCGCATAGGTTGAACCCTAAACTGTATGGACACACCATTCAATCTTGATTCAGCTCTGGATTCTGATTAAATAGTTGACACAGCATAGGTTCCTGACACAGAATGAATGTGGTCTAATGAACCAATTTTTTTTTCTGCCTTTGAGCAATTCACTATGCTGTTGAATATTAATCCTCTCAAAAAAAAAATGTTTTTTCTTTTTATTTATGAAATAATCTCCCTTTCCCTTATTCCAAAACTCAATTCAAATTTCTAATTGAGTTTGCAACAATAACTACTCATTTAAATACATCATAAAACATTAAAAAGTAAAAAGTGAATATAATGTACGTTGTATGTTGTATATGTTGCACTTGTTTTTGTCAATATGGGGTTTACTATACATACCCGTATTAAAAAGTCACGTGTTTTCAGGACTTTATTGTGCTTTTTTCTTCAATATATACTTTTCAATTAACCGGAAACTGATCTAAAAACATGAAAGAAATGTAAAAATAGTTTTGATGAAACCTTTTCAAATTATGTCATCGAATAAATGAAAAACTCAAATGAAACTGTAAACAATTGATAAGTTGTGTCTTTGTTTTGTCACTTTGAAAAACAAACAGATTTGCCAAATTCTGGAAATTCTGTAAAAAAAAAGTGGCGTTTGCTCAGTAAATATAACATACATATTTATACGCATAATTTCTACATGATGTAATGAAGAGGGTGGTAAAGAGGGGGTGCTTGCACGAAAAAAACGTGAAATAAGACATAATTTCACGTTGAACGTGAAATAATTTCTGTGATGAACGTTGCACGAAAAATAAATACTTTTATTTGAACCTTTTGTGACTGAGTCACTGTCTTCTTGTATATATTAACTCTTTGTTTTACTTGATATTCCCGATTTAGTATACACATTTATGATATAATTGGTTTACGGCTTTTAAAAAAGTATTTCTTGACGATCCCTGCCAAGTGTTTGAATTTTATTTGAAAAATACCGAGCACGCAAAATAAGACTTTGAAAATCACGATGCACGTAAAATTAAATAAGCAGAACACGTCTTGCACGACTGAACGTCAAATAAAAAAGTAAAAACACGTTGAACGTCAAATAAAAAACGGCGATCACGTTGCACGAAAATAACCCTTTACCACCCTCAATGAAATAAGCAGCCTCACAACTATTTTATATACATTATCAATATTTAAAATAGTTCATTGATTGATTGTTGGTTGCTTAACGTCCAGTGGCAAATATTTCATGCATACTCAGGACGAGAACAAGTTTACAATAAATACAATAGGTAGGCTGATCCAAAAGAGGCTACCTGGGTTGATGGTCGGGGAAATTTGGACTGCCACTGGAAAATGAGGGTATATTGGATAGGGACAGAAATTTTGGCTTGCAACAGGCCACCTACGGATCCCTGAAAGAGTTGTTGCAAGGGTTCTTAACGTGCAAAGAGCGTGGCACTCTCCTTACACGAGGCATCGGATTTAACGTCCCCTTTCTGAACGGACGTGAATGCGAACTTGATTCATCCCGCACAGCCAAACGGACGCCCCACTTCTATGAATGTGATTGCATATTTATAAAGCATTTAATAATTGTCATCATGATAAAATGAAAAATATTTAGGACAACAAATGTTTGAAGCACGTGTTATTTGTTGTTGTTGTCGGTTGCTGTCTGTCATTTTTTTTCATGAACCAGTCCTTATGTTTTTCTCGTGAAGATTCCGTGGCCACTTTTTTGTGCATACAAAGCTACTCGTAAAGAATCCGTTTCCAACACGGTCTTTTAATTCTATCTGGAGCTTATTGTATACTCTTTTATACTCAAAAAAATGAAATGAGCAATTAAAAAATGATGAACTGTTTATTCAAATCGATATTGACAGAAATAACATGCATAAAACGCTTTTTAACAAAAAATACCTCTCTGATTTGTTGTCATCCATAACTTTCTAACAACACCACGTTGTTTTTACCGCAAGGATCCGTTATCTGTTCACAAAGGAGCCGCGTACCACCGAATTGCGCGTAAATGATCCGATATGGATAGACACCGTGAAACGACAACCACTGAATTAAAGGCTCCTGACTTGGGACAGGCACATACATAAAAATGTGGCAGGGTTAAACATGTTACCGGGATCCCAACCCGCCCCCTTACCTGGGCCAGTGGTGTAACAGTGGTGTAACAGTACAACATATATATATATATCTTTATTTCTCCAACAAACCAAATTACAATGGTATAGAGATACACACAATAATTACATAGTTCATATGTACAAACATACAAAATTATACGAAAGCAAGAGGAGGTACATATTAAACTAAATGATATCAAGTACATAAGAACAAACTATAAAAATCAGTTGAAAAAGGCTCAACTCATCAGATGGACAAAAATACAAGTGGACGTGGTCTGAAACTAAATAAAGTAACAGTCATAATTTGAATTAATGAGGTTCTTTGATATGTATAATATAAGGTACATTTTAAGGGACTTTTCAGTGTATATTTGGGGTTTAATGTTATAGATTAGAACTAACTCTATTTCTTTTGCAATCAGTTTGGGACTTAATCCAAGATTTACCGATTAACAGCTAGTCACAGGCAATAGGTAACAAATATTTTTTTAGTACGTCACACAGTTAAATGAAAATAAATTTGTCGTTTACAGTATAAAGATAACAATTAAACGACTTGTAACACTGGTTTTCTATTTAAAGATCAGAACGAGACGGATTTTGACAATAATATGTTCTATATGCACTAATTTAAGTATGTTAGAATTTATCAGTTTATAAGCACAAGTTGTAGATGTGATATATATCAAAATATGGTAATGCATGTAGGCAAATAGTATTGCAACAGTATGTATACATACATACAATAAAGTATTGATCCCAAGGGTGACTGGGGAAACAAAATATGTTCACTTGATCTTCTCCCGACCGACAGTAACCGCTTGCCGAAGTGGGGCGTTCGTTTATCTGTGCGGGATGTATAGAGTTCACAGTCACGTCAGGTCAGAATTGGGACGTAAAATCCGATGCATCGTGTAATGAGGGTGCTACACTCGTTGAACGTCAAGAACCCTTGCAACAATTCTTCGAGAGGTCCGTATGTGGCCGGTTGCAAGGTATAATTTCTGTCCTATCCAATATACCCTCATTTTAGTCTTTAGTCTTTAGTAAGTGTCCCAAATGACACTGTAAACACTTGTGTACGTTTCCTCTTTTGTAGTTTCTTCACATATGTAATGTTCACTCATGTACTTAATTGAAATTGTGGCTGCTGCTTAAAAAATTTTGACTTAATTTTGATATAGATTTATAGTGTTTTTTGCTGTATAGTGTTTTTGAATCTACCAGACTCCGTTAAATAATTTTCCAGATGGCACAATATCTCATTTCGATTGTCTCTATTTATGTCTTCTTCATCGATTCCTAATAAGGTGTCTAAATCCATGTGTATATTTCCTGTAATAAAGTAAATAGATGTTCTCATTCTCTCTCTAGCCTCCTCATAGTTAGAACAATGTAAAAGATAGTGTTCTACAGTTTCTGGCTCTCCACAGGAACAGTTTTTGTCTGATGATGGTATAATTTTGGATTTATAATCATTTAGATCACAATAACCTGTTCTCAAACTAGTAGTAACTGAAAACGACCATTTGGATGGTAAATCTTTTGATATTTTCTGACAGACATTTTGATGATAATTGTAATAATTTCTGCCACGTTGACTTGATTCCCATTGGTTCTGCCATTTTCTTAAAACACTTTCTCTTGCTGCACGTTTTATATCCTGCCTGGTTACTTCTGATGGTTCTTCTATTTTTTCAGCTTCTTTAGCTCCTTTTTTGGCCAGTGAATCAGCAATGTCATTTCCTTGGATATCAGCATGACCAGGTGTCCATTCAAAATTTAATGGAATTCCATTCATCTTTAATACTTTCATGTTTTTCTTAATTTCTCTTAATATGACTTTGATGTAATTCTCTGATTTCCAGTTTAAAGTTAAAATTCCAATTGAGGTCTGACTATCTGAAAAAAGTGTAATTGAGTCTGTGTTTTGTCTGTTTTCTGATATTAAAAAGTGGTCAACAACAAGTTTAATGGCGATCAGTTCTCCGAGTAGTATTGATCCTTTCTTGGATACAGCTTTACTAATTTCAATTTGTGGTTGATTATTTGATGGAAAGATGACAGCACCTGCTCCTACAGGGCCAGGACTACCAAGACAGGACCCATCAGTAAATGCTATACATGAATTTGCAGGAAGATGACTTAGTTTTTCCATTATAATGAGTTTTCCAACATTTTTTTGGTCTGTTGATCTTGATTTGGAATTTCCAAGGTTTTTCCAATAATCTGGAGGAGATTTATATCTTCGTATCCCATTAAACTCAAATTCTGCTTCTATACCATTTACATCAACACCTGTACATACCTTCATGTCTTCTGCCTGAAGAATCATTTTTCCCACTGGAGATACATATTTTTCAGGGATGTCAATTGTTTTCCAGTCATCCAGGATTTGTTTTATTGGAATGGAGATATCATACGAATTAATTTTTGCAAGTGTACGAGTTGCAATTTCTTCTCTACGCAGATGTATTGGTAGGATTCCAGAAACTACTTCCAAAGTCTCTACACTTGATGTTGGAGTAACATTAAGGCATATAGCTAATCCCTTTCGTTGAATTTTGTTCAGTTTGTCTGTTATATTGGTTTCACAGGTCTGCCAAACACTACTTGCATATTCTAAGGTGGAAAGGACAATACTTTGGTAAATTTGAAGTAGAATTTTTGTAGAAACTTTTGCAACGCCTTTGATCATTCTAAGTAGGCTAATTGCTTTATGTGCCTTTTGTTCCACATTTTCGATGTGTTTGAGAAATGATAGTTTTTCATCTAACGTGACTCCTAATATTTTTGGATTACAGTTATATTTTAACAATTTACCTTCTAGTTGTAAATTCATTTTCTTTATTGGACCATTCCTTGAAAAGATACAATATTCTGTTTTCTCAATACTCAAATTAATTCTCCATTTTTTGGTCCAATCCTGGATTATGTTAAGATCCTTTTGTACCTGTTTCTCCATGTCATTCAAGTTCTTTCCATTTATCCATACAGTACCATCATCAGCAAATTTACACTTTCCAGTGGCAGTCCTAGTTTTCCTGACCATCACCCCGGATGTCCTCTTTGATGGCAAGACCTACCTATTGTATTTATCGTTGACTTGTTTTCGTCCTGAACATGCACGAAATATTTGCCACTGGACGTTAAGCAACCAACAATCAAGCATAAAGTATTTAAATACGGCAATGTTTGTAAAACAAGTAAAAAAACATTCATATTTAGGGAGCTACCATTTGATTTTTATGGGGGGGCTAGGATGAAATTTGAAAAAAATAGGCAGGACAGGAATTTTGAGTAAAAAAAAAGGCAGGATGAGACACTTGCAAAAAAAAAAGTCAGGATGACATTTTAGGTAAAAAAAAGTCAGGATAAACTAAAAAAAAAGGCAGGACCGAATAGAGTAGGACAGAGATTATAACTAAAAGAAAAATGTAGGACAAAATTTTTCATCCTACCCCCCCCCCCCCCCCCCCCCCCCCCCATAAAAATCAAACGGTAGCTCCCTTAAACAAAGATAAATTTCAAAAGACAAAAATTTGACGCTACGTTACAGTACCCGAAAATAACTACCCTGTTACAAAGATATTATTTGTTTGTATTTACATGTAACATATTATTGATTATGTCAAGCACAAACCTAAGGTTTCAATTGAAGACCTATTGCAAACAGTTGTTCTGCTACACTTAAAAAAGTCGTTCCTATATTCTGCAGACAAACTGATATCACATTGTTCTAGTGCAATGTTCGACCAGATAAGTCAAAGTCTTTATTTTTTATAAAACTTCTTACTCTTTTTGATGAATTCTCTAACTCTTTGTGTTTTAGGTTCCAGGTCCTCAGTTTGGCTGTTTTCTGTAGCATTTTCCTCTTCCTCAGTTATACTATTATCCTTGTATTGTTGTTGGCGCTGTGATCAGATCTTCCTCTTTCGTGTGAAGAGAGGAGATCAACTGTGAGCATGGGATTTGATGTGAAAAACTTCGATCTCAGAAAAATTATCAAATACTGCAGCAAAATGTTAGCAAGGCAAGTGTGATCGTCGACATTGCAAGCAGGCTTGATAGCCATTTTATAATCATCTCCAAGGTAAACATTATGCAGTTCCGATGACTTTGTTTTGGATTTTACTTTTTAGGCAGTTAAGCTGCCTTATGCGAGCACCCTAGATTTGTGTTCTACCTAATAAATGCTGAAATATGTGCCATTGTTATTATCCAGCTGGATGTTATGTTATTTATAACTAATTGGACAGTTTTTTCATACTTTTAATTCTTGATTACAAAAAATATGACCAGAAAAACCTTAAATGATCGTCGAATTATAATCCTGGTACCTTATTTTGTATACATAATCGCAATTTAAATGAAGGAACATTATGTTTGAGAGTACATCTTATAATATTAAGAATACTCACTATGTCTTTCAACAAGGTCATGATGATGGCCGTAGAAATATTCATATCTAGCAACACAAAGATAATACTTGAGGAAAATTAACTTCGAATTTTTTTTTTTATTGAAATTACACAAATCTCACAAAAATATTCTTATCAATAGTATCTATTCATTACAATCGATTATGAAACACGCATGCTGTTTTATTTTGTAAATGATATTGCACTTATAAAACTATCGTTATCTGGAACCGCTGTTCCTGTTTTCTATAATAAAAAATAGTAAAGGCGCAAGCCCAGGATTCATTTCCGAAAACAACGTACTCAAAATACTTCATACTTGCATGTGAAAGAAAAAGGTGATAAAATTGGTCCATTTCATTCTATTTTGCTTGACCAATTGGTCATATGAAAATGTGGTGTTGTGACTACGAAAACGTAAAGAGGGGCATTGGAAATGACAAATGTTTTGTATAAAAAAAAGCCCCAAAACATCCAAAAACATATGTTGACTATACGTTGTTGTTACTAACGAAACAATTTTTTTTTGCTTTTTATACGACCGCAAAAATTTTAATTTTTTGGTCGTATATTGCTATCACGTTGGCGTCGTCGTCGTCGTCGTCCGAATACTTTTAGTTTTCGCACTCTAACTTTAGTAAAAGTGAATAGAAATCAATGAAATTTTAACACAAGGTTTATGACCACAAAAGGAAGGTTGGGATTGATTTTGGGAGTTTTGGTCCCAGCATTTTAGGAATTAGGGGCCAAAAAGGGCCCAAATAAGCATTTTCTTGGTTTTCGCACTATAACTTTAGTTTAAGTGAATAGAAATCTATGAAATTTAAACACAAGGTTTATGACCATAAAAGGAAGGTTGGGTTTGATTTTGGGAGTTTTGGTCCTAAAAGTTTAGGAATAAGGGGCCCAAAGGGTCCAAAATGGAACTTTGTGTGATTTCATCAAAAATTGAATAATTGGGGTTCTTTGATATGCCGAATCTAACTATGTATGTAGATTCTTAATTTTTGGTCCCGTTTTCAAATTGGTCTACATTAAGGTCCAAAGGGTCCAAAATTAAACTGAGTTTGATTTTAACAAAAATTGAATCCTTGGGGTTCTTTGATATGCTGAATTTAAAAATGTACTTAGATTTTTAATTATTGGCCTAGTTTTCAAGTTGGTCCAAATGGGGGTCCAAAATTAAACTTTGTTTGATTTCATCAAAAATTGCATAAATGGGTTCTTTGATATGCCAAATCTAACTGTGTATGTAGATTCTTAATTTTTGGTCCAGTTTCAAATTGGTCTACATTAAGGTCCAAAGGGTCCAAAATTAAACTAAGTTTGATTTTAACAAAAATTAAATTAAGTTTGATTTTAACAAAAATTAAATTCTTGGGCTTATGTTGCTGATGAAGCTTTTTTTCCTTATCTTATCTAAAATGTTTTTAGATAATGTATGTTGGACATTGGCCAGACATGACTATGATGTCATTTTCTATTTTTATTTGCCAATAACTTTATGTAAATAACTTCATTGGAAATTTGCCAATATAAAATGTTGCTGATGAAGTTTTTTTTATTGTTTTATACAATAAACAATGGATATTCACTTTTACTACCAACCAATCTTTATCATTCAGTGATAACAAGCACTTTATTTTACATTTTAATATTTTATGATGTATTTAAAAGAGTAGTTATTGTTGCAAACTCCATTAGAAATTTGAATTGATATCAGTTTTGGAAAAAGGGAAACGGGGATGTGAAAAAAAGGGGGGGTTTAAATTTTTCTCATTTCAGATTTCATAAATAAAAAGAAAATTTCTTCAAACATTTTTTTGAGAGGATTAATATTCAACAGCATAGTGAATTGCTCAAAGGCAAAAAAAAACACTTTTAAGTTCATTAGACCACATTCGTTCTGTGTCAGAAACCTATGCTGTGTCATGATCAACTATTTAATTTTAGATTTAGAAAAAGTTTGAAGAAGAAATCTTTAATTGATTTGTAAAATCTTGACATTTGTTTTGTTAAAAAAAAAACATGTAATGTCAAAAATTTGATCACAATCCAAATTCAGAGCTGTATCACGCTTGAATGGTTTGTCCATACTTGCCCCAACTGTTCAGGGTTCGACCTCTGCGGTCGTATAAAGCTGCGCCCTGCGGAACACCTGGTTTATATATGCAGAATTGCAATTTAATTGAAGAATATTATGTTAGAGAGTAAAACTAATATTATTAGTATATCACTGTTCTTGGGTTCCTGATGATCTTGAGACATATGTACTAGTATATCACTGTTCTTAGGTTCCTGATTATCATTGGACTCATCATAATATATCTATCAAAACAATCAAAGTCAATAAGGGTGTTAATGACCCAAGGACTCATTGATTGAATGGCGTCATGTCCTTGGGCATTAAACCTCTCTACAACTTGATCGAAGACTTTGTCGCAGTATATATATGCCTCATGTTACGAAGTTTCCGTCAGTCACATGTCCATTGTCCATACTCCTTGACCTCATTTTCATGGTTCAGTTACCACTTGAAAAAAAAGTTCAGATTTTTTTGTATTAAATGTTGAATTCTCTCTTACTATAAGTAATAGGATAACTATATTTGGTATGTGCGTACCTTGCAAGGTCCTCATGCCCGTCAGACAGTATTCACTTGACCTCGACCTCATTTCATGGATCAGTGAACAAGGTTAAGTTTTTGTGGTCGTCCACATCTCAGATACTATAAGCAATAGGTCTAATATATTTGGTGTATGGTAGAACTGTAAGGTGTACATGTCCAACTGGCAGGTGTCAACTGACCTTGACCTCATTTTCATGGTTTAGTGGTTATAGTTAATTTTTTTTCTCAAACTTTATGCAATAGGTATACTATATTTGTTGTATTGAATGATTGTAAGGTGAACATGTCTAGCGGGTAGATGTCATCTGACCTTGACCTCATTTTCATGGTTCAGTGGTCAAAGTTAAGTTTTTGAGTTTTGGTCCTTATCTAATACTATATATCATAGGTCAACTATATTTGGTGTATGGAAATATTTTATGATCTTTACGTCAGTCGTGCAGGTTTTATTTGACCTTGACCTGGTTTTCACGGTTCATTGCTCAGTGTTTAGTTTTTGTGTTTTGGACTATTTTTCTTAAACTATAAGCAAAAGGTCAACTATATTTGTTGTATGGAAGCATTGTTAGCTGTACATGCCTGCCTGCCATGGTTTATCTGACCTTGACCTCATTTTCATGGTTCATTGGTCAATGTTTAGTTTTCTTGGTTAAGTTTATGTGACAGTCGTAATAAAGCTTTATATTTAGGAGTATCAACATAATATCAATGATTAGTAAAGAATGCGACACATTTCAGTGTGTGCAGTCGTGTTTTCCTTTCTGCAGAAGGTGTAAGAACAAACACCTGAATTACTTTGATACTGTCCATTCAGAAATACTTTTTAAATCACTTATAAATATGAGGATACCTATTGTCCATGTCAATTAAGGACAAGCATAACAATACACACCGGGTTTTACCTGAGGGAGCATCTCAAAGTTGTACACCACTTAGTTAATTTTAACATCTTATGCACGAAGAGAAAAAAAACTCCCATCAAAATCGAAAAGAGATTTTATCTTTCTGAAACGCAAAATGCATTTAACTTTTATATATCTAATGGATGCCAGGCATTAAAACTTGTCCGTTATGATGAACCTTATGGTTGATGACCCTTTTTGTGGCCTGTCAATTTCTAAATTTTCAACGTTTGAAACTGCAATAGTATCAAAACAGCAAAGATAATGAATAATAGAGTTGAACCATTTTGAATATATACCGAGGGGAAACAACATGCAGTTTAACTGCATTTAGTAGAATATAGAATTTGGTGAAAATAAAACCAAGATTTTTGTAGAGAATCAATAGAATTTAAGACGGAGATTTTGTTTTATTATTCCAAACATAGATTACTCACTTGATTTCAATGACCAGCTAGCGTTTAAAGTTTACTAAAAGACCTAAACAACCTTTAAATTCTAAAACACCTCGTGCTGAGCCACTTAAGTCGAGCGCACCTTGAAGGTGTTCTTGACTTGGTCCATATTTATATTTGTTTTAACCAATGTCTAAATTTATAAATTTGTTTTAAGGAAATCATTGCTAGCACTGCATGCAATAATTATTTATCAATGAAGCATCCAATTGTCAAATTTGAGAGTGCAAGGGGAAGGGCTGTGGATTTTCAATAGAATTTTTTAATGTTAAGCATTAAATCAACACGAGGGTTTCACAGCTATAACAAAACATGATACTTTGTGTTATAAAACTTGTGTGAATGCGATTTATTTTTGTGCAAAATTGTTGACTTCGTACCTTCCAACCCTTTTTTACCTCCCCATTTGAAAGGTACAAGGTGAAATTACCTCTCTTTCCCGTTCACTGAACTGCATCTAGTTTATTCTCTGCCATTTTGAAAATATCTAAAACATGCTTTTCATTCCGGTTGAGATGTTCTAAAACCATTTTACCGCATGGTTAAGACCGACTAGTCAAAAAACTGTTAACCATAAAAATGTTTAAATAGTTATCAAAGGTACCAGGATAATAATTTAGTACGCCAGACGCGCGTTTCGTCTACATAAGACTCATCAGTGACGCTCATATCAAAATATTTAAAACCAGGTTAATGGTTCAGAATACCAAGACCTCTAGTCATACATGACACAATGAAATGTTAAAAAGAAATAGTTTATGGTTTGAAATAGATTAATTTCACTTTGTTTTACATAAAATATATATATTCATTTTACAGTTCAGAAAATTGTTCATACAAGTCAATTTCAAGTACATGTATATTAATTTTTTTTCTCTCTAAGAAAGATGCCTTGAACTTTGAAGCAAATTGTTTTTTTTTAAAAATCGTGTTAAAAAAAATAAGAGACTTGAACTAGAAAAAAAAATGTTTACCTCGCTAAATAAAGTTTTTTAAGTCTCGTTTTCAGCTTTTAGGATCACATTTTCTGCTTTCAGTGAGTTGATTTCCTCCCCTTGCTGCTGAATAATCTGAAAGAACCCAAAATTAACAAAATTATGTATTTTAACCCTGAATTCAAACACATTGCTGTTATAGTCCAGTCGATTTGTGAAACAATTGCTCAGATTGTGGTAAAAGCATAAAATTTTACAGAGTGTTAGTTGAGGTCATAACTAACATTTATAGCTATGGACCCAATTCAGAAAATCAAAATGGCGGCTCTGGGCGGCCATTTTGAAATCATGTCCAAAAATTAATAAAAATTATTAGAAAAAATATGAAAAATATATTACTTTACCAATTTTGATAAACTTTCGTTTATCTTATGACAAAGAATATAAACTGAGGACTATTGAAGTATTAGGTGGCCATCTTGAATGGTGGCCATTTTGGAAACGTAAATTTCCAATATATCATTATTCGCTATCCTGAATCGTTTTTTGAATTAATACTAAGTTTTATATGCATTTACAACTAGTTTTGCTAATGATTTATTTATGACTGTTGCTATTCATATAGGATATATTCACCAAGTGCTCAAATAAGACATATGTGTTAACAAATAAATGTATTTAAAAAATACGCGTAAATTCTTTTAATTGCAGTTTAGCATGTAGGGCTTAGTTACTTTTTTACCACCAAAAAATGCCTATATACAATATAAGTTATGACCACTATATGTTGAAAAGGAATAATACGTAGGTATGAAAGTCACTGGAGCTGAAAAAATAATAAATAGACTGGAAAGAATTCCGTAACGCTAAGACAGGACAGATGAGGATTTACAATGCCAATCAAATACAAAAAGAGCAAAAGGTACTTATCCTGACAAAGCAAATCTTAAGATCAAAATATATTTTGTCAAGAAAAACAAAAAAAGTCTAAGATGAGTCACGGATTAAAAATACCAGTAAAATAACCAGCCACGGTTGTGATGAATTAACAAGAACAATATGATTGCAGGGATTTTTTTTTCTTTTATTGTGATGAGGTATCTGACTATCATCATGAAACGTCGACAATTATGATCGACAATAGAGTATGTGACTGTCACTTGAACTACTAACCATTGTTCTTTTAGCTAGACTCAGTGCTGGAGATTAATTTTTCAGGAGCAGATATCATGCTAAATGTTTGTTAAAACTGCACGACAAGGCAAATAGACATAATTCGAGACACAGAAAAAAAGTCAAGAATCTGTTATCCATAGAATGGGGCTCGCCAAATTGATAGAAAACAGTGACGGCTCACTCTGGAACAGATATTGTTTTAATATTTGAAATTGATGATATTGGTAAATTGTACAGTAAACGTTCTTAGTAAATATGAGTTGTCATGGAAGGAATGATTAATACAACACTTCTGAAAAATTGAATACTAGCTGCCATAGATGATATGCAAGCACACATGAAAGGTTGCGTCTTTCTCCGGATTCTCAATGAATATGTTGGGGAAGTTCTGAAACAGGCCATGTCTTTTAGTCGTGATTATGAAGACCTCTTCATAGTCAAAGTAACTAGAACAGTTTGAAGAGTTAAGCTTGTTACTCTAAAAAGTTTTATAGAGACATTCAATGTAGGCTTTTCAAATGAATCGGTTCCACAATCTTTGAGACATCTTACTCTCTATTTGAGAACCGATAAGTTGCAGTTGTATCCTTTCAACGACGAGTTGCACAATTGAAATAATATAGCTGAGAAATGGTAAGTCTTGTCTGCTTCCCAACGATATTTCTGGACTGTATCTCGATGTTTGGCCATCCTGTATCATTCTTACTAAGGAAACTTATGTCTGTTGAACTGATTCGTGTCAACAGCTGTTTTTGAGTGTCCCTGTAAAGTTATTCTTAGTATCAAGCATATATATTTTGCCTGCTATGGCTATGGTGATGCCTTCATTTTTATCCTTTTATTATTAGGTCTGTTGCAGAGCTTCACGATTACCTTTGTATAAAATCAACAGCACTAATTTATCTTGCTTGTATGCCTAGATATCCTATAGCAGCTACATTCCAATTTTGTTAACTGCGTTGCATCAGTTCTTCCTTCCATGATAACTCCAAGATGTTCCAGGCGTTTACTGTACAATTTAGCGTGATCTGCAAGCTTGGAGATTGGCACAATACCTCTTCCAGACCGTGTGCCATCAATGTATTTTTATTATTTAGGAAAGCACAACCCCAAGGATAAAAGATTCCTGGCTTTCTTTCTGTGTCTTTTATTCTGCCTATTTGCTATGTTGCTAAGTTTCATCAATCATCAAGCATGATACTAGTGATTTGACATCTCCAGCTCTTACTTTGGCTAAGGGAATATGTAGTACAAGTGCACAGTCATGCCCTATTTTTGTTGATTTAAAAATGTCGATGTATCATGGAGATCTTCAGATACATCACCACAGAAAAAAATACATTGCAGTCATTGTTCTTTTTGATCCAGTTCCACTTTACAGTGTCTGGTTACTTTTACTATTGTTTCCTTTCAATTGGGAACTTATCTTCAACATCAGAAGTATGTTTGCCCTTTTGCTGATGAAATATTTTGAGGTCTGAAAATTTGTTTAACATGATTTTCGCCATTTTGCCTTGTGATTCTGGAGTGCTTCTGCAGTTCCATAGCCCTCATTCAACTGTTTCGAATTGAGCGAAAGGAAAACCAATTCAAGACCCAACATCTTCGTATGCTTGCATCAAAAGAGTGATTGCCAGCTCAAATGTTTATGACTGTTCTGTTTGTATCTGCTTGGCATTGCAAACCCTTACATGTCCTCTCTTGCCGTTTCACACATTCCTTCCAGTCTAATTGTCCATTATGTTTTTCTGATATCTAGTTCCAGTGTTTTTGAAATCTACAATTTTGACCTTTTCCCAAAAACAACTTTCGGTCATAAATTATATAATGTATACGTAATTTTTGTTTTAAAAAGTTACTTAGGCAAACGTGTAAGTAACAGAAATTTTGATACTGATATCTTAGTTTTGTAAACATGCGCATGCCTTATCTGAACTCTTTGTGAATATCCAATATAAATTAGTAAAAAAGTATGAATGCAAACAGTGAAATAATAAGATTAGCGAATAATGACCATCATTCAAAATGGCTACCAAAAAATCAATATATATATGAAGTCCTCAGATGACAGTCCTTGTCATCTGTGATGAATATACCACATGACTATATAATAATTTCCTGCAGCAAGCGCATAACTTATAAGTCAAAGTGAAGACGGTTACTAAGGAAATGCAAATGTGTAAACAGTAAAGGCAGTATTAAGTTGTACTACTCTATGTTAATGTGGAGGACAATGCGATAGAATATGAAAAACAGAGTGTGGTTTGACAAAACATGTACATTTTACTTATTGTTAGATATTTTTAACGTCAATTGAGAACATTTGAGCAGTTTATGTTCTTATAACATTTCTTGTATGATATAAAATTCATAATGTCTGCAATCAAGGTTTTTGAAAGTTGTTTCAAATGAACAATATCAACAAAACAAATTATCCAGTAATCAGCCAACTATTATAAACGACAGGTATACAAATATTTTCTTGCTTTATCTGTACGTATAAAATAAAATTCTCCTGTTATTCTATTTTGAACAAGCGGTTGCATGAATATTGCTTTCAGAGTAATAGTTCATTTTATGATCCTCTTCGTGTCCGCGTGCTAATGCTTTTGTGCCTGCTACAAAACAGATGATGATAACTTGGAGAGGGGGATAGGCTCGCATTTTGTCCTGTTTATATAGCTCAAACAAATACATTTGTATATCTTCCACAATGCATTTTTCTTTATTATATCGAATAATGACTACATATTTTGTCTTAAAAAAAAAAGATTTTCAAGATGGCCGCCATTCAATATGGGTAATATTTCCAAAACTTTTGTTCTACAAGACAATTGGATTCAGCACTGTTATTCTATTTACCAGATTTCATGTCAATATCTTCTCTAATATCATTTTCATGATTTTTTATTATTAATCTATTGAGATCAAACGGTCGCCATTTTAAAATGGCCGCCTCTTTTGCCAATTTCAATTTTCAGATTGGGTCCATAGCTTAAAATGTTGTCCATGACATATACTACTACTATGCCAAATTTCATGCTTTTACCACAATCTGAGCAATTTTGTCAAAAATCTGCACAAATCGACTAGACTATTATCTGCCTAAACGTATTAGGTATCAATCCACTAGATCATGGCTACATTGCTAACTATATAAAGTCACCAATTTAAGGCATTCAATGCTATTTTGTCTTTTGTGTTTAGTAGTAAAAATTTAATATTTTTAAAATACTTGTACAGGAATTCAAGCTCTCTATAAATTCTTGTTTAACCTACAGTTTTTCATGAATATATATTGTAGTATTTGGTAATTCAATGGGTTGGTTAACATATTCCAGCGTTCCGTTATGTCAAGTTTCATTACTTTTCTTCCTTACAATTTTGTGTAGTTTTTTTTTTTGTATCTAGTTTGCGTTTAAAATTTTACCATGCATCTAATTACATTTAAAACCCCCCTGGTTCCATTGATTTAGAAAGTACAAAAACTGGTACTCCCAATCTGAGGTTTTAAGTTTTTTAATCTCAGTGTGTAAATTTTTCGAAAAATGGGTTAAACATGGTTTTGACGAGAACGGCTTGCCATAATTGTCTCCTTCAATGTACATGGATGAAATTTAGTTTATTTTCAATGAATTGTATAAGTATTTCTAAATAATAATTGATGTTCCTTATTATCAATATTATGTGCATTCAACTTTTATATATCTAGTGACATATCTCCTGTGTAAGTTTGGTTCATATCATATATATATATATATACATACATGTATGTTTTATGGAATCGAAATAAGTTTCTATTTATAGTAAATGGTGATAAAGATTCTTTTGTTCCCAACCCCGACAAAATGGACCTCATGACGACTATATCTAACTCAGATACTTCTCGCAAAAGTGCCAGGATAAATGCCAGCCACTAAGTAAACATAGCTTGATAACAAGGTCCAGCAATGGGAGACTATCTACATGTAGACTCACTTTACTGTTTGTGGAAGGGAACTGAAGGCTGAGTAGAACGATGCCATCACTTCCTCCTCTTCCCAGTCTTTTTCAAATATCATGGCTGCCATAACATGGCCATTTTGGTGGAGTTTTTCTTTTCTGCTTTGTTTTGGTAGACTTGAATTAGGCCCTGCCAGAAGAACCACCTCCTTCATGAACACACCTTTTGACTTCTTACTGTAAATAAAATGTCACTTGTATATACTTCATTCCAGCTATGATAAAATAGTCCCCTTACTACATCTTTGCCACAAAAGATAACGTTGCAGGGCTACTTAATCCACAAATATTGCATTTTTATTCAGGTATAAAATTTATTAGTTATTTAAATTTTCAGGCATTTTGATAATTTGAACTTTTAAGTTAAAAAAATCACATTCCAGGTTAACACTAACCTTTTTAAGATATAAATGTATAACTGCCATCTCTTGACAACATATCCAAACAACGCCATTAATTTGAACACCAGGGCATTAACACTAAAGAGGAAATAAACAGGTCTTGATCGATGAATATTTGATTTAAATTTATTATAAGAATCAAAATAAGTTTAAAATCAAGCCCTCCTACAAATGTAATTCATAAGCATGAGGTGGATTACCATTACTTACAAAAATGTATTGCCAATAAAAAAAGTTTCTTTTCATTTTTTCCTATACTTGATTCTGATGACTCTTATAATTTTTCCTTTCTTAATTTTAGGATCTGAAATATAATATGGACAGATTTTTCCCCAGTATGTGGCCAGTGTCAGTTGATTTTCAATTTGCTCCGATGAAACGTTATTTGTAGCTGTAAATTTAAAGTTCTAATAATACTCCCATCTAAGTGTGTTTTTCAGTTTATTTAATCTGTCTTAATTTTTTTGAAAACTGGCTTAAACATAGTTTAAACACTGACGAAACCTTAAATATAGCTTAATTGATTAACTTTTACCTCATTTAACTATTTCATCACTACGTCAGAAAGATCCTGCAGGTGTAAACCTTTTATAGAATCCTCTAAAATGTAGTATGCAACTGCCTCAGAAAAAAAGGCAGTCCAGGTCCATCTCCCAGAATGTACAGCGCTACAAGCTGTCCCATATAGAAGAAAGTGTTCTTTTGTTGCATATAGTCCTTTCTAAATGTTGCACTTCCTGGTTTCCCTGTTAAAAAAAAATAAACAAATAATTTCAATCTTCTAAAAAGTCTCATTGGTATGTAGTAAAGACTCGGGACTGATTGCTGTAATATGCTTTCTTTTTGCTATGATTTGATTTGTTTTGTTAAGGGTGTTTCTTCATTGTCCTTTCCTTTAAACTGGCAACTACTAGAATATCTATATTATTAAACGAGAAGACCTCATTTTGTGTGTCGCTTCTCTTCTTTCCACAATAAATTAATCAACACGCCTCTGTGTCCTATAGGTACAATGCATAGTCGCATTTGTCATCCATTTATATGATTATTCAGATTGAGTTATTTTGGGAGAAAAAAAGCGTCCGGATATTGTCCCGTCATTGGACGAAATGTTAAGACAGATTAGACTTCCGGTTTGCGTTTTTCTGTATACTTTGAACATTATACTACGAATAAAGTGTATTTTTTTTTTTTTTTATCATTTTCAAGTTTACTATCCACGGCGGTCACAGAGTTTATAAAATGGAGAGGGTCTGTATACTATATCAATTGACCACCATGGATCGATTAGTAAACTTGGAATTGAAAGTAAATACACTTTATTTATATAGCAATGAATGTTTATAATATACAGATAAGCGCTAAAATTATTCATGTGAACTTTTGATACCTTTTCTGAAATTCTCAAGCCGTTAAATCTTTTACAAAATTCATTTATTACAACAACAAAAAAGATGTGGTATGATTGCCATGTTGAGACAACTCTCCACAAGAGACCAAAATGACACAGAAATTAACAACTATACGTCTCCGTACGGCCTTCAACAACGAGCAAAGCCCATACCGCATACCTACCTACCTACCTACTCCTTATACTTAGCTTTAAAAGGTAAAACAATTCAAACGAGAAAACTAGCGGCCATATTCATGTTAAAAAAATGAACGAAAAACAAATATGTTACACATAAACAAACGACAACCACTGAAATACAGGTTCCTTACTTAAATGTTCATATTAAACATACTAAATGTATGTTCATATTGAAATTGATAGAAAACCAAAAATTGGGAATTTTGGAAATGAAGGAGAAGGGATAAAAAAAAACATTTTCCTGTCCCCAATAACCTATGACTTTAAATATGATACATTTGCTGAAATTTTCCAGTCATTCAATATTTTACAAAATTCTTCCAACAACACTTTACATACTTTAAACTACGCTCTGAATGCCCGCGATTTCGCGGGTGTGTTCTAGTATGATTTAAAAATATAATTTGTCTTTAGCTTAAGGTGGTACCTAACACTAAAGGGAGATGACTCTGTAAATTAGCTTAACGTTTTAATGAAGTTGTTTGATTTAGGAAATATTAAGCTTCTCAATGATCAAAACTGGTGTTTGTCAGACTGCTATATGGGTCATTTTCAAAAAATGTCGAATTTTGAAATTGAAAATATTATTAAAAGTTACTTAATCAAACAACCCTCTACATAAGCAAATGAAAACAAACAGTACTTTTAAGAACAACATGTTAAAAGATGCAATCTTAACGATGTCATACAAGAATATCTTGAAACATTTTTTGATCGGTGGTACAATATTTTGTCTATCCTATTACCATTTTCAAAAGAAATTTTGGGTTATTAAGAAAAGGTTTAGATAAAATGTTAAGCTTGTTGTACGAAGCCAAATAGATGGTTTTCAAGAAAAAAAATTCTATATACATTCATTCTGTAAAATAATAGATTATTTGCCAATTGTCCAGGTTGTACTGAAAAATGCCTCTAAAAATGGGTTTTCAAAGGTTGTAAAAATTACCACCATCGAAGCTCATTGTTTGCAATCGGTGCAGTGTTGGATGAAATTTCTGTAATTTGCGCACTCAAACACTCTTGTTACGGGACGGCAATTTGTCCTTGTTGAAAATGATGGAGCAGGTTCTATAGAGTTGGTTGTATATAAGGTGACTGGCATAGGATACATGCTGTTTCGGAGGGTTGAGAATCGTTGAGGGTCGACTATTCAGGACATGAGCGTCACTGATAAGTCTTATGTAGACGAAACGCGCGTCTGGCGTACTAAATTATAATCCTGGTACCTTTGATAACTTCTTCCTGGACAGACTGGAGTTGGTGATGGAGACAACGGAGACATTGGACCTACTACAGGAGATGAGATGCTGATAGTCCTCCGTTTCTTGGTGAACTGGTGATGGAGGATTAGTTTAAACAGCTGGAGTTGTGAGATCTGTCAATTCAGTAGAGTTCAGAGGAACTGGTTCGGACGATACTGATGTCTCCTGACCTTGGTTCAACAATTAGGTAATCAATATTCTCAGGCTGTAAGTACCCTGCATGTGATGGATTGTTTGTTTCTTCAAGTTGATCTTGATTTATTTGGGCAGCAGCTATCATCATAGAAACATGTAACAAAGACATATATACTTTTTTTTACACACAGTAAACACATGAAAAGCTAGATCATGCAGCCAATAAAACACTTTTTGGGAGAAACAAATAGATGACAGAAAAGTTGCTATAATCAATTTGGCTGAAAAAAATCTCTACTGTTATCAGTATAAAAAACTAATTTTTGTTAACCTCCCTTTTTTTCAGTTGAACTTATAGGAGAACAAGGGGTAATATCGAAATAAAAAAAGAACTAAATTACAGAAATCGCTTCAATTTTACAATTATGTACAGCTTATTTGAAAACAATAATAAAAATATAGGTCACCGCTTAGTTTAAAAGATATGTCAATTTTTGTACCAAATCATAAAGTAATAACTCATAGTGTAATGAAAAAAATTTGTAATGAAACACTCAAATGTTTAATTTTTTGCTGATTTTTTTTTACCCGCGAGCCTCCTTAAATGGAAACCCAATTTAAATGGTTGATGAAACAAAAATTTTAGGGTTTGTTTATAATAAAAAATTAAATTACCTAATTTCTTTGGTTAGTTTTTAATAAAAAATAAAATTACCAAATTTCTAGAGTTAGGGTACCAAAACACAACACTCTAACAAAAATCAAAACCTTTCACCACACGTTTTACCCGAGTAATCGTGTATTAGGTAGCATATCTGTTGACATCCTATGCATAAATCTTAATCATGTAATCACAATGCAGGACATACTCAAGTTATCCCACTTTCAAAATCAACGTTTTTTCAGTGTCAATTTAAATTTCCCGCCCTATCGATATTTCTTTTTTCTGAATCTACCTATTGCTTTGATTTTTTGTATATATTATCGTAGTGAATGAAATATATGCCACTGGACTCATGGAAACACCAATCAATCGCCTACATTTGTACAGGAAAGCGGACATAAATTAGTCATAGAATAAAGAGCAAAACAAAAAGTGGTAAAATTTACTGAAACATTTTGTAATTTGTTTGAAAAAAGCTGTGGTTGGTTCAAGTTTACTTCTAATACCATTGTCAATACATATGAGAAAATTATCATGATCAAATGACCAATTGAAGGTAAAAACAAATACAATTCTAAATATATCGACCACTTTACAGTAAAATGTTGGAAAATTATATATACACAGGTGGCAACACTAATGTAATTATTTACAAATATCTATTAGATATGGTCGATTAAGGGTTTCATCTACTACAATTATCAAAAAAGGGTTAAAATTATCATAAAAATGTAAAAACGATTCAAAAAACCGGTGGTTGGTTCAATTTTACTTCTTATACAATTGTCAATACATATTAGGAAAATGTCTTGATCAAATGACATATTTAAGGTAACATCATATACAATTTTAAAAAAAGTTGTAAAATTAACAGTAAAATGTGGAAAATATATACAAAAAGAAGTAAAATTTATTAAAAAATGTTGAACTTTTTAAATAAAGCAGTGGCTGGTTCAATTTTACTTCTAATACAATTGTCAGTACATATGAGAAAATTATCATGATCAAATGACCGATTTAAAATAACATCAAATACAATTATCCAAAAAATCTATCAATTTACAGTAAAATGTTGGAAAATTATCAATAAAAAGTAAAATCACAAAAATACTGAACTCGGAGGAAAATCAATTTGGAAAGTCCATAGTCTAGGAGTTATCTCCCCTTTGAACATGATCAACTACAATCCTGAAACAAATTATATTTGCTATAGTATAGTGCTTATTTTTCTAAATGTGTTTTATTTCATTTCATGATGAAAAGCTATATATTGCCATAATTTCATATTTCTATCAGTTTAAAATGTACATAAATACTTCTTATATTTTTAGAAGATGCTTAAGATTGCTGATATTAGGAAAATTGAGCCAGATAGTCCCAATGAAACACCTACTGTAAAGGCAGTGGTACTAAATGTAGGCCAAATACAAAAAGAACATGGAAAAAAATATGTCGTCTTAGGGGATGAGACTGGGAGCATAACTGCAACAATATACAATCCTGATGTATTTGATAGATTCAGGAAAAACATGGGAGTAATACTGATGGATATCCTCCTCAAACAGTCGTACATTGGGATTACTAAACGTACAGAGGTTGCAGTTACTTAAGCTTTCATCATACCTGATGAAGTGTTGGAGGCAGCTCCAAAACTACCATGTGAAGCAGATACCATTACAGCAATTTTGAACTCGCCAGAAAAATCATTGCATTCAGTAAATGGTATAGTCTCAAAGGTATGTTATAGATCTAAAATGTATGTAGTTGGATTAATATGAAAGAAAAGATTTTTAACACTTAATAATGATGCTTTTTTTTGTTAAAACAGAAGATACTGACACAGCAAAACAGCTGCATTAATAAAAAAATTACAAAGTAACAAATGAAAGCAAGACCAAATAAACCAAGAAGAGACAGACACAAACAAGGAAACATTCAGGAAAGCAATACTTTAAATTAAAGCTTGTTAATTGAAGTTAAAGAAGTAGATATTTCCATTCTGTTAAATGTCAGATTTTGTTGATCATTGCCAGGGGAGTTACCAACAAATATATATCTTGATATTAACAAAAAAAAAACGATTTAAGTAAATATTTCATGTAGCAGGCTTATATTCTATTGAGAAATTATACGATTCAATTTAGGTTAGCCCAGCAACTACAAAACCGGTAGGTGGAAATGATGTACTATTTCAAGAAATATCACTTAAAGACAGTACAGGAAAAGCGACAGTTGCAGTGTGGGATTCTATGGTAGACACCATACAGAAAGGCAAAGTAATCAACATCAGTAAATGTAGAGTACGACTTTTTAATGCAGAGAAAAAACTATCAACAACGAAGGCTAGTGTTTTAGAGGTTTGTACATGTATATGTTTAACTATAGAAAGTTAAGTGCAACTGCTTTATATAATAATTATTAGTGACAAAAGGTTTTTATCGCATTTTGTATAGTTTTCATAATAATTTATGAATCCAAATACACAAATAGAGGTTGCTCTTCTCTTGCGAGAGGGTTGCAATATTTAAAGTTTACATCTTCAATGTGCAAGAATATTGGAATTTAAAGTGTAAATTTTGTGATTGGACAAAAGGAGAATCTGTTTTCCTCTTTCATTTTTTAGATCTATTCAGAATAACTGTGTCCATGTTTTGCTTGCCACTAAGTAACGTTTTAAAAAACATGACATAATTATCAATTTCCGACAAATCACAAAACCTAAAATTACCATACATAAGACGGGTGAATAAATATTAAGTGAGGTCTAGAGAGTTGTATTGATTCTGAACAAATGAGTTGCACTTATATTAACTTAGTTATTCAATTAGCACATCTTTTAATTCATTGGTATTTAAGCAACAACTCTTCACTGTGTTTTATCATTATGTTACAGGTAGTTGCAGAGAGTGAACTTCAAGAGCTACCAATAAGCTCTGATGATGATGATGATGATGCTGACAGAACTGATGAAGATGCGCCTAGTCATATGCCAGTTGCTAGTGTTATTGCAGTCTTCGAAGTAGATCCTTATCTTGCCTGTCCTATCAACTCATGCAGTAATAAGAAATTAGTCACAGTACTTCAGAATCAATTATATGTGATGAGATGTAGTAAATGTAATGGAACTTTCAGAGCATCTACTGCAAAAACATATTTGAGAGTAGTTGTCCTCTTTAACACAGAAAATGGAAACAAAAAATGTGCAATGTTTCTTCCAACAATTAAACAGGTGTTTCAGTCAAGGGGAATTGAGTTTCAGTTGGATTTTGATAAAACTATTATCATGGAAGCAATCATGAAAATTGTGCCGTTTGAAATTAGATATACACTTCGTGGAACTACCAGTGTAAATATTTTGATGAAAAGAAAGTAAAATTCTGCTAGTATGATGGAAATTGCTGTTTTGAGCCTCATGTTTTGTTGTCAATTTTTTGTCTAATTGTTAGATTAGTGCATATCTTGTAGTTATTTAGTTTACTTGTTTAGTTTTTAATTATTGTATTGATATAATATGGTATCAATGTCTCATTGTTAGATTAGTGCATTTTAATTATTGTATTGATATAATATTGTATTGTCTTTTTGTTAGATTAGTGCAGAACTTGAAGTTATTTAGTTTACTTTTTTAGTTTTAATTATTGTATTGATATAATATTAGATTATCAATATTTTTAGTGTAATCAAATTTTTATGGTAGAACATTTATAAATGTGTAAACTTATTTTGAATTTATTAACAAAATAAAGTGTATCTGTCATATCGACAGTCAATTTTCATGTTACACTAGAGAAATACTCAAGTGTCTGAGTTCTTTAATTAAATTTTAATTTTATAATAATTAGAATTAAAATAATGTTCAAAAATCATCATTTAAATGAGAGATAATGCAAGTAATGGCATCCTCTAAAAAAATATTATCCCCTGAGAGTTATGCCCTTCCAACAGAAAGTGTGGGGCATATTCTTTTACATCTGTATGTCTACAGTGTGCATATGATATAGATTAAGAAATCTTTCTATTAAAAACAAACAACAACAAGCTGTTGGACTTAATGACAATTTTTCCTTTATGTAATGTTTTTCCATCTAAAATTATGCTGTTGCACTTCGTGTTCACCTATTGTCTTTTTTTTTTTAAAAAGCAACTTGTTTTTTGAATTTGTTTATCTGATCCTGACCTACTAATGTTTATTGTTTGTTTACTTCTTAAATCTACTCATTAAAAGTAAAAACAATTTTGGAGTGAGTATAATCTTATAATGTTATATTCATTAGGAATAGGAAGAGTGTTTCAAAACAATAGAAATATATAAATGAACACCTGAAGGACTTCAATTTAAAATTCCAATGTTAGTAAAGGATTTACATGGAGGAATAATTGTTTAGATAATGAATTTCCATTAGAACTGTGGTGTTTATCATCTGCAAGGACAAAATAATTAGTTGATATCATACAGGAACGTATTGAAAAGGAAATTAAACACAATAGTCATAAAATTTTGTATACATGTGGTCAGGAACATGTGACATTAGTTCGAAAATGGGAAAATACTGTGGATTCATTTATTTTCGTGGTATCAATTTTCGTGGATTGCTGAAAACGTTCCCATTTTTGAACTAATGTCCTGACCACATATATGTAAAATTTGGTGATAGAAATTCGATCACCAAATTTTACAGAAGTAGATAGAGTCATTGAACAATATCATAGATCAATAGGGATTGTTTCTATCGTGCAGTTTAACTTGTGCGTCCACAGTTTCAGTCACATTATTATTCCTTGAGTTGCATTGATTAGATGTTTTGTTTCATACATAAAATAGACATATTTAGAATCGATAAAAGCAAAGAAAAGAAGAGAAGAGACTTCCGACTCATAAACAAGACGAACACATACAATCTGTCTCTAGTGCTCCTATCGAAAATTTCGTCATCAGGGATGTCTGAATGTTTTAAATCTTAATAATCAGTGGGCAAACAAGTACTCTTGGGTCCTGTACAAACACTTCTCGGACATACACAATCTACAAAAAGTTTGAGTTTCTTAAATGTTGACTAGGCTATAACTTAATGCGGCAAAACTTAATAGAGTGAATCTCAAATCGTACTCGATTAAAATTGGATACTCTTCTGATGGTGAATCGCTTTTAGTTCTCAAAGTGATTGTGATGAGAAACATGCTGGTAACTCACTTCCCAACTTTACTTGCATTGTTTGTTGTTGATAAAAGTGCATTTTAACTTGTGTGAATTGTAATAACGTTATTTGTACAAAATTATAAATACAAATCAAACTTCTCTGTCAGGCGTGTGCAAATCAAATTAGTAGTCCCAATTTTCTTTCCTTTCTCTCTCTTTAATTGAGGATAAACATTATTTTTCATAACTCATTCACAATATTTCTCCTTTCAGAATTAAAAAACTCTCCTGAAGGGGTTGGAATATCAGAAAATGACAAACGAAAATTACCCACAGACATGAATTAAATGTGATACCGTTAACAAAAACAAGTAAACATGGTGTATACCATTTGTGATAACGATAGAAAGTCATGTATTAACTTTTGGATGCATTGTTATATGAATGTAGTCACAGGGGAGTCATTGAAAAACTATGTTAATTAAGTTTTTCATCTTAAATTTAAATTTAACTTTAATGTCGTCCCTTAGATTTAGCTTTGAATGTGGTCTATAAAAATAATAAGATTATGATTCTCGTTTCGGACAAGATTTACGATTGGACATGTTTAACTACTTGTCAATTTGAACATTGTGTTCATCTTCAGCTATGATCTGAACGTCACTGTTGTATCTAATGTTAACAAAACGCGCGTCTTAATGCATAGCATTACCTTAGCTTTACAGCCCCTCTTCCCATCCTCTCTTTTTCCTCCTACATGTACAATAAAGGATCCATGGTCATTCAGATACCAGAAGTAAATACAGAATCTTATAAATTAAAAAAATTGACATCTTACAGATGAAAACCCATCCTCAGCACCAGTAACAGTTATACCATCAAGCCCAAAGAAATCAACATCTAAACCCTCAACAACGCCGACAGTTATCACAATTTTGTCAGCACTCTCCAATATCTACCAAATCCATGCCATCTTTACCTCCTCCAGCAAAGAAGCCCAAGAAGTCCACCCCTAGAAAAACCAACTCAACCTGGACCAACATATATACCTACACCGAAACAGTTGCTTGAGACAATAATAACCGAAGATGTTCCAAATATAGAGCTACGGACACCTGCTGAACGTTCAACTTCCTTACTACGTCTTGGGGAATGCCATCGTTTACTGTACCTAGTCGAGCAGGACTCGTAGACAAATATGATATATTAGCCTTATTCTATATTAGCCTTACCAGGAACATCCCCACACAACAGGATAAAAGATTTCAGCAGAACCATCATGTTGCAAGGAGATTTTCTCCTGTCTCAGCAGAACGTTTATTTTTATTTTCCTGTTCTTAAACTTCATATGATAAGATTTTGTCCGTTTTCTTTATATTACGTTTTTTTGATGATGCGCCAGCTGAAGTTTTGTTGATATACCCATGTACAAAGGCTTTGATGGTCCCATCTTTTATACAGCGGTCAATTTCATCTCGAAAAGAAGTTATTCCTGCCTTGTCTTAACAGAAGAAGAAAAAATGAGGTTTTTTTTTTGTCAATTTATCATTTCTTCTTTTTATGCAGTTTGTACCCATGTATAATATTGCCATATATTTGTGGGTTATTCTGGATTGCGACATCTCGAACACAGAGCTTTATTTGCCAACTAGAATGCTCTCCATTAGCAAGTAAAGCTCCGCGTTCTAAAAATCAATTTCCTGCGGTCCTTTGTTGCCCATTTAATTACATACCATAGGATACCAGTGTCCGCGTTTTGTTGTTTCGGCACCGGTTCCAAATATTGCGGTTGGCAAAGATTTCTTGATGGATTATATAATATGCTGCAAATCAAAGTTGACCTGTGTTTTACCTTCAGCTGTCACTATATGTAATATTATGGTAAAATTGGAATAAATAATTGTTATCGACATATTGTGAAAAAAAAAAAAATTTCACAACATAGGAAAAAATATTAAAATGTTCCCATCCCCTTTTGCTTTCTTGAAATATTAAGCTTACTGTTTCTGTCATATTTGTGCATATGTATTCAGAATCTTCCATAGATTTTATATCCAGTATATAAAATGGTAAAATATATTTTTCGGGGGAGTATCGGACAATGTCTCTTAGTATTAAGGTCTTCTGGAATATCTGCAATACAATAAAATGAAAAATAAAAATGTGTCTGTGGTATGATCATACTTTCTGTAAGTAACTACATTTGTGATACTGATAATTTTTACAATAATTTATTCGATTCAGACTGGAAACTCCTTTTTAAAATTTAATAAGGATTAATAAGAGTGGTTTACCTATTATCCAGATATAAACTCTATGCTGTATTAAACACTAATTAACTTGAAGCAGGTTATGTTCAAGTGTGTACAATAAAATCAACCAAATTTGATTTCATTTAAAACAAGGTTTTAATACTAAACATCGCCTGGGTTTTTTTTTGGAACAGCGAGTTATGTTATGAGCTGTTACTGAAATAACATTATAATTCAGACAATCACACAAATGTTTAAACCAAACAAATTACTTGATGTTTCATATGATATCAATACCTTGTAGTTCTAAGAGGATCTTTTTAGGCTTGACCAATGATACAGATAGTAGTTGATTTCTGTAACAAGTCATGGCATGGTAAGGTGGACATAAGGGTTGTAAGCTGCTGTCATTTGGATCTGACAAAGCATATTTTACACAATGGTCTGGGCATTGGTCTTCAAGTGCTAAGTGGAGCTTAAAATCTGTCTTAATCTACAGCTTGAATGCTTGAGTGTCCTCTTTAATCTTCTTGAGCTTCTCTATCATACTTGGATTGCAAAATATTAATGCCATGTGAAAATTTAAAAAGAACAATAAAACATATTACAAGTTTTCAAAGTAAGATAAACAAATGGGAGCTAGATTAATAAATAGTGTGATACATACATTTTGTTTTGTCAAATATTGTTATCGGAAATTAGTATTTACCCTCTATAAACTGGAGAAGTGATGCAACCATTTGAAAAAAAATAAAATGATTCTGCATGGCTCTCACAACCTCTTCTCTTGTTTTTTTCATTTAATGTCTTCCTGAAACCTGATCATTCTAAAAGCTCTACATACTTTTCTGTTATGTCGTACTTATTGTCTGCATTTACAGTATCAATCTATAATGTACAACATGTGCATTTTTTACATTAATAAGGACGTTAGTTTTCTCGTTTGAATTGTTTTACATTGTCTTATTTTTGACATGCCCGGAACAGAGTTGCTTACATACAGGCCTGCGTTTCACTGAAAATTGTACGATCTACGTTAACGTTTGGCGTCAGATTTTACCTACAAGTTGATAGTAAACGTAACGTTAACTTGAAGATTACCTCTGGTTAGGTTCCTAAATTTGGTCTTACAGTTAAAAGCTTTCTGTAACTTATGCCCAGAACTTTCACCTACTCTGTTATCTTAGCCCACATCTTGTTTTTGACATCCGCTGTTCTGGCCGCGCCAAATTTTCCTCTCAATAACCCAAACTTCTCTACCACTCTTCTACTGCTCAAATTTACTTCCATTTTGAGATTGATTGATTGTTGGTTGCTTAACGTCCAGTGGCAAATATTTCATGCATATTCAGGACGAGAACAAGTTCACAATAAATACAATAGGTAGGTTGATACAATATAGGCCACCTGGGATGATGGTCGGAGAAATTTGGACTGCCTATACACCATCTATGGACACTGATTCTCAATTGTGTTTAATAAAAGGAACAGAAAAATACATACACATGTGCATGTATTACTTATTAAAAAAATAAGAAGTGTTGCTACTACAGGTACATGTACAAAAATGTAATATTTTGACCTCTGACTGCATACTGCAAGATGTTTCTTGCTATTAATGTCATTTTTAAGCATAGGTGTATATCAGGTAGTCAGTAAAATGTTTACAATTTATAACTTTTTCATTAATACTATGAATGCAAGGGGATACTTGATAAACAGATATTTTATTTATTAAGAGCATCATACATTTAGACAGTTATGACATAATATATTTTTCTAATCATTTCATTAAATATTTGTCATATGATGTCAGATCTTGCTTCTTATTAACATTTATAATATAGGTACAACTTTAAAGACTTGTGACAATATTTAGCTGTAATAACAGATGTCTATTGCTGAGGACAGTACATATATATGGTGTTCTCTTGAAGTCTTTTGATTGTTTTTGTTGGTTGGTTTCTTTCTCAGAAATTTATATCACAAATCCCCTTAATTTAAAAATGTTCCCTTCATTGCTTTGTTAAGGGGGTAAAATACAAATATATATGGGTCATTTTCAAAAAATGTCTAATTTTTGAAATTGAAAAGATTATTAAAAGAGGAACGAAAGATACCAAAGGGACAGTCAAACTCATATATCTAAAACAAACTGACAACACCATGGCTAAAACTGAAAAGACAAACAGAAAAACAATAGTACACATGACACAACATAGAAAACTAAAGATTAAACAACACGAACCCCACCAAAAACTAGGGGTGATCTCAGGTGCTCCGGAAGGGTAAGCAGATCCTGCTCCACATGTGGCACCCGTCGTGTTGCTTATGTGATTACAAATCAGGTAAATAGTCTAATTCGGTAGGTCACATCCATGAAAGGGAAGGGGATTGTAGTTACGACGTAAGGAACATATCCGATATCATTTGTGAAACGGTTATTCCATAACGGTCAACCAACTCGTGATGGCGTCCGTAAAATTTACGAAGGGATGATTTCAACTTCACCATTTGGAACTTCTGGTTTAATAGCTTCCTTGTGAGCAGTAACCCTCTATCAAGAAAATCATGATAGGAAATGCAAGCACGGGAATATCGTATCAATTGGGAGATATATACCCCGTATGCAGGTGCTGCTGGAATGTTACTACTTAGAAATGGAAAGTTCATAATTGGAAAGCTGAAATCATCTCTTTTGTCGTAAAATTTTAAAAGTTACTTATTCAAACAACCATCTACATAAGCAAATCAAAACAAACAGTATTTTAAGAACAACATATTTAAAGATGCAATTTTAATGATGTCATACAAGAATATGTTGAAACATTTTGGGACCGGTGGTACATTATTTTGTCTATCCTGTTACCATTTTTAAAAGAAATGTTGGGCTATTAAGAATAGGTTTATTACTTTGCATTTTTGAAATCAACACTGTTATATACAATGATAAAGAAGCTACGATTTTTGGTTAGAATTATAATTAATATTCTTAAAAAGTCCCTTTTGCAGATATCAAGGCGATCAAAAAATTGGAAAAAAATCATTTGAAATGTGTTTTTCTTACAATGTACGCACACAAATACCCCCAAAATCGGACTTAAATGCAGTTTAATCTTATCAAAATAGAGGTAAGGTGTGTTTATTATTAATGTTATGAATCACAAATCCGACAAGCTTTCATTTAAACCATTACAACTGAAATTTCCATTAGAAATAAAAAATTTAGCATGGGTGTACTGAAAATGACCCATATATAAAAGGCCTTTTTGTAAACAAGTTCCTAGTTTATCCAATAATACAAAATTATATTTATTTAGAATTCATTAAAAGACTTTAAAATTAACAGAAGATTTAACAAAACATATATAATTTAAATTATTATTATATATATATGGATCTTACTTTTCCTAATCATCATTAGTTTACAATTGAATTATGTGAGTTTGTTTTGGGCCGGGTGCATGTTTTTTTTTGGTAGTTTCAGTAAAAATTTTCAGTGCTGATATATATATATAGGCACGGAAAGTCTTAAAGTTCAACCAAAAACAAGAACTGCAAACTATTGATTATACCTGTTTACCAGATCTATTGTTCATACCTGACCATGCAACCTTAAGTCATTTTATTCGAGTCTTAAATGTGAAAAAAATAACTATACTGTTGTATCAAGAGCGCAGTTTTATCACTTATACATATATAGTTATTTTTGCATTACTTTTTATATATTTGTAGATGCCAAGGAAAAGTGTCAGAAGTTCCTTCTTGAAAATAAGAAAAAACCTGAAATAAAGAAAAAAAAACACGCCAAAAAGGAAATCTGTTCAGAATGAAGCCAACAATACATGTACAAACAAGAGCTTGGCAAAAAAGAAAAAGGGTAATTGTGTATTATGCTCTGTTATTTATCTGCTTGATATAATGCAGCTCAAAACTATATTTATTTGATTCTACCACATCATCAAGTATGTATCAACTGATATTTATCCACTCGAGACAGTTAAATTTTCAAATTAAAAATGCAAGGCTCACCAAAAAAAGTATATGGTGTATAGACATGTAGTAATAAGCAATACATGGAAAATAATTATAGAAACTTGATACGGACAAGAAGTAAAACATCCTAAAGCAAATAATATAAGTAGGTTTTGTTAAGATTGGTCCATGGACAATGATGGACACAATTATTTCATTGAATTTATAAAAAGACAAACTATTAAAGAAATTATCATTTACGCAATGATTGATGCAATATGATAATTAACAGTTGGAAGTTTTAATCCCAATATTATTTATTAAAAGCCAAATTCAAAATGTTGTTTCTTTATTTTCATCTGTTTATTAACATATATATAACAGTCAGGGGTACTACTTGTACAAGTAATTTTTAATGACTTGAAGGAGTGAAAAAAAATATACTTATATAAGTAAATTTGTAGGATACTTATACAAGCGAATTTTATTTACTTGTATAGGTACAAAAAATGACTTAGATATTCAGATTTTTTTACTTATATAAGTGAAAAAGTCAATCTTATCTTCATTTCTTAAATTCTTAGGTTTTCTTTAGAATTTTAATTTGTCTGCCCATTCTTCACTCTGTATACATGTAGCTGTGATATAAATTCATTTACTGTTTCAGTTTTAAGTAATTGTGCCTGTCAAATTTAATTCTTTTTGTATATGATTGGTTTTAATTATTAGCTGAATAAAAGAAAAAAATAACTCTTTTTTTTACAGAGCAAAATGAAATAAAGAAAGCTGCTTAAAACAGCCATAATGAATGCGGAGGAGCTGTTTAAGGAAAGCATGATGCATGGTGTTACAAATGTAGGTACAACTAAAATAGTAAATAAGAACACAACCACTTTTTCAGATTCATCATGTCATATATTGCCTCAATTTATCACATCTATCAAAGTTTCAGAAGCTCTTACTGCCTTAAGTAATCAAACTTTGGTAGATGTGACGGATCACGTACAAACCGATTCTGTGCATGTGGATTTACCGAAAACCGAAATGCCAATTATGACAAAAACAATAAGCTCAGATGTGGTTACTGACTTAGCCAAATCTTTTGCCGACCAAGTTAACTTGAATAGACTTCCTCCGCCTGAACCTCCGATATTTTATGGCGATCCATTAAAATATGCGTCATGGAAAGTAGCTTTTGAGACCCTTATTGAGCGAAGGAACATACCACCTTTAGAGCAGATCCATTACCTACGTAGGTATGTTGGAGACTCCGTTCGTGAAGTAATCGAAAACTTGTTCCTTATTGCAACAGATGACTCTTATTTTGATGCTAAAAAACTGTTAGACCAAAGGTATGGTGACCCGTTTATCGTTGGTAATGCTTTTCGTGACCGACTAGAAAAGTGGCCTAAGATAGCGTCTCGTGATAGCTTAGGATTGAGAAAATTTTCAGATTATATTAAACAGTGTCTTTCCGCAATGAAAACGATCAAGAATCTGAACGTTCTTAACAATGATCGTGAGAACCGAAAACTTTTATCAAAATTTCCCGACTGGATAGTTACACGATGGGGACGAATTGTCGCTCAACATAAAAGTGATCATCATACATTTCCCTCATTTCAGACTTTTCTGTGTTTATTGAACGAGAATCAACGATTGCGAACGATCCTGTTACTTCTCTCAACTCTCTTAAAACAGATAGTACACCACGAAAAACGGACACAAACTTTCGAAGTGTTAAAAATGACCGTGATACACCACGCAGAAATGCATTTGCAACGGAGACAAAGTCGACTAGTTATGATAGGACCAAAGAAAGTAACTCCGGTGCTAATAAGAATTGTTTGTTCTGTCACAAGGCTGGACACATACTTGATTCATGTAGAAACTACCTTGCAAAATCTGTACAAGAGCGTAAAGAATTTGCTAAGAGAACAGGGTTGTGCTTTGCTTGTTTAGGCTCTGGACATTTATCGAAACAGTGTAACAAACGCGCAACGTGCAGCATTTGCACAAAACGACATCCGACAGCCTTTCATGGAGATGTAGTAAAACAATATCCGAACAATTCAAAACAACCTACACCTTGTAATGAGGAAAAGGAACTTTATAAGTCTCAAACTGGTGCGGTTTTAATGAGCATAACCGAGTCATGTGGAAAAAGCTCGATGATTGTTCCTGTTTATCTCTCTCATACTGATAACCAACAACATGAAATACTAGTGTACGCACTCTTAGATACTCAGTCTGATACTACGTTCATTTTGGACAATACACGTCAAACTCTTTGACTTTCTGGTACCGACGTGAAGCTGTCATTATCAACCATACATTCACAGAATTCAATAGTCGATAGCTGTAAGATAGATGGATTGATAGTAAGGGCTTACGATAGCGACATGAAGATAACGTTACCGTCTACATTTGCCCGCGACATCTTACCGGCAAAAGAGCACATATACCTACTGGTGATATGGCGATAAGATGGCCGCAGTTAGAGAAGATTGCCAGTCAGTTGATGTCAGTAAGTGATTGCGAATTCGGACTACTTATAGGTTATAATTGCGCCGTGCATTGACTCCTAGAGAGGTGATTCCGACAACTGATGATGGACCTTACGCACAGAAAACAGACCTCGGATGGGGTATAGTTGGTATTGTGGATCCGAGCTGCATTGATAATGCATTAACTACACATTCTCACAGAATGATAACGTTTGAAAGCCATGTATTATTTACTATTAGAAATTGTACAAAATTAGTAACTCCCGTTGAAGTAGCGCGAATGATGGAACTCGATTTTTCCGAACGAACTCATGACAAACAGTCTATGTCATTTGATGACAAACGTTTTTTGAACATTCTTGAAAGCGGAATCAGAGTAAATGATGGACATTATGAAATGCCCTTGACCTTTAAAGGATCCGAACCGATATTACCGAACAACAAGTCTCAAGCCATTCAGAGATTCAATCATCTTCGAAAGCGTTTACGCAATGATGCTCGATACCGAAATGACTATTTTGAGAGTATGGATGACTTAATAACAAAGGGATTTGCGGAGAAAGTTAAACCGTCTCAATCCGATAACGAAGGACATGTTTGGTACATACCACATCACGGAGTATATCATCCTCAGAAGCCCGAAAAAGTCCGTGTTGTGTTTGATTGTAGTTCTAGATACAAAGGTGAATCACTAAACGATTACTTGCTGCAAGGCCCAGACTTAACGAACTCGTTGGTAGGAGTGCTTTGTAGATTTCGTCAAGAACCAATTGCAGTAGTCTGCGATATTGAACAAATGTTTTTACAGTTCAAAGTGAGAACTGAACACCAAGATTATTTACGATTTTTGTGGTGGGACAATTATGAAGATCTTTCGAAAGAACCGTGCGAATACAGGATGAACGTCCATTTATTTGGGGCCGCATCATCCCCAGGATGTGCCAATTTTGGACTTAAACAACTTGCTAATGATTATGAAGCCGATTTTGGTTCCGAAGTATCGAACTTTATTAGACGTGATTTTTACGTTGACGATGGTCTTAAATCTGTGTCAAACGTTACAGAAGCAGTAAACCTTATACATGGTAGTGTAGAAATGTGCAATAAGCGTGGTCTTCGGTTGCACAAATTTTTGTCAAATTCTAAGGATGTTTTAGCGCACATACCAGAAAAGGATCGTGCCAAAGAGTTGAATTTAAACTTATCACATGATGAACTTCCTACGACAAAGACATTAGGAATTGAATGGTGTATTGAATTAGATGTGTTTCAATTTCGTATCACGCTCAACAACAAGCCGCCTACAAGGCGAGGAATGCTGTCTACATTAAGCGCAGTATATGATCCGCTAGGTATTATCTCACCCATCATTCCTGTTGGGAAACAGCTCTTGCAAGATTTATGTAAGGATCAAACCGATTGGGATACCCCGTTACCAGAAGATATCCAGAACAAATGGGAAAGGTGGAAGCAAGACTTAATAGACCTTGAATTATTGAAAATCAATCGTTGCTTCAAACCGGTCGACTGTGGCGAAGTAAAATTCATAGAATTTCATCATTTTTCAGATGCTAGTTCAAATGGTTACGGTCAGTGTTCATACGTTCGCCTTTTCAACTTTAAACAACAAGTACATTGTGCTCTGGTTATTGGTAAATCTCGAGTAGTTCCGTTAAAGCCCATTACGATTCCCAGGTTAGAGCTTACGGCTGCAGTAATCTCCGTGAAAATCTGTGCAATTTTGAGAGATGAACTTGAGTATTCCGATAAAAATGTCACTGAGTATTTCTGGACCGATAGTAACGTAGTACTAGGTTATATTGCGAATGATTCCAGGCGTTTTCATGTGTTTGTGGCTAACAGAGTACAACAGATTCGCGACAACACCGAACCATTTCAGTGGAATTATGTCAGTTCTGCCGAAAACCCAGCCGACATTGCTTCTGGTGGAGCTACACCGATCAAATTAAGAGAATCAAAGTGGTTTACGGGACCAGATTTCTTATGGAATGCGGAACACGTAGTCAGAAAGGAATTATCGGATACGTATAAACCGTTATTGAATGACCCGGAAGTTAGAAAAGTTAAAGTAATGTCTACAAGTACTTGTTTACCTCCTCCTGCGTCCATACTTGAACGTTTAGAATACTTTTCAGATTGGAACAGAGCTAAACATGCGACAGCTCTTTGCTTGAACCTGAGAAATGCGTTGCTAGCAAAACGTCCGAAGGGAACCTGTTTATCCGTTAACGTGGAAGACATGCGACAAGCTGAACTTGAAATTGTCAAAAGGTTTCAAGACACTTTCTTCAAGGAAGAATTACTCATATTGCGTTCATTTGAAGCCAACGACTCAGTTAAAGTGCGAAACAATACTATGAAAAAGAAATCGTCTTTGTATAAACTTGACCCCTTTCTCGACCAGGCCGGCATCATCCGAGTTGGTGGCCGCATCCGACGTGCTGATCTGAGCATTGATTTGAAGCATCCTATTATATTACCTAGACATTCTCACGTCACCGAGCTTATCATGCGCTATTTTCACGAAAAATCATTTCACCAAGGACGTGGAATTACTAAGAACACAATACGTTCACATGGATAAATCGGATGTAGTTCTGCTGTTTCGAACCTTTTGTTTAAATGTGTTACATGTCGAAAATTGCGTAGCCAAACCCAAGTACAGAAAATGGCTGATTTACCGGTAGACCGACTAGAGACCGTGCCTCCATTCACGTACTGTGGTGTTGATCTGTTTGGACCTTGGTTAATTAAGGAGGGCCGCAAGGAACTTAAGCGGTATGGAGTTTTATTTACCTGTTTGTAATCGAGATCAATTCATATCGAAACTGCTAACTCTTTAGATACGAGCTCTTTCATTAATGCCTTGAGAAGATTTGTGTCTATCCGCGGACCCGTAAGGCATCTTCGGTGTGATCAAGGAACTAACTTTGTTGGAGCCGAAGGAGAATTTACTAAGGCAATGTCTGAATTGGATTTTGACCGAATCCGTCAATATCTACTTGAACAAAACTGTGATTTCGAACAATTTAAGATGAACGTTCCGTCTGCTAGCCACATGGGTGGCGTTTGGGAAAGACAGATACGTTCTGTCCGAAACATTCTTTCAACTTTACTATGTCAGCTAGGAACTCAGCTTGATGATGAGTCGTTAAAGCTTTAATGTCTGAAGCAACAGCTATAGTGAATAGTCGACCACTTACGTTGGAAAACCTGAACGATCCGCTTTCCGTTGAACCGTTGACACCAAATCATTTATTGACTATGAAAAGTAAAGTTTTTCTACCACCACCTGGAAACTTCATGAAAAACGACGTATATTCCAGAAAGCGTTGGAGACGGGTTCAGTTTCTTGCAAATGAATTTTGGAGTCGTTGGAGGAAAGAGTTTCTTTCAAATATTCAGTCTAGGCAAAAATGGATCGCTCCGAAGCGAAATTTATCTGTTGGTGACATTGTTATGATTAAGAATGACAGTTTAGTGCGAAACATGTGGAGACTAGGTCGAATTTGCAAAACATTCATTGATGATGATAATTTAGCCCGAAAAGTAAGACTCGCAGTGGGATCAACGAATTTGGATCGTAGAGGAGTCCGTAAGTCAAAGCTCACTGAACTAGAACGACCAATCCATAAGTTGGTCTTACTCCAGGAGACCGAATAATTCCCTGATGAGGAGCCATACGAATAAAAGGATTTATTCGTTGACTTTAATAGTGAAATTAGATATCCTAATTTGAGGAGCCATGTAAAGGAAACGGAGATGCGCCCTAGGTTTTAGGTTTTAGGTTTATACATTGTTTTTCAGTTATCTCTCTTGTCAGTGAACGAACGAATGTACGAACTAGATCAGTATGTAATTGGCCCAAAGAGGTAAATTTGTTGTGTTTTTTGTATTGTGCGGATATTGTGCTTGATTCATATGTCATTCGAATATATTTTCTGTTTATTTTGACTGTTTTACTAAGGTTGTTTTCATTTTTCTTTGTAGTTTTTCCCGTAAACTTCGAACTTAGTACGAGGGTACCTGCGACACTATGCAGTCTATTGTATTGTGTATTATTCATCAAATGCGTCTTATAACAATAAACAAGTAGAATGTATTGGACTTGAACTTTGAAACCCAACTACTACTACAAAAGGAATCCCAGAAATAAAAAAAATCGTTTGTCTTGTAGTTGGAGGCTGTGCACCGCATTTTTTTCATTATACTTGTAAGGTGTCATTTTATCGCGCTTCTGTTGCATGGTTCCACACTTGTTCATGTGCATGTCTTGTTGCAAATTCATTTTAAAAATTCAACCCTCTACTGTAAAAAAGATACATATGGTGAACTATGCATTTGAAGCACATTTTAGTTTCTTCTACTTGTAGGATAATACTCTCATATTTTAAAATACGTTTACACCGACACGATTAACTTCATTGGATACCAAAAGGTAGTTATATAAATACGGATATTTCTTAGAAATGACGGTCACCCTTTAAAAGTTACGGTCATCATTTACAAATTACGGTCATCTTAAAACCAATTACGGTCACCCTTGTATGAATCGCTAATTCTGTTACGGTCGTCTCGATTATGATTTACGGTCATCTGAGCGATTTTTTTAAATCGAAATTCCTGTTTCATGCACATTTTTCGGTAGTAAATAGTGATTTTCGTGTGAATCTTTTATACATTTACATCGTTGAAATGTATGATTTGTAAAGAAAATGATATAGAAACACTTTAACAGACAATACAGAAACTGACCTAATTTTTCATCCGACATCTAGGGATGACCGTAATGCAGTTACGGTCATCAGCTTTACCCCAGTGAAGGGGAAGACGTGATGTCGACATCCACTCCAATATCAAAAGATGGAAGGGTTTTAATTTACTTTCCTTAATAGCTATTCCACAAGGACGCGGTGTGTCAGTGTATTAAGATCACCCCAATGTCATTCAATATAATGTATATCATTGAACGTGCACGGAATCAACCGCCAGCTCGACAGAAGGAGCAAGTAACAATACAATAAGTGACAATAATATTTTGATACATCACACAGGTAACAGAAAAAATTTTGTCGTTCACAGTCATCATCAATTTTGACAATTCCAAAAGCTTCTCCTTTTGTGCAATGGAAACCCTACAATTATATAATCTTCCAAATATATGGGAACTTCAAAGCAGTCTGCCTACTAAATATAATTGGAAAACATTAGTGAATCTCAAAATGTCAAACTACTGGAACCTACTGAAACGAAACTGGGGTACTGTCTATGCGACCTTAACCTATACTTTCTATAAACTAGACAGCAACCCAACTTTTCATTTAATCTATCTCGAGGGTAGGTTCGGCCTATGCTTTCGCTCTAGGACTTCTATTAAAGTGATGCCCGACTAGGATATTTTAAAGAGTTTTATTAGGTATAATTTTTACCGGTCTATGACACCAGTTTATAATTCATTTAAAATATGTGTTCTGGAACAAGATGTCTCTGATGTTCAGTACTCTCCAAGTCTCAGTTAAGTGTGACTTCTGGATTCTATTACCAAAGGTAAACAAAGAAGATCTAGTCTACTCAGAGGGCCAACCAGATCCTAACCTTTGACCTTGACCGCAGTCATGCTATCCTAGTGTAGAACTTGGTGAACAACTGGAATGACAATCTGGACTGTTACCAAATATAGGATCTGGCAATATCAGTTTACCAGAGAAACCAGTCCTAACACTACAGTTAGGGTAGTAGCCGAGTAATATACTGCACCTCTAAAAATATGTCTAGGTATTTTTATTGCTCAAGTATGAAGTACCGTCCTACACTAATTCTATATTATAGATCTGTATGGGTTGGAGTAAAACTAAAACATTTCCCATAAACCTAAAGGTAAACAATAAATAAAGGGGCAGACAGACAGACGGACCAAATGTAAATAGCCCGACCCAAAAAATGTGGGCGTTTCAAGTACGACACCACAAAAATAACAGACTTTTAAAACAAATCTATTTCAGTATTTCCAAACCTGTAGTAGGATTTATATACCAAATACACAGACAAATACCAGAAAATAAATATCCAAAGGGAAGCTAAGGCAACATAAGACTCGTTCTGTCCTGAATATGCTCTCACTTAAATAATCTGTAATCAGCAACCCATGAAACGCAGACTCGTGGGAGGTTCAAAATCCAGGTTGTTACCAATACCAAGGGAAGTAATCAGGACGAGTTTTAATCGAAGGATCAATTCAGGCAAGGGACAAGGCGTTTCTCTGTAATAAAATAATTCAGTAAGATACAACTTTTATTAGACAACACGCATATGAATCAGCTGCACATTTAATGAGTTACAGTTTTGCGAGTCAATGGTCTATTTCTGCAGTCTATAACAAGATTTCTTAGACCAAGAAAATAAATTCTTTCAGTATCTAACTTTCTTTAACGACTCCCTCTGCCGTTCTGATCAGGGCTTGCATATGGATTTCGCTTGTTAACACTTTAATACTTAAATTTACCGTCCTTAAGTTCAAGTCATAGACTTGAGTCACTCACGTGAATGCCAACAAATAATGACTCCGAACTTTTACTTGCTTTAACCCGCAAGTTATAAATAACTTTAACCTTAACAACTGAACAGCTGAACAGTTAACCGAATCTCGTTATTCGCCAACTGACAACTTTTATTCAGTTCAAAGAACTTTTCAAAAACTCAACTCATAATTTAACCAGCGAACCGCTTTCTAAATAATTCACGCCTCAACACGTAAATATTCAAAGTTTTCCGCTAAATCTCCAATGCAAACCGTGATCAAAAACCAGCCAGTTTTAGTCACTCAAAATATGTACATGAAAATCATAGGAGGGGGAACTTCTTACCTAAAAATACTGTAAAACACCTTTTCTTCAATACACTAATTATAGTATAAAAAAATAGCGCGTGATTCCTACCGAGACCACGTCCAAAAATATCGCGCACATGGTTGAAAATTCCCCTTTTTACCTTACATCTATACACCTGAAAGTCTGGGCTGAGAATGATTTCTAGCAGACAATATCTGCACGAGCTAAATTTTCCCCGGGAATTCAATCGAGCTCTCTGATTGGTTGAGAAGGGAAAACATTTTTAATGCTAATGCGAGGTTCGTTACGTCACTAAAATTTAATGAATGAAATAAAAATCGGAAAGTAATAAAATAATAAAAAGCAATCTTTCTGGAAAAATAATTAAAAATAGTAATAATGAAATAAATAAATGAACCAAATAAAGTGACCCACAAACGTTACACTACACCACATTGCAACCTACAATTCTTGATGTTCGATAAGGTATAAACAAAAGTAGGATTATGACACGAACGTATACCCTACAAGCTGATCGGCATAAATTCAGCAGACATGAAATTGCTCCAACTTGTCAAATGTGCAATCAAGAACCAGAAGACCTTACTCATATGCTTACTACATGCTCGGCATTAAGTGAGACAAGAAAGACACTTTCAACCCAATTAAAATTTATGTAACCAAATTCATTGGAGAAAGGAAGTGGAAAGAGACATTTAATAGACTAAAAAATACAGTCCTTATAATTGACTGTACAAACTTCACAGATATATTTAGTGAAAGCAAGCTCAAAATAGAAGAACTTGAAATGCTCACAAGAGATATGTGCTACAAGATGCATAACTCGAGAATAAAACTGATAAGTGTGTAATGGCTGCTGACAATTACCACTCAACTTCAAAACTTTTTTAAAAGTCTATTTTGGATTTTAGCAAGTGTATATATATTCACGGAGTGTGTATATAGTTAGAGACTTTTATCCACATTGCAGGAAATAGGTGTTGAAAACAGAGAATTTAAAAAATCAAAAGTCTTTATAATTAAATTTAATCTTACTTTTTGGCCAACTCTCTTTCAACTGGACTCAGGCTTTTATATAGTTCTTCACCCCCTCCAATCTGCCCTATTGCTGTATTTACTTAGTTGCATTTTGCTGGTTTCGTTTCCTCTTCTGAAATTAATGCTTGAATTTTACTCAAACTAGATAAGCAAGCTCCTTCCAATTAACTATTGTTTTTTCTTCTGACAGTTCCTTAATTGTTTCAGGTATTTTGTTTTGATGTGAAACCAACTTCATAATATCTTGAGTCAATGTAAGTACCTCCTTCTTGTTGGTACAGTGGCAGTCAAAATTTTCCCGACCATCATCCTAGTTGGCCTCTATTGTATCAACCTAACTATTGTATTTATTGTGAACTTGTTCTCGTTCTGAATATGCATGCAATATTTGCCACTGAATGTTAAGCAACCAACAATCAATCAATATTCACCAAAACCCCCTTCTAAAAAAAGGATTATCACTGTACTAGAATAATTCTTGAATGGAAAATTACAAACACAAGAGTGTGCACACTGAAATATTTCGCCTGCTTTACTGAATTTATGTTGAAAGTCTTCAAGATTTACATTTTACTTATACAAGTATCACATAAAGTGAACATTATCAATGAACCATGTAAACTAGATCAAGGTCAGACTAATCATGCCAAACTGACATGTACACCGTACAATTATTCAATTCGCTAAGTATAGTTGACTTATTGCTTATAGTATCTAAGAAACAGACCTAACAAGAAAAACTTAACATTGACCAATTAACCCTGGAAATGAGGTCATGATCAGATGAACCCTGCCAGACAGACATGTACACCTTGCAATTATTTTATTTACCAAATATAGTTGACCTATTGCTTAATGTTTGTGATATATAGAACTAAGCAAAAAAAATTAACCCTGAAAAATGATGACTCAGCATAAATTCACAGTTTACAGTATGCATAGTTTACTGTAAGTCCTGGATACGTAATGAATTCATAATATTTGCATATTTGTAAGTTCAATTGTTAAGAAGTGCTTATATTTACTCTTCACAGTCATTGAAACTCATAGATCCTTCCTGAATATTATTTATGGAGTATTTGTGTCTTTTCGATAACACAAAATTAAGCCGTAACACCTAAATCTGCTTTTTTGTCACCACGGCATAATAAATACAAGCTAGAAAGGCAAAAATATTTCAAGAAAACTTACAATAGTGTATTCTATCCTGAATATGTACCAAATATTCCAAATTGCTAGAAACAGCAGAATGATTTAGAAAATTTGAGGCCCCAGGGGCAAAAAACATTGAAAATTGCCTACCCCCTGGGTCATAAAACAAATTATTCAACTTGTAAATGTTATGATTTTATGATGTTAAAGTTCTTGATATAGAAAACAATAACTATGCTTGAAAGTTGTGCAAAAATCAGATGTTAGCAGTCATCTCTGCAACATTGTAAGTGAATTTATATCTCAGACTGGTATCTGCATACATACAACTATTGCAAATATGGCTTTGTTTGAACACTTCTAGTATATATAGTAGCTAAATTGTGTCAGATATATGGTTACAGATGATACTGTTGTGACAAGAATTCTAAATTGACCATTTGAGGCAGAAAATGTGTTCTTTAATTGACAAATAGGCATACAGTAAGATGTGGACTGGAGACAGAGGTTGGATTGGATACTTTATATACTCTTGAATGTTATAATGATTGACTGCTAAACATAACATTTATAATATTCTGATAGGCTTTCAATATGTTATCAAAACAGTTTTTAACAGGTTCTAGGCATTTTTTTAAATATGCAAATAGGGTAAGCTGGCAATAATTAAAGTCTTGTTTGAAAAATTGAAACAGGGGAGGGGGTATAAAATGTATAGTAAAGAAAAACTTAGAGTATACACAGTGATTTCTTTAAGACAGTAAAACGCTTGCCGAAGTGGGGCGTCCGTTTGGCTGTACGGGATGTATCAAGTTCGCAGTCACGTCCGTTCAGAAGGGGGACGTTAAATCCGATGCCTCGTGTACAGAGAGTGCCACGCTCTTTGCACGTTAAGAACCCTTGCAACAACTCTTTGAGGGGTCCGTAGGTGACCTGTTGCAAGGCAAAATTTCTGTCCCTATCAAATATAACCTCATTTCGGTGGCAGTCCAAATTTCCCCGACCATCATCCCAGATGGCCTCTATTGTATCAACCTACCTATTGTATTTATTGTGAACTTGTTCTCATCTTGAATATGCATGAAATATTTGCCACTGGACGTTAAGCAACCAACAATCAATCAATTAAGACTATAATTCTGAAAAATGAGTATTAATGTGAGAAAAATTGTTTTTATAGAGTTTTCTATTTGAATAAATGTCTGTATAGGTTGCACTTTGTAATACAGCTGTTTCTGAAAACCCTCCTCTCTCCTCTTTTGGGGAGAAATTGAATATTCATAGAAAATTAATTTTGTTTACATACTGGTTCCCAGTTATGCTCTCTGTGTTCTATATCGCAGAGACAGAACTTGGGAATGTTACCAGTAAATAAACACGTGCATATTGTTTACATTGAAATCTGTGGTAACCTTTCATTCGAGGTAGGGGTAGTTAAGAAAATTAGTGTAAGTTTAAACTCTGAGAAGTTCAGGGCATATAAACGGTGAAAATATGCCGCACAGCCCTATATTTTGACCTTTGAAAAAAATTGTGATGCAAATGAACTTTCAATTTTAGGAAAAGATTTTTTTCAAAACTTCATAGTAAAAGTGGTAGTTTTAGTCGTAAAAGAAGTTCCCATGGGAAATTGCATTGTAAATATTTACAAAAATGCAACCCATAATTCATATAGATATATACATGAAACCATGGTCATCTACATGTACGGTAATGTACATATCCATCATAAAACACCTCGTAAATACTGTAACTCTTAAGAAATAATGTAAGCAATGTGTGTGCATTTTACTTTTAACTATATACCTTAATATAATACAAGGTACTTAACTATTTTTTTGGAAAAATGACACCCAGTCCCGAATTCCCGTTATTTTTCGATTTCTCGGTTTTCAAACCTACGTGAACTTATGCCGTAAATCTAAATTGATTTATCTACACAATGGTATATGACACGACTATCATTGTTGTTGGGATCATTAGCAGCAGGCCATAAGTCGGTCAACGGATTTTTTTTTGCATATGTCTCAAGACTTGGCAACACCCAGCCCGCAGCGTTTGAATTATTATAAAAAATATTAAAATAAAAACTGTCAGCTTCCCTCTGAATATGAATAATTATCTTTATTGTAAATTCTTAAAAAAATATGTGATACAAACCCAAATAAGTGTTATTTGAGGTCTGTCAAATAGTCAGGAGTTTCTAATGTTAGAACCCAGATTTTCCCATTTCATTGACATCATTCAGACTGTCTCTGGACTTTACATAAGATATTGAGATAACTCCAAAAGGTTTAAAAAGCGGGATTTTTTTTTCTACACATACATTCAATCTGATTAAACATTTTAGCAAAAAGCATTAATATTTCAACCAGAATCAAAACGTATGTTTGCCAGATGTTCATGAAAATTGTACCTTTGAAAATGTTCATCAATAGTCAATTTTTGTAAAATTAAAAACCTTAGAGGATAAATCAATCACTCAGAGAATTATCAAAGTTTTGAGACTTTCATATAAGCTATGTAGAACAGTACAGTCTACATATTTGTAATGTTGCTGCACATGTGTTCACTATTGGTCTTCATTGTAGTCCTTCTGTCGAATTAAAGGAAACCTCGCAAATGGTCAATACAAAGGGTATCTGCTGAGGTCTAGAATCCCAATAATCTGTGATTTATTCAATTGCAGTGTGAAATGTTCAAAGTAATGTTTGGCACGTTCCTCAATTGAGTACAGTAGTTGGTTCTTCTGAGAAGTTGTAAATTATTAGGTTGATTATCTTGTATGAAGTTAAATGGTATTGCCCTAAAAATTTCACAATTACTGTCTCTTATGCACCCTGCCAGAGCAAGAGATAGCAGTCCATATTTTTCTGTAAGAAAGATACTAAATAAAGGGGAATCAATCAGTGTGGTTCTTGCTATGTCTGTAATGTGCCTTTTTAAGTTGGCTGTTGTTGGCATCTCCCGCCCACCAGGTGATGATACTATGTTAAAAGCGAAAGGTTTCAGAAGGTATGCTTGTCGTATATCAAACGAAAGGTCGTACAAAGTACATTACGAAACACTACTTTTACAGGAAAGACCTTTCAATTGTTTTACAAACAATTGAGATACTAGTTATTCATTTCATTGTTTTTTTTTTACTATACCTTATTTTAAGGTTATTCCACTTTTTTCACAAGCGTTAGTTTCTTTTTTAGTACCAAGAACGCTCAAATCTTGGGGAAATTCTTGCCCACACTTCAACTTTCTTCATAGTTAGGTTTGCCATTTCCCCCTCCTCCCTTTGTAGTAGTTGATCAAATTTAGAACATCTGAATGGAACCAAGCTGAAAAAAAGACAATGTGTAAATAAAATTATTAATTTTCACAAAATAAAAGAAAATATTTTGTTTACCTGTGATTATTATCAGTTACATTATGTGTGCTAGTGACCTAGATGGGAATCAGAGCAAAGCTTGAATACCAATAATTATATAATAGATCTTGAAAAACTGGTCATTATCGTGATATATGGACAGCCCACATGACTGTGGTATTGACTAAGATAGTGATGACTGAAGTTTGGTACCTATTGAAACCTTTAAATTGCAGCATTTCTTTGCACCTGTCCTTAAAGTCAGGAACCTGATGTTAATTGGTTGTCGTGTGTGGATGTGGTTATAAAAGGTTTCTTGTATCTCATTTTTTATAAAGATTAGACCATTTGTATTTCAGTTTGAATGGTTTTACACTAGTGATTGGGGGCCATTTATATAGGTTGCTATTTGGTGTTAGCCAAACTTTGTGATTTTGACCTATAATAGTTTACTTTTACAACTTTTTCATTCAAGTTGCAACTTGTATCAATTGACAATATTGTTATTCGACCAATCAATAAACAGATTGAATCAAATGTTATAAGTTGCTATTGAATTTTCAGAACATCTGATTATGAATCAAACTTTCAAAGTCATCCAAAAACACGGGAAAGTGGTAATGGAAATGGTATTTTGACTGGACGGCCACCATGCCAAGAAATTGCCTCGGGTAAAATGACAACAGATATACAAAGAACATAATAAAGAACCTCTGGACTGACAACTACATTGTTATTGTCATTGTTTCGCTCTCCATTACCTTGGATGTGTCTGTTCAGATTGTCCACATGACTTTGGACCTCAACCTCCTGAACGTCTGAATTGCCATTATTTTTTGAAGCTATCTTGTCAAAAATTTCCTCCATCCTCCTTTCCATACGGCTAGCTACCCTTTCTGTTACCCTATTGGTCAACTCCTCCATGACATCTGGTGATATAACTGTTGCATTATTTGGAGGGGTTGAAGGCCCATTTAGTACAGCAGTTGAAGTTTTCTTCCTCCGGACAGCAGACTTCATTTTCTAAAAGGCACCTGCCACTCCATACGAGGATTGTCTTTTTGAAGACATTGTCTGGAATATACTACTGTAAACTTAATACAATACTTTCAATCATAATATTTTATATAATATAGGACTATTTTGTTTTATTGAATTTGTCTATTTTTTCTTTTGAATTTCAGCTTGATTATTCATGTTATTGTTAACCTGTTTGAATACTTAAATCTGGACGATACTATCCCCAAGGGTGACTGGGGTATAGAAATATGGTCATTTGGTCTTCTCCCGACCGGCAGTAAAACGCTTGCCGAAGTGGGGCGTCGTTTGGCTGTGCGGGATGTATCAAGTTTGCAGTCACGTCGGTCAGAAGGGGACGTTGAATCCGATGCCTCGTGTAAAGAGAGTGCCACGCTCTTTGTACGTTAAGAACCCTTGCAACAACTCTTTGAGGGGTCCGTAGGTGGCCTGTTGCAAGGCAAAATTAATGTCCCTATCCAATATATCCTCATTTTCCGCTGGCAGTCCAAATTTCTCCGACCATCATCCCAGATGGCCACTATTGTATCAACCTACCTATTGTATTTATTGTGAACTGGTTCTCGTCCTGAATATGCATGAAATATTTGCCACTGGACGTTAAGCAACCAACAATCAATCAATCAATCTGGACGATACTCAACCGTTCAATTGTTTGTTTGTGTTCAATAATATTTTATAAATGAAATTATATACTTTGAAACAAAGAAATATAGTAAAAATCAAAATGGGATAGATCAGCTAGCTATTGAGCTTGATTTAATTTTATGCCACTTAACAGAAAAATCTTGTACATTAAGACATGTAAGAGGTATACCAAACTCTAAAAGAAACAAAAAATGGTCAGATAATGAAGTATATGAATATAAAAAGTCAATAAATGCAATCGGAAAAGAATTAAGACAAATTCCCTTTAACTGTTCACTGAAACATAAATATTTCTGTTTACTCAAATGATTTAGAAAGTTAACAGAAAAAAATAGAATATAAAAAGAAAATCTATGATAAACTTTCAGATTCGATGAATAAAAATCCTCAGGAATACTGGAAAATACTAAAATCACTAGAAAACAAAAATATAGATGGAGATGATGATTTAAAAGAAATGTTAAAGGACAGTGAAAGCACAATTAAACATTTCCAAAATCAAGGAACGTTTTCAAAAATAAATAATGATTTTCAAACCAAAATTGAGCAAAAGCTGAAAAATATTGAAGATACTATTTCTTTTAACCCTGAAACAGACAGGCCTATTACTTGCTCTGAAATTAAATGTATTTTAAAAAACTTAAAAAATGGAAAAGCAAGCGGTCCAGATAGTGTGTTAAACGAGGTAATTAAATTTAGTAGTCCAGTAACTACCAAAGCATATGCTAAATTATTTAATCTTATGTTAAAAACAAGACACTATCCAACTTCATGGAATTCTGAATGCATAACTATAGTACATAAATCTGGTGACAAATGTAACCCAAGCAACTACAGAGGAATTTCTTTAATCAACTGTATATCCAAATTATTTAGTAGTATCTTAAATCAAAGAATGATTAAAACTATGGGGAAAAAAATAACTAATGCTCAATTTGGATTTAGAGTTAATCATAGAACTGCAGACAGGGTATTTATCCTTAAAACTTTGATTAATAAATATATTCCTAAAAATAAAAGAAAACTTTTTGTCTGTTTTGTAGATCTAAAAGGCTTTTGATTTCCTTTGGAGAATTGAAATGCTTTATAAATTAGCTGAAACGGGTGTAGGGAAACATATGTTTGAAATAATAAAACAACAGTTTATTCATACTGAAGCATCTTTAAAATATAATGATAAACATTCTAGATTCTTTTCATTGACCGAGGAGTAAAACAAGGGGACAGCATTAGTCCCACACTCTTCAATTTATTTATTAATGATATAGTTGAAAATTTTGACCATAAATGGTTCAAAACCCCTGAGAATATTAAATTTTGATATAGGAAGTCTTTTGTTTGCCGATGACCTTATAATTTTTATCGGAGAGTAAAGAAGGTCTTCAAAATAGCTTAAATAACTTATCAAATTACTGTGAAAAATGGCAGTTATGTCTAAATACTAAAAAACAAAAACAATGATCATTGAACAAAGAACTACAAAACTGGAACCATACATGGTAATCTAAATGCAAGTTTAACAGATTTAGCCAAAAAAGCTAGGAAAGCTCTGTTTTCATTAAAAAACATGCAGCCTTTTTGGGAAATTTCCCTGTTAATGTATCCTGTAATCTTTTTTATTCTCTTATAAAACCAATTTTAACATATAATGCTGAAATATCATTTATGGATACATATCAATCTTATTATAGAGCAAAGGGCAGATTAAAATCTCAAAACACAGATATAGATAATTTCCAATATTTGGATAAAACTCCCTTCGAAAAGGTTCATGTTAATTTCTGTAAATATATTCTAGGTATTAAAAAACATTGCTAATTAAGGTGTTAAAGCTAAACTTGGTAGACAACCAATAGAAAAATATATAAAAAACACAAGAAATTCTTTATTGGGCTAAATTAAATACTGAAAACATAAACCCGTTACTAAAAGAAAGTTATACATTAAACACCTTGATTCACAAGGAGTTTATACTTGGTCCGCTTTTATAAAAGATTCAACACAAGAAACGAATATTGATATACACAAAGTAATGTCCGTTCAAAACATGGAACAAGTTAACAAACTAAAGACTTGGATTAAGAATATTACAAGTAAATTTTATTCAGAACTACTGGAAAATAAAATAAATAGTTTGAACGAAAATAACAAACTTTTTCTTTACAAAAATATTAAAGTCAAACAGACAAAGAATTTTATCTTAAATATCAAAATTTTGAAACTAGACGTTTATTTACAAAATTTAGAATTAGTGACCATAATTTGCTCATTGAGAAGGGCAGATATCTAAAAATAACTCGAGACAATAGAACATGTCCAAATTGTAAAACCTTAGAAGATGAAAATCATTTTCTCCTCCACTGTCAAATTAATAACGTTTTACGTATAAAACTTTTTAATGACATGGCAATAGATAATCCTATGTTTCCAAATCTATCTGATACACAAAAACTAGTAGTCCTACTAAACCCTTCGTATTTAAATGTACTCCATCGTAAATAAATTTATCTTTGCATGAATATTTATGTGGTCCCAAAAGATAAATTTCGATGATTTTTCAACCTCATTTTTTATCATTTTATTTATTTATCAGTGTGCATTTTCGAAATACATAATACACTATTATTTTCTAGATGTATTCATCTTTCTTAAAACTGAATTTAAATATTTTATGAATATTGAATG